>OX411543.1:87293043-87883043 GCA_948146395.1 Fragum whitleyi | reverse complement strand
GGATGATGGAGATCTTTTAGGACAATACTCCATTTATATCTTTCGTATGCGGCATTGATGCATGTCATGTTTCTTACAGTTAACAACATCGTGAAATTGACAACGTGAATGATTTTGGAATGATTTAGGAATGAAATTGAATGAGTGTGTGGAGCGAGTTTTGATTAAATTTTATAGGAGGTAATCCAATATCGCAAATTTTGTTCATCCTGAACAAAATTAGCGATATTAATTACCTCCCTTTAATAAAAAATGCATACAAGTTCTATACACAGCTTCATATTTCTTCAAGAACCTATGAGGCGCTAACAATTTAAATTATGTCAGTGAAAACGCGGTTTTTCTCTATCAAAATATACTTTCAATGACGTCGTTGATTCTATATTTTTCAATGGGTTTGAGCTTTTTTGAATGGTTTGAGTGAGTGTTTGGAATGAATGATTGGAGCGCTGAATGAATGATTTAGAATGGTTTTGATTGAGGTGAATGTCCATTTCACGATGTAATTAACTGTATCCACATCAGTCCACAGTGAGACAGCGTGTCTTTATGCCAAGTTGTGGTCATTCAACGCTTTATACTTTCATTCAAAACATTTGCGTTAACCTATCTAACCGCACTAAAACTCCCAAAGTGCTCCCCAACTTCAATCAAATCACACTCAGTCATTTAATTTGGGAGCGTCAAATCGGTAACATTAAAAACATCGTGAAATTGACAGGGTGAAGATTTTTGTAATGAAATTGAATGAGTGTGTGGAGCGTGTAGGAGCTTGAAAGAACTTTGTGGGAGGTTATCCAATATTGCCATTTTTGTTCAAGATGAACGAAATGAGCGATATTTATTAATGAGCGATATTTATTACCTCCCTTTAATAAAATTTGCATACAAGCTATATAAAAAGCTTCCTATTGCTTCAAAATCCTATCAGACGCTTACAATTTAAATTATGTAAGTGAAATTGCGAATTTCTTTTAGCTTTGTTTATTTTGAATGACGTTGTTTATTTCAGTTGTTTTCAGCGAGTTTTGAGCGCTGAGAGAGTGATTTGGTATGGTTTTAATCGAGAAGTTTGTCAATTTCATGATGTTTTTAACTGTACGTGAAAACACTCAAATCCATTTATAGAACGAAACGTAAATTTTAGCAAAGGCAGGTGAAATAGATTTTTTGGTCATTTGAAACGAAATAGGAAATATTTTACACTCCCTTCCCTCGATATAATTCACATTTGTTTTTCTGTTTACATATCGGCGCTACCGTTGCATGAGCGACGCCGCCAGAAGATGGTGTGTTGTAACGGGGGATTATTAGGGCACAGTAAAAAACATCATGAATTTGACAATCTTTCCAATCAAAACCATTCAAATTCACTCGCTCATCGCTCCAATCATTTATTTTAAACACTCACTCAAACCATTCAAAATCGCTCCTTAATTACTAAAAATGATAAGATCACTTACTACGCTAGAAATAAATATAGCTATAAAAAATCGCGATTTCAATGACCAAATTGAAATTGTAAGCGTCTGATTGTTCTTGAAGAAAAGCCGAAGCTATTGAACATTGAACATTGAACATTGAACATTTTATTCTCATAAAGTATCAAAGGCCACTGGCCCATAGTACAACATATTAACAAACAATAGTTATGACATATGCAAACATTTCAAAATATATCGTTATTACATTAAAGCTTAAAACATACAAGCTATTGATAGATCGAGTATGCATATTTTATTACAGGGCGGTAATAATTATCGCTAACTTTGTTCATCCTGAACAAAATTTGTGATGTTGAATTACCCCCCTTTAATTTCACCCATCACACTCATTCACTTTCCTTCAAAAATCATTCCATAATAACTCACCTTGTCAATTTCACGATGTTGTTAACTGTATATGAAGGAGCTTCATGTACTTTTAATATCCACCGTGCTTCTTTAACATGTTCGATGTAAAGTATCGTCATCGGGGCCTCGGTTTAATGTCTCATCGGAAAGTCAATTAGTTTGCAAGTGTGCTAGTTCGGGAATTGAACCCACGATATTGACCTTTTTTGAGGTCAGGTGCTCTATCCACTGAGCAAATCGGGCTGACAAATTTATGATTTAAAAATCGCTCAACTGTTTTATACATTGTAGTTCTTTAATCATTCTTGAATGATTCATCTTGTCAATTTTTGTATGTTCTTTACTGTAACTACGGTTCAGTAAGGGATAGTTGTGAACAATACACCCTTTTTCGTTCATAGCTCATGAGCAGATGGTAAAATCAGCCTTTCATAAAGGTGTCTTTACAATCGACAGCGTGGTCTTGAAATAAAGAAAATTGCATTTTCTCACAAAGTAAACCTTGTCTTTTATAACGAAAAGCCATTAGAGATGTTCTTGTCTCTCACGTTTGTAAGACCATGACGTCACCTAACGCACGTTTTCGCAGCATTTCTGTCATCGAATCGATTCCAATAATGGTGTTTAACGTACAAATTGTTCTAATGCGAGCGAGAAAAAGATCTTTTTTGGGGGGGATTGCAATTGAGACAATGTGATCTTAACTTCGTCTAGTATAGAAATATTATTTAGTTCACCAAGGCTAGCTCAATAACATTTCAATTCTAGACTTTGTAAAGATCAGCTTTTCTCAATAAAATCTCATGACAGATTCTTTATTTCTTTGAGTGACTTGGTGATCTTCAACTGACGTAAAAAGTCTTCACTTAAGAGTTTAGTAAATACTTCAAATACCAGTGACCTTTTATTTAATGTGTGTCAGTGTACTACAGTTAGAAACATCGTGGAATCGACAGGTTGAATGATCATTTTTCTTGCGATTGGATTTCCAGAATGATAGAGGAATCCTTCGAATCAGACACGGGTATTCTCTGACTAAAACCTCAACCACGTCTATTAGGATTTTGACCCGATCAAAGAATTAACTTCTCTTTTCTCTTCTCCGCTATAGAGAAAAGAAAGTGACACTCGATGGTTTGAAGTCGATGTGCTGTGGCTGCCCTTGAGCCATCTTTTAACTACCGACTTGTAGACTGATGAACTTTGACGTTCAACAAACTTCGGCTTGAAAACAAACTATATAATGAAGACCAAATGAGTTAAATTCCAACCATTGTCCTACTCTAAATGACCCTATCTATATATCGCAAATGCCCGACGGTGGCACTCATAGTTTCTGACGATTTATCTCCCACCAATGGGTTGATAATCATAGACCTTTTTGGGGATAGCAGCTGAGTCTCGTACATGATGTTAGTTATTGTAGTTTTGGTGTGAAAAATACCAGGAATCCATTGTTAGGTGCTCTAGCCGCCATGTTATAACTGAAGGATAGTAAGAGCGGCGTAAAACCCAATCAAAATAAACAAACAAACATATCGTCAATGGGAAATCAGAATATCGTATCTACAATTTCACTTAAGCTGTAGATACGATATTTTGATTGCCTTTCAATGAAACAATATCAAGAATATGGGGTTATGAACAACATCAGGCTTGTTTTCTGGTGGATCGCTATTTTACCCATCAATAATTCACGAACCTTATCGGACTGTGCAAACTGATACATCAACGGTCATAAGTACATAGGACGGCAGATCAAAGACCAATTTCATAATTTATAGACTAGACCTAACATATTATGACCTAATATACAACACGGCTTTATTCTAGTTTTCGCTGATTTCACTACAATGAATCGAAAATTTAAGAAGTCAACAATTCCATTAATGTTGTCGCTAAGCGACAAAAAGGTCATTATTATAGTCATCTAACTCTTGAAAGAAATTTTTCGAATTTGTGTAAAAACGCCTTTACCCATAGGTTTCTCCAACGACAGTCGAGGTGTTACTTTATAGTCACTCCACCTAGCAGTTATTGTGCCCGTGGGTGAACCCCTTCAATAGGAAGGATTCTACCGCCTCTCTAATTCCTCAAGCAAAACCGATTTCAAAGCCAATGGTAATTGTGCTCTGTTCTAACTCCAACAAAAATTAATAGAGAATATTGAATGAGTGGTCATTGAATACCAAATTCATTTAAAGAGGCATCTAAAAATAGATGAAAACGAGGCTTTGTCGAGTTTTTACCTGTTTTAGATGACGAGTTTGATAAATTCGGTATTTTATGGAACAGCTATATTTTATTCATATAGTATGGCCTGACTTTGCGATAAATCGAGAATATTCCAGAAATTTATCGATTCAAGTTATTTCGCGAAACATATAAAGCCATTTGCAAAATGACGTCAGCAAATGCATATTGGTGTCATTCCATGACTAAAATAAAACGTTGATAGAAGTACTTGGCTCATTTACATAGTTATTCTACTATGGTTAAAATTCCTGTGTAATATCAAAAATATTCAACGGGTTATTTCATTCAGGCGACGTATGTCAAAAAAATATTACATATTACATACATGTATATTACATAAGCCAGAAAAGTATAATTGACAAATAAATCTATTCCAACCAGACTCCGTGTAGATTCTAATTTAACCATAAAATATTTTTAGTACCTGTACTATTTTAGGCTACCCAATAATTGAGAAATTAGAATATTGAAATATCTTTAGGTTACTTAAAAGTCAATAACCAAATTTCAATTTCAATGGAACTATACCCCTTGGAGTATTTGTAATTATTTGGGTATTTATATCATTCGGATTATTGAAAAAATCTGCATTTTACTATCCTTCACAGATATTGTGAAAAACAAATGTAACTACGTGTAGAGGTATAGATTTCATTGACCTCATATTTACCTCCGCGTTTAAAAGAATAAGACGTTAAACGTACTCGGATTGCATAGGCACTCATCAGCCCTGTATTCAGGATGAAAACATTAGCGAAGCGGTTTCGAAATGATACCTCGCTTTGCACGTATGTGCACGTGCAAAGCGGAGTATCATCTCAAAGCGCTCGCGAAACGTTTTTTACATCCTGAACACAGGGCAGATTTAGCTACTTTCGGTATTTGATACCATATGTATATTCAGCATTGATAAAGTAAGTCAGATATCATGTTATAATTTAAGTTATCTAGTCGAGATTGGGAGAATTTATCACGGCGAGGCTTTTGTCGAGGTATGTTAATTCATCAGAGGCGAGACCAGAAAAAGGTCCTAGTTAATTTCATAAATATGCAAAATTTATCTAAAAATAAACTGTCTGATTTATGTTATCAGGCTGGTCATACCAGGCCTATACATGCTTCATTACCTGATAAGTTTGTATTCGTAGATCATAATACTTTGAGCGCACACTTTAGCTTAGAATCACACGAAAGTAATCAAACATAAATTAATGATGAAAATGAAAAAAAATGTATAAGTAAATGAAACGTAATTTCTGGGATTTAATAGTCCAGAACTGATATAAGCGAATCCGTTTAAATCGAAATAGTTTATATAGTGAAAAAATGTTGGTAAGCAAAAGGTGATGGAAGAGCTATGGTTCCGCAGATTTAACATCAAATGACCAACAAAGCTCTCCATCAATAATCAAAGATCGATTTTTGTCCACCATTCAATGAATTTAATCGGTACAGATTTCAAAAAAAAAAAGTTGTATATTTTAATTTCTTTATTTCTCCTTCCCCTATTTCGTCGACGTCATTTTAAAACCTCGTAACTGCAGCTTTTATGAAGCTGTAGTTACGAGGTTTTAAAATGGCGACGACGATCTATTGTCTTTTAAGGTAATTTTAATAAGGATTGGCTGTCGATTTAGATGTTGTCTACCTATAAGGAATGACATAATGTTATGTCCCTTTTAAACTTAATGTTAAGCTTTACGTGCCTTTATTCAAATCCGAAAATGCTATTATGTAATCATGCGCCACTTGTGTTGATAATAAGGAATTTTTTGAATAAGTTTCGAGAAGAGCGTTCTATTTCGAAAACATCTGAAACTTACGTTTATTGGTCGTTGGTGACGTTGTCCGTGACGTATTTCTGGAAGTAGCACGTGACCTCGTTCCTAACGATAATCGCTCTCTTTCTTCTAATACTTTTCCTGACAACTCCTGAAAGCATGCATTTTTATGAGATATTAATAGTTCTTTCGATGTAATCATGTGAGCCAACAATCTGTTATAAAATCAAAGAACTGATAGTCCCAAGAACCTAATATATCTATATCGTAATCTAGTTTTAGACTTTTGGCATTTTTGTCTATATAGTTTTAGGTGAAAACCCCCAAGAGTCTTGACTACGCGCTCAATAGATAGTTATGTACCCTAAGTCATAGTTAACAACCGATGTTTAGTTTCAAAGCACTGCATGATTGTCCTGTGTAATGGGGGCCAACTCTCACAACTGTCCTGCATAGCTTCTTTGGTTAAAATACAATGTTTGACACCTGCGCCAGGGAAGATCTTCTTTGGCTCATTGGTAAGCGCATTGGTCTTTGAACCATTAATATAGATATTAGTTGTCCGCGTGGGTTCGACACCAGCTTTGGTCAGTAATTTTCAGCTATGCTTCAGTTGCGGACGGTTTGTTTTTAATATGGGGCTCCTCAATGTCTCTTCATCACGCACACATAAAATTGTAAAAATAATGTCTGGCACAATTTCAAATGAATTTATTAGGGAGCAGAATATAAAAATAACCCCATTGAGCTCGAAATGAGTCGAACCTCAACCTTGGCTACAGTAGATAGCATCGTGAAGTTGATATTTACTTCGACCTAAACCGTTCTAGATCGGTCTTTCAGCACTGCAATCATTCATTGCAAACACTCACTCAAATCACTCAAAAATGCTCCAAAATCGTAAAAAACGAAATCGTTTAACAATATCAACATTTCATTGAAAATGATCGTTTATATTACCTTTTCTTTTTTTAAAAAAAAGGTTCGTAATGAATATCGCTTATTCTTCTAATTTGGTCGAAATTAGCGATATTGAATTATCTCCCTTAAATTTCACTAAAAACTGCTCAACACGCTCATTTTAAAATCTTTCCAAAATTGTTCAATCTGTCAATTTTACGATGCTTTTAACTGTAACATGATCCTAAACTTCACGGCGGTCTATTAAGTGAATAGGATGTATCCGATTAAACCTAGACGGTGACACGAGGGGGTGGAGGGAGGTGTTGTAGTATTAAGATCTTGAACCGGTTCTCTAGCTGATGCTACTTCACGAATATTATGGCTTAAGAGAGGCAGAAATAGTAAGATTCTAAAAAATGCGATACACCTATACAGTGGCAAACTGTAGTCTGAAGTGTTTCGAATGAACGAACTTGTAACTTGCTAGAAATGATTGTCTCGAATAAGTTTTTCCTTTTACATTTTATTTTTTCACATTTTTTTAACGTCTTTTTAAAATTATTGGTCTGAGCCTGGTTGTATAAAGGATTAGCATTGGTTAAATTCTAACCGGAAATTAATTTCATCCAATAAGAATTGGCATAATTTGAACAAACGGGATTGGTTAAAAATAAATTCCGGTTTATTTTTAACCAATTGGTATCTTTGATACAACCGGGGCCAGTGGTTAAAGGAACAAGGTTATTCCAGACCGACATAATTGATTGAGAAATTTCATAATTGTGTATGTTGTATTTGAGCCTGTGCGTGACATTTTCAACAATTTCAAAAGTCCGCCAAGCAAAGACTTTGGCCAGCCTGTGCATCTGCACAGTCTGACCATAGTCTTCACTTTGTACTTTGTAGATAGGTGAGGTCTCAAAGTGTCTTTAGACAGTCAGATGATCTTCTAAATATACTATTTGACTGCCTATGTGGCTCAATGTTTCTACTTCCCGCACATGTCAAATTGTTGGAAATGTCACTCACAGGCTCATTTTTTTTCAAATCCAAAAAACTTACATCTGCTGCTATATATAATCTCTGTTGTCGTTCTTTTTGTTGTTTTTCTCTTTGGTATTTTGCTAATTGAAACTGCGAGTAATCTCCCTTTAAGGAAGCTTTTGTAACAGTTACGGGAAGTTTATTGTTCTTTAAGTTCCCGTTCGGTTGCGTCCCATTATGATCTGCAAAAGAGAAAAATGGCGTCAAAATTGAAATTAAGCGTACAAGTATATAAAAAAAGATGATTGATTCATAGATACTTCATGGTATTACCTAGTAATGGTTAAGTCGTTCTTATGTAGACAAGCGCCATGTCGGACATGGCCATCCCCCGCCGCAAAAGCTTGATTGAAAACTGAAGCCTAATAGATTAAGGATTCTTTTGTACTTTTAAGGATTTCCCCCTACAAAATCTATTTTTTTAATATAGGAGATATGCTCCGGACAAAATCTGGGTATTAAAAATAACAAAGGGCAATTACTCAAAAATTATGCAAGCAAGAGTTGAAGTTCTTGTGCATTACACTTCTCCTCCATGATATCTATCAACCCATAAAGTTTGAAGTTGATAGCTATTATACTTTAGGTGATTTGCTCCGGACAAAATCTAAGTATTAAAAATAACAAAGGACAATAACTCAAATAAGAAATGAAAGCAAGAGTTGTAGTTCTTGTGCACTGCACTTCTCGACTATGAGATCTATCCACCCATAAAGTTTCAAGTTGATTGATTTTATACTTTAGAAGATATGCTCCGGACAAAATCTAAATATTAAAAATAAAAAAGAGCAATTACTCAAAAATATGCTGGCAAGAGTTGTAGTTATTGTGCACTGCACGTTTCCACTATTGGATCTATCATCCAATAACGTTTCAAGTTGATAGCTATTATACTTTAGGTGATATGCTCCGGACAAAATCTAAGTATTAAAAAAACAAAGGGCATTAACTCAAAAACTATGCAAGAGAGAGTTGTTGTTCTTGTGCACTGCACTTCTCCACCATGAGGTCTATACACCCATAAAGTTTCAAGTTAATAGATTTTATACTTTACGAGATATGCTCCGGACAAAATCTAAGTATCAAAAATAACAAAGGGCAATAATTCAAAAATTATGCAAGCAAGAATTGTAGTTCTTGTACACTGCACCTCTCCACTATCAGATCTATCCACACATAAAGTTTCGAGTTAATAGATTTTATACTTTAGGAGATATGCTCCGGACAAGTTTAGTGACGGAACCTCGGAATGACGGAATTACGGACCGACGGACGGAGACCATTACGATATCCCCTCGCCGAAAACGGCGGGGGATAAAAATGATTATAGGTAAGATCTTATTGAATGAATTTTGAAATAACAAATGCATCGCAATTTGTAAGATCTAAATTTTTTTTTAAAAAAAGTCAAAAAGAAAACCTTTCTTTTTCAGAGCATAGCGAATACTTTTGTCCAAATTTTACTTTCCGACACACTTCTAGCCATTCGATTCACAGTTAGAAACATCGTGAAATCGACATTCTCATTGATTGATTGATTGAATGGGGTTTTACGCCGCTTTCAACATTATTTCAGTTATATCGCGGCGGCTGGAGCACCTAACAATGGATTCCTGGTATTTCTCACGCCAGTACTACCATTACATCCTTTCCTAGCCTCCAGCTACTATCTCACATAGATCTACGATTATCGACCCATTGGTGAGAGACAAATAGTCGGAAAGAATGAGTGCCGCCGTCGGGGATCGAACCCGTGACCTCTAGTTTGACAGTCCGACGCGCTACCAACTGCGCTATGACGGCGGCACTCGACATTCTCAATCGCTCGCTCAGTGATTCATTCATTCATTCATTCATTCATTCATTCATTCATTCATTCATTCATTCATTCATTCATTCATTCATTCATTCATTCATTCAATCATTCATCCAATCATTCCAAACACAAAATGACTCAGATTTTATTAAGGGAATGTAATAAAATATCGCCGAGTCCGTCTATTCGGGCGAAACCAGCAATATTGTATAAACTCCTTTTAATACCGAGCAAAGCTCACGCATTCCATTTTTCCATTTCATACGGAAATCATTCTAAATCATTAATCTGAGCGGGATGCCGTTTCTAAACGTTCGCAAACTTTTTTGTATCCCGAGGGGTCAAAACCCGTGATTTATGCATTTCTGGAACATCGTTTTATTTATAATACTGGGTGAATTTTGATCTATTTCAATTTATTTTCTATTCATTCTGAAGACTATAAGAAACACAAGAATGGTTCTACTCACTGGCGGACGCAGTTGAAACCGACGCTCCACATCCCATCTTCCCAGCGGTCTTAAATCCGAATCTATATCGCACATTCACATTGTCAAACACAAAACTATGCTTATCCGAAAAAATGTCGAACGTCTTTTGCACATTTTGTATCCTTTCAATCAAAAACTCACTATATACTATATAAATTTTGTCAGGAAACTTGATATTGGTAAAAGTGTTCCTTAAGGGAGGTCATTTCGAAAGTAAATACACTTAGTCATTGAGCCTCCTTTAGAAATTGACTATTAAAATACTATTTTGGTGAAACTTGAGTGTGAATGAAAATGACAAATATCAATAAATTTTGTCGGTCATTTTATAAACATTAAAATTGGAATTAGCGTAAAAATATCCTGACTATGATTATTTATAGGAAAAAAGAGCATCTTAGCGCTTCGAAACTAATATTTGAAAAATAGAATTCGTCCAGTAGATAATAAACTAGACACTGCAATTAGAAAATGATTAAGTAAGGGGAAATATTACAATTGTTCATAAAAAAATGAGGCCCAATTGAAAATATTGGACTTTATTGTGGTAAACGAATACTCGATGAATTCAACTTCGTGATGAAAAGAATAACTATGTTTCCATTGAGGTATGATCCTAAAAAAAACCCATAATTTTTCGTTTAAGTGTGATATGCAGCCTTCATATACATATGAATTCACAAAATTGACAAAATTTTTTTTAACACAACCTAACCTTAAAAACTACAAAACAAAACATCTCTCTACTAAGTCCTATAATCTGCACAAAAGGTCTTTCATCTGATCCCCACTCCTTTAAACTTTAAAGATCATCGATATTTTAGTCATTTTGACCTTTTATTTTCCGATAACAATTTATGGCCAAAAGTCTCAATTTATCTCAAAACCCGGTTTTATCCGCATTTTTTTTACACGTATTGTTTTTAAATGCGTGTGGTTTAAAGTGGATTTTAACATTTTTTATCCAAATGCATTTCAAAGCTATGTGTTCAAGAAAGGTTTTCCAAATTTTTACCACGCTTTGTACTATGTATGCAAAGGCATAACTACCATTACGCACATTACGCTAGTGCGTAATACAAAGAAATCCTCCCTCAAAAATATCGTTGATGAATGATCAAAACATCGTAACTACAGCTAATTTAAGCTGTAGTTACGATGTTTTGATTATTCACCAACGCTCAAATAAGAAAGAGGGGAGGGGAGCGGGTGGAGTGCATTTATCTTTTATCACATAAAGCCTGAATCCTGTATATTCTTTTGTGGTCGCCTTCTGTGTGCAAAAAAAAAATCGAAATCCTAGTTACGCCTGTGGTATGTTTCCATTTTCTTAAACGTTTCGCGGACTTTTTCATCTTTGACGAAGGTCAGAACTTATGCATCTAACCTTTTTTTTCATGTCATTGCACAGATAACATGTTTTATTTAGAGAGACTATAACCGCTTTCGTACAGGGCTCACTTTTTCGTTCTCTCCTTTCTTTTTACTTCATTAACCTCTGATAAAAATGTTAAAATCGACATTAATCGGTTACATGTTTACTCAGATTATGTCGTTTTCCCTTAGCTTTCTACATGTACCCGAAGATAATAAGTTAATCATTCCGCCATTGATAACGTCATAACATAACTTGAATGTATGACATTTACAACATTTTTAGTGTTTCGGCGATGAAATATAAAAGTAACAATGTTCAAGTGAATGGCGTTAGATTGGTGATCGTCTTCAATTGTTTTTCGTAGGGATCCTTTGGAGAAAAAATACATATTGCCTTACAAGCTACATCGTTGATAATTATTTAACAACAGTATACAGAAACGCCTTGTATGGGATTATGTAAAAGAAAAGAAAATAAAAAGAGGAGGGGTGGAAAAGAAAAAAAAAATGAGAGTATAAGAAAGAGAGGGAGAACAAGACATTTGGGTGAAATAAAAGAGAATAGAAGACAAAGACGAACAAGACAAAAAAGACCGATATCATGACACTTACTGTGCAAAGGGACAAAAAGATAATTATAAAAAAATGTGATCCGTAACGCAAAAGGGACCACATTGGAACCTTGCAGACCATTTTTTAAAAAAGAAATTAGACCTAGTGCAGGTCAACCAAGTGTCACATTAAAAGAATAGTTCGCAGGAAGATTTTGTTCGATTGTTTAAATTGGGTTTTGCGCCGCTTTCAACAATCTTTCTGTTACATCACGATTGATAGAGCACATAACAATGGATTTCTTGAATTTATCACACCTGTGCTACCACATTATCCTTTCATAGACCCCAACTTCTACCAGTAAAGATCTATCACAGGAAGGTAGATAGAACATTCTTGATTTAGAAAATTAGCAAAGTGCGAAAAGTTTGCACTTCGCGCAGTCTGACAAGGGTCTACACTGGTTTTAAGCACTACCCAGGTGATCCCTTTTCGTGTGACGGCTCATAATAAATTAAATACGCGACAGCTATCTTAAATCTGCACCTTTCAAGTAACAAGGATAAAAAAGACATTCTCCAGGGTGATAGAAGCCCTAAACGTATTTAGCACCATATTGTAACATATTTGACTGGTTTAGCGAAAGGATGCCTGAAAGACAATAGATCAGTTTGGTTTGTTAATACTGTGTGAAAACAATCGACTCTATCGACTTTTGTGACCTACAAGGCATATTAAACGAGTAGGATCCAAGGTCATTCGAAATCAGCGATAATTCCAGGAATCATCGAAACTGCCCCTCTCTCTTAATGCAAATTCCTTTCAATACGCAAAAAATAAATTCCAAATCCATAGGGGCTGTAAATGTATTTGCTTATTTCCATTTATTTATCGTCGCTACCGTAGCATAGCCCAATTCAGCGACGCCCAAAGAAGACAGTTACTTGTTACGGGGAATAGAGCCAGGATTCAAGAAGAAACTACTGCAGAGATCCACCATGGTTCTTTAACGTGCTCGGTGTAAAGCACTGTCTCGCGGGACCTCGGTTTTACGTCTCATCCGAATGACAATTAGTTTGTTAGTGTGACAGCCTAGGAATCGAACCAAAGCGATCGAACTTCAATAGTTTTGAAATCCGGTGCTCTACCGACTGATCTAATCAGGTTGACCTCTGCTGTAAATGTATAAATTGTATAACTTTACAGATGTGACCCGCCGCGCGAAAAGGGACCATTTGGGTAGTTCGTTTAGAGTCATTCCTAGCCAAACTACGAACTAGTCGAACACAAACATTTTAAAATACCATCGTCTTGACCAGACGCGCATTTTCTTTGCTTAAAAAAAGAAAGAAAAGAATTGTGTGTTATTTCGGAAAAAAAAATACTAAAACGCGTAATTTAGCTTGTGATTTTCGGGCAACGTTTTGACATCATAGTCATAATAGACACTCTCGTATACAGTCAATATTGCTCAAGCAACCACGTCTTTTCAGCAAAGATTTTTATTAAGCGACCGTTTTTAAAAATCCCCTTCTATAAATCAAAACATCTTTAAAAGGAGGTATTGTTGATCTAAAAATCAATGAAAATGAATCCTATGTAGTTAAAACTCACTAAAATACTATTGAGTTTTAACAGCATGTGATTACTGAGAATTTCGCAATGATATGCATATTCAATCAAAAAGTATGTTGCTTAATTGTACAAACCTGTACTTAACGACCATTTTCTATAACGATCGTTTTTGTGGCCCCGTTAGTTGTCGCTTAATACAAATTTACTGTATGTATGTTGAATTAGTTGAATGCAGGATATAACCTCTTGTAAATTTACTGGTTTTACGGCGAAATTACGAAGAGGTTACCAACCGATAAATCTCGTTTACCTTTAGTATTTCCAACATTGAAAGATAAAAAAGATAATCTTTGAATATTGTATTTTCCGTTTTTACAAGTCGTGCACCTTAAATACCTATACCTTCACTTCTAACCAATTTGTAAAGAATCTGTTTTTTACATGGGATTAGTGCAGTAAAGCTTGAAAAATATAATAGCACCCTATGTTAAACTGTGACCAAACACTTTTCAATATGATGTCACTTTCATTCGCAACTTGTTTCTATTTATGGAAGTTTTATTTAAATACCCAGACGAGAATTTTTCTGCCTAGACTTAAACTGATAAGTTTTGAATAATGCTGTTGTTTGTTAATTCACTTGCTGATATTATTTTGTTAGTATCGAGGTTCACCAAATATTGTTATTGTGCTATTTTTTGTTTCGTTTCGATCTTTATTTATTTATTTTCAATTCTGAATAACTCTTGCCGCTCTTATTTCTTAAAATATTTTCTTGTTCGATGAGCAATGAGGTAACCAACACCCTTAAGGTAGTCCACGCCCAATAAAAAGTTATGATATCGACATGATTCGTGTTTTTTCGGATGGTGTCTCTTTCCTTTAAGATTGCTTGTGGAAGACAAAAACGTAGTAAGTGTCTGTACATTGTAAAAACGAAACTACATATGTGACCCGTCACGCGAAAAAGGCACATCTGAGTAGTGTCGACCCCAGTCAGACTGCGCGCATTGTGCAGTCTGACTATGGTGGTCATTTTAGACACTCTTGATGATTTTCTGAATCTAGAACGATCATTCTACCTTCCTCTTAATTTTGAAATGTAACATTTCATTTTTTCAAATATCTATTTTACGGTCTTCCCAGATGGTCCCATTTTGCGTGACGGGTCACATATATTAAGTTAAATATGAATAAAACGACGTTTTCCATACATCCAACCAATTTTCTAAATTATTAATAATTGGTTTACGACTCAAACTAGAGATTTTAAAGGAAAGAATTGATGAATCGGGTAGTTCATGGGTAATGTAGAATTGTTTCCATGTCCGACACGCGTAGAACAAATAAACGCCCCTAGGATTCGAAAACATTTTAGAACGTTTTTCAAAATGAAAATCCGCTTTGAACGTGGGTAAACAAACAAAGCGAGGAAGAACTTGTCAAACTTTTCACAAACGTTTTCAATACGATTCAAGGTACCCACAAAACGCCCCCTTTGCTGTCTACAGCGCACGTGATGAAGAGTCAGCTCGTCTTGCGCAAACCCAGGCCGATTTGAGCCTCTGCCTAGCCTACATTTACATGTTAAATCGATAATGGTTTTGAAAATCATTTTTTACTAGTTTTGTTTTGTATTGTGTTGTCGTTGTCATTTATTATGAACAATCTCATCATTATATATTATTATTATCATTCAGTTGTTATTATTATTACTAATATGAATGCCTGCTATAATAATTGAATTTATGTAGCGCATCAACATACCCTATTACGCTTTTTCCATGAACAGGTGGGGGGGGGGGGGGGGCAAAATACTTCATGCTGGTCAAAAAATTCCCTCACGACAGTTTGTGTATGTACAAAAAACAAATATCTTTGCACTGTTTGACGAAGATATAAAACGATATTTTAATGCTGTTTTTCCTTGTTCCTCTATGTTTTCCGAAGCTAATCGAAATGCGGAGTTGTGTGGTAAATGAATTATACCATGTAGAAAAATTACATGTATTCAGTAGTTACTGAAAACCAAAACGAAAGTACTAAAATTTCTAAATACCTATCACAAAAAATACTTCCGGAAAAACACTATCACACTCTATTTAAATTGTAAACGATATAGTTCCGTTTGAATCCACTCATTATGAATAATTCAATAGAAAAACTGCCAATGTAAATACTTTAAAGCTACTGATCTTCTTTTTGTTCTCGCGTGTGGATATTTATTTATAGATTTGGATCATTGGACGCTTTACTACTTCGGTCCTGAACATTTGACGACATTGTTTGAATTCAAACAATTTGGAAAAAAAATATTTCAAGTCCTTGGTTCTCCTTTCAGTTTGGAAACCAAAATAGCCCCTTGATAAATAATACATATTTATCATTGCTCGTGAATAGTCTTTATGAAATCTTTAGTCTATGTACAAATAAAAATTAATACATCTAAAATGCTCGTCATAAGGAACTCATACGAAGACTACGAAAGAAACGATTATTGTTACTAAAGGGGCGATTGCAATTTTTACTGGAATATTTTAAACCCAATGAACAAACGAGAATAGCATTTTTTAAAGTAAATTAATCGTCTGCTTTAATTCCTTTATTTTGTTATCAATGAAGGAAAGGATATGGAATCAATAATACTAAAGGTAACTAGGTCGACCAAAGTTCAATATCGATTTTAAAGGGAGATCAATATGAAGTGCGTTATATCGATAGCCGTCACTAGTTGTCTTACTTGTTCTCCGAGGCTACATTTTACCCTTTGCTGTTTAATCGGTGTATGTGTTTTTATGATTGAGGAAACATTGTGAAAAAAGAAGAAATTGCTTCTGACAAGCAATTTCTTCTTTTTCCACACTATTTTCTACCCTACAGAATGGTTATTTTTCAAATTAAATCCACTTTAAATTTTCGTCTGCAAAACCTTTGAATTTGGACAGGTACAAAATTTTGTGAAACAGGAAAGGGTTTAGAACATCGTCAGCTTGACATAATGAATGATTTTGGAATACAATTGAATGAGTGTGTGGAGCGTGTTTGACTGAAATTTAAGGGAGGTAATCTAATATTGCTAATATTGCCCAAGATGAATAGAATTAGCAATATTAATTACCACCCTTTAATCAAATATGTTTACAGGCTCTTTAAAAAGCTTCCCTGTTCTTCAAGAACCAATCAGATGCTTACAATTTTAAGTCTGTCAGTGAAATCGCGATTTTTTTTCTAGCTATTTGTATTTTGAGTGTAGTAAGTGATCTCATCATCTTTAGTAAATTCGGTGCGTTTTTGAATGGTTTGGGTGGTCGACACTCTACACACTACCCGGATGGCCCCTTTTCGCGTGACAGATCACATTTTGATTCTATCACATACACGTATTGAGGGTTTGAACGGTTATATGGCGCGATTTTTTCAACAATGCAATATCTTTGAAAACCTGCCACACTTGGGTGGTATACGACGTTGTTCTTACGACGATCTGAAAATTTCAAGAACGCAGTGAGAACACTATGACATTACCTTGACCGTAGCTGGAGGGCGGCTAGATCGTAGTGGGAACGTCGTCCAAACGCATAGAACGCCGAAGGATGACACAGAGCGCGATCCCATGGCGCGCACTTTGAGAACAGGACAGAACATTTTATTCAAAAGATGCGTACAAAGTATAGGTGTATTTTCATAACTGAGCCCTGACGTAGGCGTTGAGTCCATTACCATAGGTAAATGGGGTATTTCTAAAATAACATATGGTAGGAATTGAATGTGACCCATCCTTTTCAATTTTGAAAGCCAGTACACGAATGAGTAAATATTACCATCTAAGACAAGCAATGAACTTCATTTGAAAGGTATTTTGTATCGTTTTTTCAGGCATTGCTTGAACCTGTATTATCTATTTTGAAAGAATAGCACGAGAATTTAACCGTTAAAGGTAGATTTCACGGCTCACCGCGCAAAATCTACACAAATGTCATTACAAAACAAAAATACAAAAATATTAAAGATACATCATATGATACAGTGTTTGCTAGAGGACGAGCTAAACGTAACTCAATACATTTTATTGGAAAATTTTAGAAAAAAACACGTTGTACTATGTATATAGAATACTCGGGACCAAAAAACATGCTCCAAGTAATCACCCCGATATCGCGAATTGGCAAGATCAAAGTAAGAGCGTCGCGGGCTCGCGGGTGATTCTTATAATTTTACGTTATCCACTTCTTCGTTACATTGTAAAAACGTGATAAAATTTAGCAAACAGAACAATGGAAACACCAATATTCGTGAAAAACACTCCCATATGAACCTTTGCGTTAGATTTCCAACAATTTCAAATATGAGCAAAGCAAAGGCTCTGGACAGCCTGTGCATCTGCACAGTCTGACTAGAGCCTTCACTTTGCGTTTATTAGATAGATAAGGTCTCAAAGTATCTGTAGAACATCAGGTAATTTTATTTTTAGAGTATGTGGCTGTCATCGCTACTCAGTGTTTGCACCTCACTAACATGTCAAATTGTTGGAAATGTCACGCACAGGTTGATATACCAACTGTGGTGTAAACTCACACACTCCCCAAATAGGTACCCCCGTTTTTGTGTGTTTTATAACATGGACAAGTTGTTTTTGTTAAATCCCAAATGCCACTTAAAAAAAACACACACACACAAAAACAAAAACAAAACTGTAGTTTGATCCAATACGGTAATCAACAGTACAGCGAATTTCTATAGGGTTAGTTCACGTTTTTGAGGGCGTTAACATTTGCAGAGACCCGAAAAATGGTTTAACCACTGAGTGCGAAGCACGAGGGCGTTAAAGCATTTTAAGGGTCTCTGCAAATGTTAACGCCCGAAAAATGTGAATTGACGCTATTATTGCATGAAAATATAGTTTAGGGTATAAATACAAACAGGTATTGCGAATTTAATAGAAACAATAAAAAAAACAGTAACAAACTTACGAATATGCCGGAACAATTACGTCGTGCATTATACCGTCCAGTTTGTTTATTCCGACGTGGCCCGATAAATTTATGACGTCAAACAATTTAACCCGGGAATAAGAGCAACATCTTTAGGTATGCTCTATGATTATGTTGAACATGAATTATTTTCAAGCGATTAACTAATCAATGCGTACAGTCTTCTCGATCTTATTTATGTTGTATTTTGAACAGATGCATAAAACATCATTAAATGACAAACTAATATTGCAGAAAAAAATAAGAATCGTTGAAATTGATTTAAATGTATAAGTCAAATTCGCAGACATTTAATTTAGAAAAAACCGGACGTTAACGGCACGTGAATTTACTGATTAATCCACGTTTTCTCCCGCTAATGCCCGTTAACGTATGTCTTCAACGACCCGAAAGCATACATTTAATAGGGTTCATTCACGTTTTAGAGGGCGTTAACATTCACAGAGACCGAAAAATGGTTTAACACCTGAGTGCGATAATGCATTTTGAGGGTCTCTGCAAATGTTAACGCCCCTAAAAAACGTGAATTGATGCTATTTTAAAAAGAAAGACTAGAGTATTAACTGCGACGATTGCGAAAAAAATCATAGAAACACATCAAAGCGAGCCACAAACCTTCGAAAACGCCGGCTTAATTGCGTCATGCATTGCATCGTCACTTTTGTATACCGCCATAATTCATGTCGTCACACAATCTGACGCGGGAACTACATCAACGTCTTTAATTATTCCTTAAATTAACATTCACCAATACATGTAAGATGCATTTAAATTATCAAAATATAAAATCGACAAAATCGAACCTTTGGCGTATTATAAACAAAATGCATTGATTTATATTTTGAATTCAACAAATCTTGCAGAAAAGATAAGTAGTGTTGAAATCGATAAGCTGTCTAGGACATCATATCGAGGCTATTTAAGTAAAAAGAGCCGGGCGTTAACGGTGCGTGAATTTACTGATTAATCCACGTTTTCTCCCGAATTGCCGATCTTATGCGATAGTATGCAATACTATTCGGTAATCAACAGTACAACGAAATTCAATATGAAGTTTAAACTTTCAACATACTTGACCTCGAAACATGACATTGTCATTTACTGATGACCTTGAAAGTAGTATCAACAAAAAACTTGTCGCTAGCAATACACCTATGGAATGTGAAGTCTGTATCCCGTTCCAATCAAAAGTTATGGTCAATAATAAAGTTTCGCAACGGTAATTTCCCATGCCTTCAATTTATAACCACCAATTCATTAGTTTTATTTAAGAAAGTCATTCTAGAGAAAAAGTAGTCTTAAAGACCGTACCGCCGTATAGGCCGCACCCATGCTTTTTTTTTTTTTTTTTTTTTTTAGCTTTTTTCAATTCATTAGTTTTATTTAAGAAAGTCATTCTAGAGAAAAAGTAGTCTTAAAGACCGTACCGCCGTATAGGCCGCACCCATGCTTTTTTTTTTTTTTTTTTTTTTAGCTTTTTTAACAAATAAGCCTCAGGTTATTGTCCGGAAAGTACGGTAGTAATGCATGTAGAACAAACGTTTTTGAATATGGATACCACTTCCTTTTTTTGTTATACTAGATACACGGACTTAAGAAAGAAATATTAAGATAACATTTAATGGAAAGATTTTTAAATTCAATAAATGTATGCTAATAATACGATACACAAAACAGAATAGGATAGTCTAATAACAGTGTGAAGATACTCTAAATTTGGTGGCAGGGTAGGCTAATAATTGTCTGATTAAACACCAAATTGGTGGCAATATTGGTGTAACGTTTTCCTCTGTCAAACAATGTACTCTTAGATTATAGAAACAAACCGGTACAAATCTTACACTTGTTATAGTTCCGCAACAAAGAGTGAGGTCCGAGAAACCGTTATCTCCTATCATTTTCAATGTAAAATTGATCTTTGATCACTCACTTGAAATTGCAGGTCTATAACTTGTAGCTTTTACACGAAGAAGCTTTTGGTCGTAAAGATATATCAATATTTGGGGCAGCAAAGTTACCACCAATATTGACGTTAAGCGTTGGGGTTTTCTTTGCATCGCACAGAAGATTTGCCTATAAGAGCGAATGTCTTAATAGATGAAATATATAATATTTACTTAGTGTTTTGTATGAGAAAATAAATCTAACGAGGTAGGGAGAATTGATCATTGTCGAGGCTGTGCCGAGACAATTATCAATTCCCACAACCGAGTTAGATATTTTTTCATACAATACACTAAGTACGTATTGTATTTATCTCTTAACCTCTATTTGTCTTGTTTTCGTCGATATTTTTAACTGAAATGCAATTTTCTAAAAATAACCGCATTATATCATTGTTCTAAAAATAACTATGGAATATCATAAACAATGTCATACGGGATGTTATTACACGGATACTTGTATAGTTATAATATAAAAGTTGTTATGGGACATTGTAATGATGCATAACTATTTATAACTATAGCCCAGTGCCACGGCCGTCGTCGTCGTTGGCAGCGGCACACCACACTTCTTATAAATTAACAACGGTTCACTAGAGTAAAATGTGTCCAGGATTGTGGCGATAACCGACGGACATGTATACTTGTACTTTACGCACAGTTAACAACATCGTGAAATTGACAAGACGAATGATTTTAAAATAATTCGGAATGAAATTGAATGAGTGTGTGGAGCAAGTTATGAGTGAAATTAAAGGGAGGTAAACCAATACGGCTAATTTTGTTCTGGATGAAAAAAATTAGCAATATTAATTACCTCCCTTTAATAAAACATAGGTCATTTTCTGTTTGTATGCCTTCATGGCCCAATTACACATTAAGCAATGCACCCAGGCCAATAAAGTCGTTGAATAATTAGATCGATTTGAATATAAGGTTGAAAATTTTGGTTGATTTCGAGATGTTTTGTTAATATTTTTGAACGTCTTTGGTCGATTTGAGTGAGTGTTTGGAGTGAATGATTGGAGCGCTGAGTGAGCGATTTAGATTGGTTTTGACCGGAATGCTTGTCAATTTCATGATGTAACTAACTGTACACCTAGTATTGTTACCAGCCTGTCATAAAAGTTGAATGTATCCCACAAATAAGGCGATAATTGTCAATCAACGTCAGACTCATTAACGACCAAGTACGTCTAATGGCCGTTTTGACGCCTATCACGATTTTTCCTGTTGTATATTTTGTATTCAGATTTCGAAGTATGCAAAATATTACAATCATCTGAAAACATTAACTCTGTTTCTAAAGTTTCATTCTACACAGTCTGTAACAAAAGGTGTCATTAAACTTAGTTACAACAATGTATATAACTTAGTCAAATAAGTTTAGCAACACTTGATATTTTTCTCTAAATATTTTTCTGAGGCAGATACATGTATTTTTGTAGTCGAATGAAGCAAAGCATTGAGTTCAATCTCTGAGCAAAAGATTCATGTTTTTGTTTTGTTCCAATGGCGGCCTTTCAAACTCAAAATATAACCAAAGCAGCGGTTGGGGCTGATTTAAAAAGTCACAGTCTCTCATTTTTTGTCCAGCTTTTGGCTTTGCCTTTCAATGTAACGCAGTCTGGAGTGACTAGCATTTAAGCAAGTGTATCTTTGGTAATTGTCTGTCTTTCATACAAAAACGAATCTTTTGCATGTGATCGTTTGGTTGACGTTACGTGATTGACGTCTCCCAAATTTCTGAAGCTATACGTGCCCGGTCACTGTTCTCTTTGATGATTTGAGCGGCTTTCATTGAATTGTTTTAGTACTCATCTAAGGTGATGAAAAGCGAAAAATTCAGACTGACTTTAGGTTGCACATTGGAACTATCGACGTAAAACGCCTAAAATCTCACGTTACGCTTTGAATGGCGATCTGCAATGTAAGCTTTCTTGATTCGGATAGCCAATCGATAAGCTCATCGCTCAGGCACCAATTCACCAAATGAATATTAATGCAGTCTATTTTACAATACAACCAAAAGTGTTGCAAAACTTTTTTGACTTTGTATATAAGGTTTTGGTAGCGGTGCAAAATGTTTGCAAATTATACCCCGCTTTGCACGTACACTTGCGTGCAAAGCAGATAAGTTTACGAACAATTTGTATAGTTGTGTCATCCTGAAGGCACAGTAAGTGTGGATCCATTCCAAAGACTACATTTATCGATGATAAGGACGTAACGTAGGGCTTTACGCTTTTTGCTCAAACGATGGTCAAGTATGGTTGATACCAAATATATGTCTATTCGTATGAATGTAGTTAACAACACCGTGAAATTGAAAAGGTGAATGATTTTGGAATGATTTTGGAATGAAATTGAATGAGTGAGAAGAGTGAGTTTTGTGTGAAATTCAAGGTAGGTAATCCAATATCGCTAATTGTGTTTAGGATTACCACCCTATAATAAAATATGCATGCAAATACTACTAAAAGCTTCTTATTTCAAGAAACAATCAGACACATTCAATTTCAATTATGTCCGTAAAATCGCGATTTTTTTATCTATATTTATTTTGAATGTAGTTGTTGGTATTATATTTAAAGTGATTTTGGCGCTGGGTGAGCAATTTAGAATGGTTTTGATTAAGACGATGTAAATTACACGATGTTGTTAACTGTTCTGCGTGTTGGGAATCGCACTTTCCTAGCCAAGATGTACTTGTACCGACTAAACAGATCTTACGGTTATTAGTCCGGTCAATCAGTCAGTAATGCGACGGGTTGTCAAGTCAAGTCTATCATATGTCTTCCACAAATAGGCTAATGGTGAGTTGAAGAATGAATTATAGACTGTTTCGGTTGTATAGTTCTTATTGTTGAACTGATTTGAGATTAGACTGGAAAGCATAAAATGATGCCCCAACCGCTCGAGATCAGAACTGAAATACTGGGTGAAAGTTGTGTGAAACCAAAAATGTACACAATTACACAATTAAGAGAATATATGAGCCTGTGCGTGACATTTCCAACAATTTCACATACATGTTATGGACATACATTTTAGTAACTGTACATCAATATAATACAATTTGTAATGTTCACTGACCATCTGAAGCGGGATTTAGACATTATCTATCCTACAAAGCGCACAGTAAAGACTCTGGTCAGACTGTGCGACTGCACAGGCTGGACAGAGGGTTTACTTTGCGCATATGTGAAATTGTTGGAAATGTCACGCACAAGCTCATTATTTTTCCTCAAAATGAGCAAATGACGCTACACTGTCAATTTGTTTCTGTGCAAAAAGGGGCAACAAACTATTGTTTCAACAAACTGAATTATCTCCCTTAAATTACATTAAAAACTCGGCCACACTCTCATTTGATATCATTCCGATATCATTCCAAAATCGGCCAACTTGTCAATTTCACGACGTTCATAGCTGTATTCGTTGTCATGAAATGCAATGCGATCCTTTAACTGGCTCCGTTTTCAATCTTTCAAACCGAATTTCAACTCACAAAACCGATATCAAGGCCATGGTCGCAAACCTACAAAACTTCAAAAGACGTCATTACCCCACCGAAGTTTAATTTGCATAACCTATCGATATTGGCTTAAATTATCATTTTATAGACCAATATGTGAGACAAATTGCGAGAAAAAAGTATGTTTTATCTGAAGGGAGTCCCGTCCGTCACGATTCGCGTCAATGTTTGACGTTTATGTCAGATATCGCATTATTTATATCGGAACGTTACGACAACGTGTGTAACGTAAATGGACCCAGCTTTGGTGCGTATTTAACGGGGTTTCGATTAACGCGTTCCAATAAAATCGTCGATAAATTTGCAATAAAGATGTAAATGTTACTTAAGATAATATGCAGTTAAGCAGTTAAACGGTTTACCATCTAACTTTCAACATAGTATATCAACGACAATCGATTAGCATTCAAGAATATTATCATTTAACGGCAAAAACATAGTAACTACATCATGAATAAAACTGTTGTTACGCGGTTTTTATAACCCATTGACGATGTATTGTCTGGATACAGAGAAAACTTTTGTGCGCGAAAAAAATTGCATTGATGCACTTTTCATTACAATTAACCCAATCTAACACTGGTTGCTTTTGGAGTTTTTTTTAATTACTCGTATTTTTTTCTGAGAATATGATCTATTACACTTAATACGTAGCTATATAGCCAAAATTGTAAATCAAAACAGTTTCAATAAAGTGAAATTGTCAAATAAAGTATTTAAAGGCGTATATCTTTTCTTTTACAGCAAAAATTGTGCTCGTTTATATATATATTTGAACTGTATATGAATATATGTTTTTGTCTTTTGTTTTGTTTTGTTTGTTTTCTGTTTTGCTTTTGTTTTATTTTTTAGCTAAACCTATACTCCCTCAATATCCACAAGGTTTTCTCTGACAAAGATACGATCCCGTGACTTTTTTAATACAAAGATATCATAACTTTATACATACAGATGTCATCGAATAAAATACTTCCCCAGTTTTTGGTAATTGGGCAAGATAATATGCGTCTTCATGTAAGGTTAAGGCTACGTCACTTTTCAGAAGACTTTTGAAAAGCATTTTTCGCGCGACGAATACCACTTTTAAAAACGACTGCTATCTCCCAATGGTTAATATTATTTGAAATACCAGCTCTATGCGTAAAATTATAAAGAAACATTTTTTTATTAATACATTTATAGATGCACTTAAATAATATGACGCAGATAGGTGATTAATTTCAAGGCTTTGATTTTATTCTTCATGCGAATAAAACATCGAACATAAAAACCTATGGTCTACATTGAGATTACAGAGCCCGTACAGCTCGAATAAATCCCCCGTGACCCAAAAACTTGAAGTGCTTGTGAGACGGCCAATATACAGTATATTTACATGACCTTCCGCAAAGTTTCCGTGTGGCAACCGGGCGATTAAATTGCAATTGCCGTGTACTCGCCACAAGGATTTTTGTCAATCGAAAACCCTATGCGATACTACGGAACAACCTCGGGAATGATAAGGGCGCGCCCATGAAAGCGAGTCATTTTGCACGTAGGTTTAAATGACGTAACAAACAAACATTGACGTTGCCTAAAACAAAATCAACGAAAAAATAAAGTAGGCATTTTACAATTTGATAATAAAATGCATTGATTGTCATCAAATTATGATATACCCAAAAGATCTCCATAGAAGATAGGAAAGAATTTTTTTTTTCTTCAAACGTATTAGATAATCGAAGTATAACCAGGAGCCGAAATTCTTAAATAATGACCCAAAATAACTACACTTACGTCCGAGGTGCTTTCAAATTTACGGAAAAATCCGAGCGATATACCGAATTGATTTTTGTGGTGGGTGTATAAAACCCGGTATAGATTGGCAAGAAGACCGTGCTACAAGTTAACTAGATCTCCTGTAGATCGTATGGCCACCGTGCAGTTTCATGCGGTGCTTGCGAGGGAGCCTGTTTAACCCTTTCCTGTTTTACAAAATTTTGGACCTTTCCAAATTCAAAGGTATTGCAGACGAAAATTAAAAGTGGTTTTAATTTGAAAAATAACCATTCAGTAGGGTAGAAAATAGTGAGGAAAAAGAAGAAATTGCTTGTCAGAAGCAATTTCTTCTTTTTTCACAATGTTTTCTCAATCATAAAATCACAGGCACGTAAAAAGCAGGGATGAAACAGCAAAGGGTTAATGATGTGATAAGGTTTTACACGAAGTAAGCGTTCTGTGTTCAACGGCGACCATACGATATCTTTTTAGAGTGTCTACGACCTCCGCGTACATTTGTAAATTTTGAAACACCTTTTTCACGTTTAAATGGTAGTCATGCAATCTTCTCGCGGGCATCAGAAAAAAATGTGGTATTTTTATGACAAATAATGTCGTAGAAATAAAAGCGTACGATTTCAAAAATATCATTCAAAAATCGCAAGCTACACCGTACAGCGATGGAAAATGATAGTCAACTTGACACGTCAAGTAATTAATGTAGATCGTCTATTTCAAGATATCTTAAAGTATAAATTTTATAAGAGTACATTTTAGCACATTTTTTACAATGATACTGTGGACCTCTTTTATGTAATATCGAATAAGCAGCCATATCAGCTTCACGTTAAATCAACGTTAAAGATCCACCATTAGCATACGACGTGTGACGTCACGTCACGTGTATAATACGCTGGACTGCTGAACGTTTTGTATGCATTGTTGGATTTTACTGGCCGGCGTTAGTGACTCCCCGTGGTTCACAAAAAATAGGAATCATGAAATACATTCTTTTGGTAAGTGCATTGTACATGTAACTTAAGGTATAGCGGAAGTGCATATACATGTGTAATGCTTTTGCATCTATATATTAAGAGGTTGTTAATTCTTTAAATTACTCTTATTTTTCTCAAATAGTATTAACGCGTTCTTACCATTATTTAACTATCACCACTCCTCTCTTACTTTAATAGTTGTACGACAAATCATTTTAAAACATATATCTACATGTATTTCTTATTTTGTTTTATTTTCATTTATTTCATATAAATATATATGTGGGTTTTTTTTTTTTTTTTTTTTTTTTTTTTAATTTTGTCTTATTTCTTATTTTTATTTATCTTTTTATTTATTTATTTATTCATTTATTTTTTTTAATTATTTATCTATTTATTTATTTATTATATTTTCCTAGAATGATACTCATAAATCCATGAAACTTGAATGAGACGAATCAAGCCCTGCGTTCAGGATGACAAAACGGAGCAAATTGTTTGCAAATTCTATTATCACATTGTACGTGCACTTGCGTGCAAAGCGGTATATAATTTTGCAAACTTTACCCATTTGTCATCCTGAACTCAGGGCGGATTTCTAGAAAGAATTTCTTAGCAATTGACAAACTGGATAACTTTGTAAAGTCATATCTTTTTTTAATGTTACTTTTGAACTTCGACCATTAATGTAGACTAATTTATAAGCTCTTTTTTTTTTAAAAAAAAAACCAAAGTATACATGACGTGTATTTCTTTTTTCATAATAAAAACAGATAAGTCTCTAAATCCATTTTCATTTTCATTCTTCTTCTTCTTCCCCCTCTTCTTCATTCTTGACTTTTTTCTTCCTCCTCGAAAGAAAACGTTCCCCTTCATCGTAAGATCATCGAATTCTGTTTAACGTTTATCTATCTAGTATTAAATGAAGTCTCGTTTTTATCTTTTTATAGGTTCATCGTCTAATAAATTTTAGGACCATTCATCGAATCCTCTATAATATACATCTTTGGAAAGCATATGTTCTATCAAAGTCGGTCTGAGCAGTAGCCCAACTATGAACCTTTGGACAAACACTGTAACATGCCCTGCGTTCAGGATGAAAAAAACTATGTTGACTGTTTGCAAATTATACCCAGCTTTGCACGCGCACTTGCGTGCAAAGCGGAGTGTGATTTGAGAACATTTTGCACGGTTTTGATGATCTTTCAGAATCTGTATACAGGAATTGTTTAATCGCCATCCTAGATACAGAAAATCAGTTAAGAACGAACACTTTCCTCCCTACTCAACCTGCGTAGTCTGACTAGTATCAACACTTTCCGTACAATCCAGGTGGCTCCCTTTCCCATGACATCCATTTTTGGAAGAGTCATTATTGTTAGAGACCAGGGCCAGGGATTATTCAATTTTTCTCATTCTCAACTGCGAGTTTTCTCAAACTAAGAATCTGAGTAAATGTACAAACATAAAAGATAATATTAATATGTTGTTATTTATAACAACTTATTAATACTATCTTGTTATGCTGATATTTCTTTTAAAGTATTACAATAGAATTGAAGCTTCAATATTTCATGCTGAAATTTAGGGAAATTCTCAGTAAAGCATGAGAAAAGTTGTATGACATCGGGCCCTGATGTTACATGAAATTACCAAAAAATTTTCATGACCACGCCCCAACATCGTTTTCTTATATTCATAATGCATTATAAAAAAGGGAAACGAAACAGAAATAAAATTGAAACATTAAACTGCGTCCCTCTTAAATCCACCAGGTAAAATTTATTCGTAGGTTTTGACATATGTTTGTCACTCATATTTTGAATTAATTTTAATTAAAATATTTACTAATTAAATTCAGCAGGTGTTCGGCGTCGTCATATCTAAAACAAGTAAGGCATTCTTATACTTGATCGAGCTTTACATAATTAATTTGTGACCCGACACGCGAATAAGGTCCATTCGGGCACTCTGCCAGTAGATACCTGAAAAAGGGATAGATCCCAGTGGAGGTCAACCCGGAAAACGTATTTCAAAAATTCGTATACAGAAAGGAAGAATGGCTATACATGTACTAGATTCAGAAAATCAACAGAGTGTGGCGAATTTATGTATTAGGCTTTGTTCCTACCCCTCTATATATATTACAACGAGAGAGGCGGGGTCTGAGTTCCGAAATGAGCATAATGTGAGTAATGTAACGAATCTGCGCACAAAAATTTATTACAACATGGGATTTCTTTATTTCTTATGTTAGGGGTTTATTCAAAATGAAATCTTAGAAAACTCTTATGAAACTCTTAGCACTCGTATATACATTTTGTACATTTTTGAATGCATTCCACGTTTGTCATTTATAATAACGCATTATTTTCATGTGTATCATTTTTTTATGTTTGTTTCTATTGTCACGTAAACAGAATGCAAGTCAGTGAGTTTGTAATCTAACTAGTAAAAATGTCACCATAACGACTTATTTATTCATTAACAATCGATACAATTAACCAAAACGTCATGTTTTCATGTTCGACAAGTGTGCTTCCTTGTCAATGTTGACGTTGGATACGAGGGATGATCTAAATATTCGTGGACAAGTTGAATGGCTCTTATTTATAGTCGCAAACTGGCGTAAATACAGTATAGAACGTCGTTAAATTGACAAAATAAATTATTTTGAAATATTTTTTGAATGAAATTGAATGGTAGTGTGGAGCACGTCTTGTTTGAAATTCAAGAGAGGTAATCTAATACCGCTAATTTTGTTCAAGATGAACAAAATTAGCGATATCTATTACCTCCCTTTAATAAAATATGCATACAGGTTCTATCAATCGATATAATTAACCAAATCGTCATGTTTTAATGTTCGACAAGTGTGCTTCCTTGTTCCTGTTAACGTTCGATACGAGGGCTAATTTGAAATCCGTGGTTGAATGTCTCCAGTTATTCTTGCCATAATACCACAAGAAACGTCCACCTTCAGTACTTTCAGTGCTTTGATTTATGTTTGTTTCTAACGCCACGTTAACAGTATGCAAGTACGAATGTTTGTTATCTAACAAGTAAAAATGTCACCATAACGACTTATTTATTCATTGACAATCGATACAATTAACCAAAACGCCACGTTTTCATGTTCGACAAGTGTGCTTCACTATCCATGTTGACGTATGATACGCGGATTGATCTAAATATCCAGGTTCAAAGTGAATAACTCCAGTGGCGGATCCAGAGGGGTGGGAGTGGGGGGTTCTGAAGCTCAAACGAACCCCCTATTAGCCTAATTGATTTCATTGTCATGAATTTCATTGTCATGTTCAAATTCAATTACAATTTTGGTATTTCAATGTATTAGGAAAACGAACCCCCATGGATTTGCATGGCGTCAAAAACAACAACACAACAAAATGTTTCAATGACTCTTCAGTAGGCTCATAATGGCGCTCTTTAGGTTTCGGAGTTCTTCATTGAAATGTAGACTATTTTGTTTTAGCTTTTCTCGTGTTTTTGTGTAGATATTGAATTATTCTCCCGATTAGCTATACAAGGTGTTGGATAGATATGTACCTTTGATAATCAACTTCAGAAAAAGAATTCAAGACTGTTTAAAATAGTCTTTAATACTTTTCTGAACTTGGTTTCAAAAGGGTTCTATGGACGTAAATCAGATAGTTTTGAGAGTCCTAACTACTTATTTCTGAGTCCCAGACTCAAAAAAACCAGCGTCCCTTTAAACCTTGACATAATTTGTATGTTCGAAACCCCTTTAAAGAAATTAACGAATGAGAATACATGAGAAACCATAAGCTCAATTTATTATCATTTGGAAGTTTATCAAACACAAGAAATGATCGATTCAAATTAAAATCAAAGCATATAAAATAGTGAAACAGTAAAAAATGAATTGATTGTGCTATTTTGGAAGCAAGTCAACTGTTTTTACTTACCTGTAGTTTACAAAAACGATACAATGTTTTATATTTGGGTCCACAGTGAGTGACAAATGGTTCGTCAAAATGACAGTAACTTTTGTTTATATCAAGGATCAAGGACATGTCGGTATAAATCACATACAATGACCAATTGTGGGAAAACGATTTCTGTTCTTTTTTCTCGAGTTTTTGTATATCGTCAGCGGGCGAACAAAATACCTGTACCAGCAACTTGTAGTAGACTGTTATTACGCAATTTTTGTCTCCATACGAATGAAAATGTATACTGACGTCAATAAACCGCCTAATTCTTATAGAAAGGACAATTGTATTCAAACGATACGTTTAACGTTTAAGACAAATCTTATTCTTGTTGACGATAAATTTATTGCTGTCCAGATCACGTTTTTGAGCCGAAAAATGACGAGTTTAAGCGAAGTAAGCAATATTTTATTAGCTTCCTTTAAAAAAATCTAGGCACTTTCAAATTAGTGTGTCTTCATTTACCGATCGAACGCTTTAAAATCCATACCAGCCAACAAAAATCCATAAATACATTTTATCAATGAAATGTTGATCGTTTTGAACGACTTCGAATTGTTTTTGAGTGATCCGAGTGAGTGTATGAAATGAATGAGCACTGAATGAGCGATTTAGAATATTTATTGTCAATTTTACAGTTAAAAACATCGTGAAATTAACACTCATTCCGATCAAAATCATTCTTAATCATTCACTTAGCGCTCCATTCATTCATTCCAGACACTCACTCAAACCATTCAAAAACGCTCCAAACTCACTGAAAAAACATATAACAACAACTTCGTTCAAAATAAAAATAGCTAGGAAAAAAAATCGGGATTTCTCTAATTTAATTAAAATTGTTAAGGTCTGATAGGTTTTCAAGAAATAGGGAACTAACTGTAGAACTTGCATTCATATTTTATTAAAGGGAGGTAATCAATATTGCTAATTTTGTTCATCCTGAACAAAATTTACAATACTGGATTACCTCCCATTAAATTCACTCAAAACGCGCTCCCCACACTCATTCAATTTTATTCCTAAATCATTCCAAAATCATTCACCTTGTCAATTTCACGATGTTGTTAACTGTACGATGTTACTAGCTTTAACTATAGTATACGAGATCACAAAGGCATTGGTTCACAATATTTCGACCGCGAGATCATGTAGACATTGTTCACAATTATTCGACTCGGAGTTAATAAAGCCATTGTTCTTAACATTTCGACTAAGGGTACGTATAGGTAGTGTTCTCAATATTTCGACTCGGAGATAATAAAAATATTGTTCTTAAATTTCGACTAGGAGATCGTATAGATATTTTCACAATATTTCGTCTAGGAGATCACAAAGACATTGTTCACAATATTTCGAAGAGGAGAACATAGGCGTATGAATTTCTCCAAAGAATAAACTTAAGCACGTACTGATTATGTAAGTGACATTGTCACAAGTAGTCCACCTTGACCAAGTCTACCATAATGTTTCCTTTCAGCGCTTATTTATCATATCTTACTCGATAATAATAAAGAAACACTTAAAATTTGCATTGTAGCTATGACGAAACCATGTTTTATCGCAGAAATTTGCATTGATTTATGCATGTTTTAGTTGCATCGTTCTACTTATGCCAAATTTTATACCACTGCATTATTACTATCGCAATTTAAATGAAAGATTTATTAAACAAATTACAACCCCAATTCAAGTTTATTTTAACATTTGACCAGATACTTTAATGGCAGAATAAGTATGGTAATAAAATTTCTATTTAAGAATGAATTTTAGATAATTAAACGGTCCCAGACACCTAAACGATTAACTCTCAATTTCTTAGATGAAAATCATTTTTTTCCATCGTTGTATTTGTGCAAAAATTTGACCTAAGGTACAGACAGGTGATGAAAGCGCCGAATGGTGGTTAAAGGTGCAAAAGAGGCGCGAAAGGATGCAAAAAAAAAAAAAGAAATGCAAAAAGGGGGGGGGCGAAAACGTGCATAAAGCTCTTCGAAAATTTAACCATCCCTGTGCACCTTTCGGTTTTTTTAAAGGGTAATCATCGCCTACCAACTATTTGGTATTTGGTCAAAATTTTACGAGCATAAATTTTGTAGACAAATGGCGTATAATTATTCAGTGCGACATTTAAGAACAGTGTGAAATTGATAAGATGATAGATCTAAGAATGATTTCAGAAAGAAATTGAATGAGTTTGCATTGCGCGTTTTGAGTGAAATTCAAGAAAGATTTTCTAATATAGCGAAATTTATTTTCAACGTGAACAAAATTTGCGATATTTATTGCCCCCTCTTTCATGAAATATGCATACAGCTTCTAAGAATAGCTCTCTGTATCTTAACAAACTCAATATACGCTTACAAATTTCAATTATGTCTGTGAAATCGGTAATTCAATCTACCAAATTTTATGTTGTTATATCATTTTTGTGTAAATTTTGGGCATTTTTAAATTGTTAAAGAGTGTTTGGAATGAATAATAGGAGCGCTTAAGCGAATGAATTTGAATGGTTTTGATCGGAAGGATTGTCAATTTCGTGATGTAGTTAACTGCATCTACCATATCGGTCGCCAATGGTCAGCGATCGGTTAATTATAGAAATGGAAAATACTATTGTGACACATAATGTACCATTGCCATAATGAGTATCTGCTTTAATGTGATATCATAACCTTTTCAACACTTATATTAACATGGGTCATGTATGCTTAATTAGTGTTTGTTATAAGTCAGTTGACAAGAAAATTACCACAAATATAGCTATTTTAAGCTTTATTTGCGACTCCTTTGAAGAAAACCAACGCAAAACTTATGGACAGTGTATATGATTTATGCAAGTCTCCTCCTAAATGTATATGGAAACAGATTTCAATTTCTCTAATGGCCGCAGTCACCTTTTGATTGCTAGTCTGGACACTTCGCTGTGACGTTAATGTCGCGCTTTGTTTAGATTGAAGTTGTGTGTATTCTGAAGGAAATTATTACGCTTTAACGTCAGTATGCTGTCGAAAATAATCTCCCTTTTTTTTTTTAATCTCGCAATACATTAGGGATACTGAATGGTTGTGTACAGTAAAACGTGTATCAAGCGACCACTTATGGGACAACTATAAAGCGGTCGTTAAAGAGAATGGTCGCTTAGCACACGTTTTGTTAACAAATTAGAAACACTTTTTTGACTGAATGTGTATGTTACTGCGAATTTCTCAATATTAGTAGGTTATTGAAACTCAAAAGAGTCGTTTCATTTAGTCGCTTCTAATATGTTTTACCGGCATAGGGTTCATTTACATGAAATATTTATTTTTCGACAAATAGAATATTTTTTAACGATTTTTCTATCTAAATAAGGGTAATGTAGACATGTTCGCAAAATTTACGAATATATTTCACGAAGCATAAAAACTAAATTCTTTGCCAATTTCATACATATTACGTCTGTACCTTGTTCTTTGTGCGCAAAGATTACAAACAGATTCGTGCTCAAGTGTGTGGTCATGTTTTGTTTTGGTTAATCAGAATGCCCGTTTTTATTTCAATTATAATACAGTTAGTAGCATTGTAAAATTTGCATTTACCTCGATCAAAACCGTTCTAACTCGGTCACCCAGCCATCCACTCATTCATTCCAAACACCCACTCAAATAACTTAAAAGCACTCCAAAATTCTTACAAAACAATTCAGAATCCTTCAGAACTATTTACATTTGATGTTTCAATTGATCTAATATTCCATTTTGGTGGTCGTTTACATTCATCAGAGTTACCGCCTGGGAACAATTCAGTCAGATGTTAATCCATTCAAAAAGTAGTGCTCACTAAGGTTCAATTTGCTCTTTTCAAGTATTGTATCCGTCTGACAACTGTGCTTTTTGAACATGAAACAAGGATTCTGCATAATTTGTTGATACCGCAAAGACATCTTTTAAATTCAAAACCATATGCAATGCTAAGATAGGGCGAACGTTTGGTATTCGTAGATCTATAATTCAGGCAGAATGAGTAATTTGCCCTTTGTTTGCATGAAAACTTGGTGAATGGAACTACTGGGATGATAGCATTCCTTTAATTTTAATCACGCGAAAGCCTAACTCGAGACGAGTATCTGCATTGTTTGTACGTTTTTATATAAACACGTAAACCCTTCCTTTTTTCATTTAAGAATGAAAATCGCTAAACAATTAATTAATAACCTTTTATAAAATTTAAAAAAAAAGATTAAAAGAGAATTTATCGAAAGCGATCAAAATCCTGTTATTACTGAGTTAGGGTTTTGGTTGACGATCGACAATATATGTTGAGAAATCTCTCTCTCTCTCTCTCTCTCTCTCTCTCTCTCTCTCTCTCTCTCTCTCTCTCTCTCTCTCTCTCTCTCTCTCTCTCTCACTCTCTCTCTCTCTCTCTCTCTCTCTCTCTCTCTCTCCCTCTCTCTTTCTCTCCCCCTCTCTCTCCCGCTCTCTCTCTTTCTATCCAACTCTGTCTCTCTCTGTCTCTCTCTCTCCCTCTCTCTCTGTCTCTCTGTCTCTGTCTCTCTCTCTGTCTGTCTCTCTCTCTCTCTCTCTCTCTCTCTCTCTCTCTCTCTCTCTCTCTCTCTCTCTCTCTCTCTCTCTCTCTCTCTCTCTCTCTCTCTCTCTCCTTTCTTTCTCACACATAACTTTCAAAAAAGTTTTGAATACAAGCTGATGTCGTGAAATTTGAGTAAAAGTAGCATAACGCTTACATTTGGTTAATGATATTATAATGAATGAACATAATTCAAGCATTCAGCTTAAAATACCAAATTCAATTTGTAATTTTTAACAGTAAACATAATTTTAATATAGAAAGTATAATTTCTGCAAAGTATTCTACCATTTCTGTAATGTAATAGTTAAGAACAATTTGGACATGTAAAAAAGTTTGGGAATTTGCGAACTTGGATCGAGTCATTTTTCTTTTGTCGTCATTAAACATGCACAATTTCTCTTCTCGCAACGAATGGAAGAATCGCTCGACTATGCTAACGGAAACGTCAACCATCAGTACTTTCAGTGCTTTGATTCGCCGGGTGTTACTTTCAACGTGTTTAATTGGTACGTGAAGTCACACAAATTAGAAAGAAGGTAGACATTTAATGGGGAAAATAAAATATCGCTGATTTCGCCCGTTATGGGGCGAAATTAGCGAAATTATATTTAACCCTCTAAAGTTCATTCGAATTCGCTCCACACACTCATTCAATTTATTCGAAAACTTTTATAAAACCCAACTTGTCAATTTCATGATGTTCCTAACAGGTGAATCATGAAACTGACTATCCCCTGTTTATGAAGCAAAGAAAAAAGGTTCACATCGCTAAATTTTAGTATCTATGCAAAAAAACTTAGTCATGTTTTTATTGTGTATCGTTCCGGTTTCAGCAAACCTAAATGTCAACCTGACTTTTTTATGGTATAAATGACAATTTCAAAGTTTGAGATATGACATGTACTCATTTTTCATCTGAAACTCATTTTAAATACAAGTGTATATTTCATCTGAACAAATTTACGTTACAGTTTAGAAAATCCAGAAGTTAACACAAGGAGTTCATTCATTCTTCTAAAAAAAAAAAGAAAAAGAAAAAAAGAAAAGAAAAGAAAAACGCGCTCAAATCGTTCAGAATCGCCCTGAATGATTCGACATGGCTTATGGATGGTTCAATACTTTCGGAAACTTTTTGCTAAGAAATGAGATAACTCATTGATTTATCAGCTGATGTTGATTTGTAAGAGTCCGCGAACAAAAACCAAAGAAACTAAACTTAGTTCCAAAAGAAAGTGTGCACTTTCGAATTTTTTATATTTCTAAAATTAGACAATTTATTGATTTTACTTTTATTTTCAAAAAAAAATTCTTTAAAGTATAGTATCAAATTCAATCCATAGTTGTCCTCCAACTTTGTAAAAACCAAGAGAAATGCAAAAACTGAAAGTGCACACTTTCTAGTAGAACAAAGTATACTTACATTTTTATATGTATAGTCCGTTTGAGTTCTATATGGACCAACCTTTTCATCAATTACATAAAATTGCGCTTGAATGAAGGATTTGTTTGTGGTAAAATCTTTATTTCAGCTAAATACCATTCCAAAAAATATTTTTTGAAAACAAAACTATTTTAAAATAATGATTTGGTCTATCTAGTTAAGGTGGGACGATGCAGTTTTGGGGAGACAACTCGCCTAGAAAAAAAATGTGGAGGGGGCCTTGTTAAAATCAACTTTATATGAAGTTGCACGTGCACAGTGGAAGGCTATTTTTCAAACAATCGTAGTTTTGTCAACCTACACGCAGTATTGTTTTGAATTCAAAATAAAAACGTTCGCAAAACATTTCAGAAACATAAGACTGCTAGGAAAGGTTCACTTTCTAAACGTTTGCAAATGTTTTTGTATCCCGAACTGCAGGTTTGGCAATTATTACGAGGGACAAAATGAAATCTGGACATGCGTTCAGATTAACGAATCACAAACGATCATCCGAGAAATGGTAGTCTGCATTACCGTGTAAAGTATATCTAATGAGTGTTTCATACTTGTGCTTCTTTATTGCAACGAAGTACGGGTGACGTTGATAGACCTATCACAAGCCCTGCATTCAGGATGAAAAAATATTCAAAATGATATGTTACTTTTGCCTGTAAAGATCCCATTCATTACGTATGTTACACGTTGTGAAAACGGAAAAGGAGACAACGTTAAAAAAGGGCAATTTCATCCTATGAAACATTCATTTCTTCTCTCTAAATTTCCATCTTTATATCATTCCCTTTATGTGTGTTTGTGAGAGAGTGAAAACGATAATTTGATAACAATGATTAATATTCCATCGAAAGCTTTGCCAACATTGAATATTTCGATAAGCAATGAGTTCATAAAGCTTTCGTATTATTCGAAGAGTGTATGTATTCGAGAGTTACTGCATCTGCTCCTTGACCAAGAAGGCCCGAGATCGGGTATAGATACCGGCGATTTTACTTTTTTCCTTTATTTAGCCCTGAGACTGTTGAACTCTTCTGTAATCAACAGAATTGAGAGGGATCAATTTAAAATTTATGAAATTGTTTCCAAACCATTGTAAAATATATTAGGTTAAAATTATCAACATAATAACAGAATTCTAAAATCTTTGAAATCCATCGAAAATTATGTTTTCTTCTTTTTTTCAATCGAGTAATAAACCACCTCATCTTCCGTTGCAACTGAAATGACATATTATATCTATGTGTAATTGCCTCATATAGAAAATGAGTTTATGGAGGAAAACCTCATGTTTTGATCAGGATAATGGCTGTGCATGTGGCGGATCTAGAGGGAACGGAGTGTTCAGTCTTTCACTGGGTAATTCGGCAAAACTTTGGTAATTATGTGAAATGACTACCCCTCCCCCTTGATTGTAGTTTAAACCCCGTTACAGAAATCCTACAACTGCCATAGGCGTTACCAAGTGTATCAAAATTACAAATGATTTTTATTGTTGATTGGGAAATCAGGGGACGTAACAATGTCTTGACAAAATCAAATTAGAGTAGTAAATTATGGGGGGTACTGTATTTCAAACTTATGAATTTGACCAAAAGTGCCTGGATACATATACTTTTCTTTATTAATTTCAGTTGTACGATATTTGGGCTAATTTTCTATTGACATATTTCGATTTTATTCAATATAAGAGTTTGCTTTTTTGCCTTCAAAAAAAAAATTCACTTTTTATCTTTGAGGAGCATTTAAAGCAAAATGTCCACTTGTCGCTTATTTATGCCCTTACTAGAAAGTTTATTATATCTTTATATTTTCCATATGTGTGGCTTTAAATATATGTTGATTTAGCACACCAGTATTGTGATTGGTCGGTGTAAAAAACAGTTTTCTTTGATATTTTCGAAAACATGGTCACCTTAGGAAAAATGTAAATATTTTCAAAATATGCGTGGAAAGCTATGTTGATATTTTCAATATATCTGTGCATATGAATGCTCTAAAATATACATCGGTTTCGCAAATATCTGGATACCCTCCGAAACTGTAACGGCCCTCCTTAATGATAATATTTTCGCATTTTCCGCTCTTAAACACGAGGGGTGATGGGGGCTGTTTAGTTGTAAAATATGCAAACATAATTGTAAAAACACGTGGCTTTAAACAAGACATTTGACAGATGAAATGACCATTTTTCCTTATTTGGACATACTAATTAGCATATCAACGGTCATGTCATCTTAAACTTAAATAACACGTGATTTTTACCGTTCTAACTCGCCTTCTTATCAAGTTTTCCTCGCGAAATTCCCAGCGACTTCGTTAAATAATGCTTTTTGATTGGTCTTAACATGTGAATATGGGGCTCATCTCAAAATAGATAAAACAATTATCAAATATCTGGTCAAACGGTTTCTTAACAAAGAGAGAATGTATTGAGATTTGATATCCAAAGGTAGTAAAAATCTTCGACAAACTTAATTTTAAAAAAAATAGACGATTTTTTACTAAAACTGATCGCTTAAAATCTTACACTTTTGACTCGGCCCCTATGCAAATCAGTACTATTTTTGGTTATACACTTCGCTGTTCCGTTTAATACAGACACAAGTAGGTATGAAAGGCTGAAAGTTAACATGTAGACGGACGGACAAAATCATTATTTTACGTTCAAAAATTCTGAAAAACAAAAATCGCCATGGTATTAGTTTGAAAATATTTTATGACAAGAAAAAATTACGTTGAATTAGTTCATTTGTGAGATTTTCAGCGAAATGTTGGTCCATATAGAAGTCAAACGGACTATACCGGATTATAAATTTTAGATTACAAACGGAATTGGCGAAATCATAATACATATATCAATTCCCCTTCAATTTCGTTAAAAACTCGCCTATACAATTCATTTCAATTTTGATTCCGAAAGCATTCTCAAATTATTCACAATGTCAATTTCACGATACCCATAACACTTTTTTATTGTGCTTGTGATCAATTCGATTTAGTTTGAAATTGTAAAGAGACTGAAAAAATATTGCAAAAAAACATAGAATAAAAGATAGAAATTGCTTGAAACAAGCAATTTCTCCCCCCCCCCCCCCTCAATTCTTTCCCTTATAATTGCGTAAAAAATCCGGTTTGTTGTAAAATGATAACATAAATGGTACAAAGGGCTCTAATTCTTTTTGTTATAAACACAAGATTTCCTTTTTCTTTTATAAACAATACAATTTGCATTTTTTTAGAATTGAAGTTTGAATCACTCGTGACCTACTTCCGATTGCACTGATATAATCATAAGTTAGTTTGGGCAAAATAGATCTAAGCAATGACACCATATTTATTGATAATAGGCTACAATTAATAACATTTTGAAATTTTGAAGGTGAATGGTTTTGGAGTTATCGTGGAATTTAATGGAATGAGTGGAATAAGCGAAATTTTAATGCAATGAAGTGGATGTAATATAATTTGAGCCATTGTGTGACATTTTAAACTATTTCTCATTTGGGCAAGGAAAAGCCTCTGGCCAGACTGTGCAGCCGCACAGTCTGACCAGATTCTTCACAATGCACTATATAAGAGGAAAGGTATTGACCCCTCTTCTAGCAGCCACATATATTATCATTGCACTGCGCCGTTGTCTACATTTAAATGGTACCTCATACACGAGAGAAACTGTTTGAATTGCTACGCACTGGTTCATTTAGAAATTATCGGTAGTGTATTACCTGCCTTTATAAACACCAACGAATTGTATGATTTTGACTGATTGATCGGTTTGAATTAAGTCAAAGAGTATTTTCAACGGACGTTTTTGAATGAGAGTTTTGAAAAGTGTGTTTGAGTATTTGGATTGAATAGTGTTAGATATAAAAAATCCTAATGGGTTTTCCCGTGTCTACTTTTAGAATTAGTCTGGGAATTTTCTGATCCCTTGACTAATAGGTAAATATGTATGTAGAATATTTTAGATCTTTCTAGAAAGGACTTTTAGAAAGTGATTCAACCTCTAGAATGTTCTAATGTTCTATACTTTTCTAGATTGCTCTATGGTATTATATAAAGGGATTCCTTCAGCATTCTTGGTTCACTTGGTTTAGACTAATGGTTTCATTTAGTAGTGCTATGTTAAACTAAAAGGGGATTTCTCGTTATCTTAAAAGTTTGATTAAAAGTGCGGTTAGTTTTAAATTCGGATATAAATGGACTTATTATTTGTGGACCAGGAACTTAATTCAATTGGATCTAAATTTAAAAAATTTAAGATTAAACATTCAATGTATTGTAATTTGTTTTTGTATTAATTCAATATTGTCAATAATTCTGGTATTATTGTCAGTAAATATTGTTAATTGTAAAGTTTGTTGCTGGCTTCTTTATTCTTGTTACATTTGCACGTAACAATGGATTGAGCGCTCAAGGAAGTGGTAAGGAATGGTTTTGATCGAGATGGATGTCAATTTCACCTGTTTCTATCTGTAGATACGTGAATAAACTAATTTAGTCAGATTAATTGTGCTCAAATAAAAGTGGTCACATTATAACATATTAACATCTGTTACGGACCAAGAAATCTGTCAACTGTCCCGAAAAAGCCACACATGTAGATACATTCTCTAAACGTCCAAAATTTGTCATGATGTGACAGAAATTATTTTACACGCCTTTGTGAGCTTGACAGAGGGAGAAAGACCGAGTTTTATTGCAAAGCGGAAGCAAGGATTGGTGTTTCTTTATTATTTTGCTAAAAAAACAAGTTACTGATTGTTATTTTGGAATTGTCTGAGGCACAGTTTTTGAACATTTAATGGTGTTAATATGTTTGGTCTAAAGTAATAAAAAAATGAAAAATGCGTATCCGTACTATCATTACAGTTAGTTACATCGTGAAATTGACAATCATTCCGATCAAAACCATTCTAAATCGCTCACTCAGCGCTTCATTCATTCATTTCAAACACTCACTAAAACCATTCATAAAACGCTCCAAATTCACTGAAAACCATATAAAATCAACTTCGTTCAAAAATAAAAATAGCTGAGAAGAAAAACGGGATTTCTCTTAATTTATTGAAATTGTTAGCGTCTGATTAGATCTTGAAGAAATTGGAAGCTATTTATAGAATATATATGCATTTTCTAAAGGGAGGTAATTAATATCGCTAATTTTTGTTCATCCTGAACAAAATTTGTGATATTGGATTACCTCCCATTAAATTAAATCAAAACTCGCTCCACACACTCATTCAATTTCATTCCTAAATCATTCCAAAATCGTTCAAATTGTCAAGTTTACGATGTTGCTAGCTGTAAAAACTTTGAAATATACCAAGTACTGCAAACTTTTTGTAAGAAATTTTGCATTAATGTATTTTTCTCGATTTTGATTAATATCCTACATAAAGCACCAGTAAAAAAACAATCAACTGTCATTCAATCAGCCCTTGAAACTAACATTGAAGAACATCGTGAAATTGACATGGTGAATTAATGGGAATACATTTCGGATTGGAACTGAATGAGTGTGCTGAGCTAGTTTTCAATGATATTCAATAGAGTATTAAATTACAGCAATTCCTTTCTAGTATTGCCCCTGTTTGAAAAGATCTTTTTTTTTTAAAGATCTTTGTTTAATTTTTGCTATTAATAAGTTAATATGTAACAAAAGTGAAATAAATCGATATGACAGGTCGTATAATCATTTAGTATCACAAGCTCAGTACATTCAGGGCTTGTGCTAGCTTTTTAAATTTTGGAGTCATTGACCCCTTGACCATAAAATTCTGGGGGGGGGGGGGGGTCAAACTGGTTTTGAAGGGATAAAAGAGAACAAATCATGAAAACTTATCCGCCTTTAAAGTAATCTATATAACTGAAACAACATAAATAATAAAGTGTAAACAGGCTTAATAGTTTAAGTTATTTCATATATATAGATCTTTTCTAATATTATAATTTTAGGAAACAATTGATCTTTGTAATCTTTCACATTGCATAGGTTGCACCACTGGAAATTCAGTGGGTCAAAATGACCCCTGCATAAAATTCATGAAGGTCAAAACGGGATTTTTAGGGTAGAAATCCTAGTTTATGGGCCAAACACAAGCCCTGACATTCAAACGTGTCCCAAAAACTATATAAAAAGAGTACTTGGCTCACCGTTTGAGAGATAGTGAGCCTTCGGAAAATAACCCAGTATATGACAAAAGTCACCTTTTACGTTTATAGCGAATTAATTATGTTGATAAAATACTGAAATCTAGTGTTCAGTGATCATACGTAAACATGAACGTCACAAACTTCGTTTGAAATGTGTGAAAGAGTCTCTTTGTAGTGTCAGATATTTGCAAGAAAATTAGCGAAATGCCTTTGGAGTCATAGTCCGTATCTTTGAAACTGTCAGACAATAAACTGTATTGCCCGTAGAGGAAAACAGTTGAAATAAGGCCACAATTTTTTATTTTCTGGTTCAATTTTCCCCAAATAGAAATAAAATGAATTTCCATCAATTATATCTTTATTTCCTCTAATGAGCTGCTTTTGTCTACAATATATAAAAAACGGGTATTACTTAAACAATTTTCTTCAGAACCAAATCCCTTTGAGGCATTTTGTTCTTTAGAAAATATTTAAGTATGCTTCAAAAAATAACATGTCATAAATTGTTTTTTTAAGTTTTATTCTTAATTTCTTTTCTTTTTTTTGGGGGGGGGGGGAAGAACCGATCCTTCGCTTTGTGTAATTTGTCCCGAGAACCAAAGAGTAAAATAAAAATGGAAAAGAACCCATAAACTCCATAAAATCATACCTTGTAATAATTGACAATTTCGAAAGTGGCTGACTACTTTATTCATCCTCATAAGATTGAGTTATCGACTCATTATTAGTGTATTTCTAGTATCATATATCTGCAAAAAGATGTAGGAAGAAGAGCTGTAAAAGGACAAACCTATAAACATGTTCTATCTAAAATTGAGTATGTTTATAAGAAAAGCAAAGCAACTTGAAAGGTGTCAACCTATTAGTTTTCCTTCTCATTCTCACAAGATTTATATCTATAAGAATTCAAAATTTAAATAATAAAAGTACACCAATACAGAAAGAATATTTTTTTTCAGATAAAGCATTAGACACACCAATTATCTTGATATCATTGAACAGCAAAGAACTGTATTTCAACTTAAGCATACATAGCTTATCATTGATATAAATATACATGTACATATTTACAAAACACATTGGAATGACAGTAAAAAAACAAGATGTGTTTGTGAAACACGAATGCCCCCGTAACAGCATTTTTTTCAAAGTTTGACCTTGAAAGATGACCTTGACCTTGTCACATGACCTTGACCTTGGTACCAGCGGATGCGGATCATTGAGATCTATCATTATGCCAAATATAAGCTTTGTATCTTGAATAGGCTTGAAGATATTGGCAATGTTAAGTTTTTTGGTTAACTTTTGCAGGAAGACAGACAGACGGACGGACGGACGGACAGATGGACAACGGTAAAACAATATGCCCCCGATCTATCGATGCGGGGTCATAATAATACGATGAAAAACATATTTCAATAGAAAAATTACTTCGGTGAGACTGTTACCTATTTTCGTAAAGTAAATGTAGGATCAAATCAAACTTTATACTGGCGTAACTTTAAAGCTTTGATACAAAAAGATACCAATTTACACAAAGAAGACTTTTTGTGTGAATTCAAAAGTATCATTATAAAATGTCACATCACGTGGTCATTTACTGTTGCACTACATGTATGAATTTAGCGAACATCAATGAGACCAATACTGGGTTTCGACGAAGCCTTAATGTACTCGCACAAAGAAATACCAAGAATCAAGATAGTTGCAATGTCGACTCCTATTACTAAATACTGTAATATCATATTATCAACGCTAGAAATTCAATTGCAATAAAACCTATCAAGTCTTGTCCAGTTAGTCTGGTTGATAAACGTATTTATTAGAAGTTTATGCATTATTTACCCTCATGAACTTGAGCAGAATAGAATCAGCGAAGTATGCTTCTAAATTAACAACCGACAATATATTTTTAGGATAGAAAAAAACTATTTCTACATTCCTTTTTCGGAACACTTAATTATCTGTTCAAACTTAAACGCATATTTTTGCATCATTTTGTTAATACCTATTACCTTATTCAATATCGTGAAATATTTGTATGAAAAACGACCATATGATGATTTACTAGGAAGGGGAAATTATAAAACCAGATGCACTTTAATCCTCCCCGTACTACTGTAGGTAGTCGTTAAAATTGCTTCTACAGTAGTAACTAAATATGGAATTCTCTCAAGCATCATCTCATTGGAATTGTCTTGTATAGACGATTTCAACGATATAGTACAAGGCAGAATCTAACTATGATGAAAACACCAGGTACTTTTTTGTGATTTTGACTTACGATTATTTTTTTCGTAAGAAGTTTAGAAAAACGGACACTAGATGTATAGGATTTGTCATAAGATTTCTTTTGATTCACCAAATTAATGATTTTAAATAATCTAGAATTAAATAATTGTCCGCGAGATTGTTTTAAAAGATGTTAAGTTCAGATTTAATAAATGAGGAAAAGAGTCAATGTGAATGATTTAAAGAGTATGCTTTTAATCTAACGATACGGTCGACCATGGCAAAACTATGTGAAAAGACAACAAAATAATGTTAACATAGATATTTGAAACGACCTTTTTGTGAAATAAATTAAATCTAATATTGTGAGAATTTAATTTCATATGGAAAGCCGGAATTAGGCAATGTGAGTTTGATAAAAGTGTTTTAATTCTACTTCCAGGTAATCGCTTGCATCGCAGTCGTTAATGTTCAAGGTCAAGGAGGACCGAGCCCCTCTCCCGACCCCACAGTAGCAGAGCCCCAGGGGACCCCAGTCGCTATGGGAGCACAAGACCTAGAAGCGGCGAGACCATCAGCAATGCCATCAGCCAGCTCACCCATGCAATCTTCGCCAGTTGTTACCATACCATCACAGCCCCAGATTTCACCACCAAGACCGAAAGGATGTGTGAGTTTAAACTTTATCTTAAAACTATACAAATGTCTGTGTGATAACATCCTATATAATATCACATGGATATTTTTTGAACAATGATACAATGTGCATATTTTTAGAAACTAGAATTTCTGTTAGAAACATTGACGAAAACAAGGCAAATAGAGGTTATAAGCTAAATAGAATACGTACCAAGGCAGAGCTTCGACAATTATCAATATCCCCAACCTCGTTAGATATTTATTCCTTACAAAACACTAAGTACGTATTATATATTTATAATATGAGTCTGTGTGTGATCTTTTCACGATTTCATACAAGTTAGTACGCGAGTCACCAACATAGTGCAACCAACTTAACCACTCAATGCAGCAAGAAAATCTGCCCAGTTGTAGAGGGGTTGACCCCTTCAATCTACATAGGTCATCATTTCTGCAAGCCTATCAATGTTAAATGGCAATCTTCATTTCTATTTTTAGTAATCTAACACTTATTAGATTCTATTCATTCTAAGCGTCGCTAGCCAGCAATAAAACTTCTTTTGATTAGCACATTTCTTTGTGAGCATATTTGCAAATTAGATAGGGTCATAAAAGGGGCAAAATGAAAAAATAACTTCGCTTAAAACTTGATGTAATGTGCCAAAATGAGTGTAAAGGAGTGGCCTTTTATTTATATCGGGGTTTCTGTTTCACTTTCTCTGGTATTTTGATTTTCTAGAAATTTCCTAAGTATTTTATTTTATGTTCCTTTTCTTTAATTGCAGTCACCGGGCTGTGGTCCAAACGAAATTTGTGCTGAACTCGGACTTAGTTACTGTCGACCAGGACAAAGCTGCTCAGTTTGCATAAGTATGTTTTCGTTAAATATATAGTTGATTTAACCCTTTCCTGTTTTACAAAATTTTGGACCTGTCTAAATTCAGAGGTTTTGCAGACGAAAATTAAAAGTGGATTTAATTTAAAAAATAACCAGTCAGTAGGGTAGAAAATAGTGTGGTAAAAGAAGAAATTGCTTGTCAGAAGCAATTTCTTCTTTTTTCACAATGTTTTCTCAATCATAAAATCACATGCACGTAAAAAGCAGGGATTAAACAGCAAAGGGTTAATGAATATAAATGCGGAGATATTCTCAAAAGAAACAGGTTAAATTCCATCTCTGTATAAAAAACAAAACTTGGAAAAAATGTGTTTTCCGACGAATAAGGTTTCACTTTATGTCTTTTTAGACGTTTCTTCCAACAACAAATATCTCTCGTTGAAACTGTTGTTTTGTCTAAAAAACCACCCTAATCAATTCTAAAGGCTAACCTAAATATTTTCTCAAGAACCAAATTCCTTTTGAGGGGTTTGGTTCTTTAGAAAATACTAATTTATACCCATATTTTATATAGCTACTAGATGAAAGTAGCCCATTAGAGGAAATTTCAAAAATACGTTTAATAGAAGGTCATTTTATCTTTATTTAAGTTTTGAGAAAAATTGGGTCGGCTCTTCCGAGAACCAGGATATAAAAAGAAATATGGCTTAACTTATACTCAAACAGACTTGTAGTTGATCATCTCTGATGAGATCATGAAATCATGCGCAGTGATCTGTATCCCAAAATGTGTCGAAAATGGTCCTTTTAAAATGGTACTCCGCACTTCAAGCAAGTGTTCTCTCGATTTGGGATTCAAATCCATAAGCGTTTCACGAACGTTTTCGAGTTGATCACAGTTAGTCACCATTTTAATTTATGCGTACATTCAGCTACAGCGCGTGAATACAAAAGGATGCAAGATATCAAACACTCCGGTGAGGTGATTAATATTTCCTTTGCACTCACCTGACATTGAAATGAATTTGTTTTTCATCCCTTCAAAATTTGATTAATTAATGCCTCGCAGTAGCATAATTGAATTCCAGACGCCTGTTTAACTACAAGAATGCCGTGTTGGTATATATTAGTAAATCATTTCAAAAACGTTGAGTCCAGTTATTTGTTGTGAATGGTTTTATCTTCATTAACTGCATGTTAACTGAAATACCCATTTCTTTTTAATTCAAAGAACTGCAATACTACGTTTGCAATAACAATCTACTGCGTTAAGGTTCATGTAAAGTGTTTGAGACCCAATGTTCAGGGCACTTCATTTGCCAAGAAAAATCAATACGTCCAGGTATATTATATATCAAATTAAAGATATTTATCAGCACTAACAGCTAAGCAACGTAAGATTGTCATACCTATAGTGGTATAGACAAATCATTGTGGAAAAGGGTCATTTTGTACAGAACAAGCAACTGCATGACTGTTGGATAAAATTGACTCATATTTTAACAAAGTACAGTCTAAAGTACTACCCAGGTACTACTACAAACGTTGGTGTTAAACTCGGGCTCAAAACGTAGTTATGCAAGCAATTTATTTTGACTTAATTTATAAAACACATATGTCATATATGCCCTTCTAAATTTGTAAACGTGTAGATAAATGAAAGGTATGGTGTGTTATCACAACATAAATGGACATTAACAGTTTATATACCTGTAATGTTCTTTATCGATGTATAAATTTCTATTTCACAAAATGATAATATGTAGTAAATTATTATAGATCATTAAATTCAAAAAACTATAATTTGAAATAAATCGCAGAAAATGTTTCACAAAATTATGGCGTGATGTTGCACCATACCTATCATCTATTTCAAAAACAGACCAAACCGGTTTGTCATGTACATTAACAAAATAAATGGAAATTGATTGTTTCAAAAGGGTCTTTTGAGACTGAGTCTTATATCTAAGGTTGTAGTAGTACCTAGTAGGGGCATTCGTCTACATTCTTGTCAAATGTAGGCAAATTTTATCCAGCCGTAATGAAGTTGTTGGTTCTGAACAAAATATCCCTTTCCCATAATGGTTTGGCTATTCTGTCATGAGATGGGGCCTCTAATGTTGTGCAACTGCTTGTGCTCATCTACAGCTTCAATTTGATATATTGTTTAGCTGGGCAAACTAACTTTTTTGTAAATAGAAGCGGCATTAAATTTAGTTCAAAAACTCTTTACACGAACCTTAAAAGCATTCAGTTCTGCCAATGAAGCAGTCTTCGTAGCAGACAGTAACAGCACTGCGTTCAGGATCACAAAATAGTGCAAACAGTTTTCCAATTATACCCCGCTTTGCACGCATGTGCACGTGCAAAGCGGGGTATAATTGGAAAACTGTTTGCACTGTTTTGTGATCCTGAACGCAGGGCTGATATAAATGTTTATAGCACTGTCAAATAGGTGTGTCTAAGGGTGCCATTCCTGTGAATTTTGGTTACTTTACCCTATGGGTCACGATTCTTTTCGAAAATGATACTGTAGCCGGGTCATCCACTCCGAAAAGTAATTTCAAATATGCTTATAATGTAACTCACGTCTGTTTTACTCGTATAGATTTCTAAAATGCAAATAAACGTCGTTTAATTTAATGACTGAATGCTGTAGTTTTTAAGAATGCTGTTGGAATCTGGCACACTTAAGAAAATCATGAAATTAACTAGGTCAATAATTTGCGGATGAGTTCGGAATGAAATTGAATGAATGCGATGAGTATTTTTAAGTGAGGGGACAAAATGTCACTAATTCCGTCCAATTTGGACGCAATTAGCGATATTTTTTTACATGTACTGTACATAACTATTAATATATTTGATCGATTTGAATGAAATGTTGTTGGGGCAGTTTTAAGTGACATGAGTGGGTGTTTGGATTAACTGAATGAATGAAGCGCTGATTGAGTTAGTTTGAAGAATATGATCTCACTCGCATCTATAGTTTGCGCCATATTGTCGATACATAAAACAATTTATCTTATAACTATACAAATATCCGTATGATAACATCCCGTATGATATTTTTTATGATATCACATAGTTATTTTTAGAACATGATATAATGTGGTTATTTTTAGAAACTTGCATTTCTGTTAGAAACATCGACGAAAAGAAGACAAATAGAGGTTATAAGATAAATATAATACGTACTTAGTGTATTGTATGAAAAAATATCTAACTCGGTGGTGAGAATTGATAATTGTCTCGGCAGAGCCTCGACATTTTTCAATTCTCCCAACCTCGTTAGATAATTTTTTTTTCATATAATACACTAAGTACATATTATATATTTAAATACCATATCATGATACAAATCCAAGATATAATAAAACAGAAACTTGAAAGTAAGGCCGAGTTCTAAACTAGAATTTTATGAGGTTCTTTGATTTTCTAGGTTTACTTGGTGTAACATTCACCAACTGGTTAATGCAGTATGTGCATCTATTTTACATACATTTATAATAGCAATTGGGCAAATATTTATTAGCGAATATAAATCAATCAATGTTTTGTTTACTTATAATTTTGCATTATGTATATTAGAATGTCCCCTCTGCCTCTTATGACGACAATAATAAACCCTTAATATGTGGATAAGTTAAAGTTACTAGGGAAATGAAAATTTGTCTGTACCTGTAAGGACAAAACTAACCATTGAGTATCCGCAAGTTTTGGTTGCCTTCAAAGTAGCTAAAACAACTTAGCAAGTATCAAATATTAGTGCATAATCTTTTAAACTAACTAAAGATCCCGTAACATATTCTTTTAATATAAAATTAAAAAGAAGGCACTTTAGGGAAAACAAAATCGACAAGTTTCCTTCTCTAATTATAGAAATGACGTCAATCCGGTTCCCAGCTTCAGCGATATACAGTATGATTCAACCACCCAAAGTACCGGAAGTACCTCAAGTACCACAAGTGTCATTTCCAAGTAAGTTTGTAGACGATTTGAATGAATAAAAATGATAAATTATTTTTAAACGAAAATTTTTCATAGACGTATAAACTGGCTCAGTGCGTGACATTTCAAGTAATTTCATATCTGCGCTAAGGAGAACTTTAACCATGCGTTTTATTTATAGATAAGGTCTGAAAGTGTCTTTCGACAGACAACGAAACTTCTTATTGCAATGTTTTACCGTCTATGTTTCTGATTGTTTTCTTTCTCGCATATTTGAAATTGCTACGCGTAGAAATGGCATGCACATGCTCAAGTTCAATCAAGAATTGCACGCTATTACATTTGACAATTAAACATTATATCGACTGTCGGCGATTTACATGTCTTTATTTACAGTTAAGAACATCGTGAACTTGACAAGATGAATGATTTGGGAATGATTTTGGAATGAAATTGCTTGAGTGTGTGGAGCGCGTTTTGCGTGAAATTCAAGGGAGGTAATCTAATTTCACTAATTTTGCTCAAGATGATAAATAAATTCTATGAATAGCTTTCTGAATCTTCACAAACTCATCATGCGCTTACGAAATACGATTAATTTTTATTTTGAACGTAGTCGTTGAGTTTATTATTTTTAGTGAATTCGGAGCATTTTTTAATGGTTTGAGTGAGTGTTTTGAATAAATGATTTGAGCGCTGAATGATTTTGATCGGAATGATTATCAAATTCATGATATGATTAAATCTAGCATTCGACATCATGGGTGCCCATCAACAAAACATTAAAACAGCAAAATCTGGTTATAAGAATTTTACTACGAATGAAAGAAAAACATTAATCAATAATCAATTGATTTATAATGGACGTGACATAAAAACACTTAAAACGTATTCTACGTAATTAATTAACCGACAGGGTTTAATCGTGACGTAATTTGGCGAGTTTACTTTTCAATAGTTTGGGTTCTTTCGATATTTTTGTCGTTAATCATCGTTCACGCGTGCAAATAACTGCACCCTAAAACCTAAAGGATTCACGTGCTTTGAGAGAGTGGACACATTTAATCGTTTGGTTACCAAGGCCTCGTAACTTCAGCTTGATTAAGCTGAAGTTACGAGGATTTGGTTACCAATATACGATTTAAGGTCTCGAGTTATTTGTGTCGACTCTCTTCAGAAGTAGGTAATTTAAGATTAAAGCTGATTTCCCTTCACCTTAAGTGCAACGAGCCGTCACTTAGGCTCCACCCTGCCAGGACATTAATTATGAATAATATCTCTCTTTATTATACTGCAAAGAAAATTCTAGCATTTTCATTGGTTAATGCTGACCTGACAAACATTGATAGCTACGGCCGCTCCGGTATTACCTCTAATGTTCCTTACTACGCCTCGCCGTGAACATAGACAAAAAATCGAAACGGTAATGCAGCCATGTTTCTCTCGCTTCGCTGCTAACTCGACCCGAATATACACACTAGGATACAGTTGAAAAGGATGTCAGTTAATAATGTGCAAATAAAAAATGATATAGATGTCAATGAATAACTTAAATTTGTACAAATCTGTCCATTTAAAGTGCCAAATTTCTCGCAGTTTCAGCCAACAAACGCTTCCATATCACAATAGCGCAGAGTGTAGTACTGTGACGTCACAACTATATATGACGTCACTTTGTACATGTTTACTTTTCATAGGGGCGCATTAAGGGATATTGGTGGTTTAAAAGAAATCGGTTTATACGAACACCTAAAATAGGCAAAAGACAGATATTTAGCCCTAAAACTTTGAAGTATAATAAATTCGTAATATGGTTTCTTGCCTAGGTATATGACGATTTATTCCCGGCAGTAAAAAAGTGATGTCAACCCTCGTCTACGGCTCGGGTGACATCATTTTTCCAGCCGGGAATAAATCGTCATATACCCCGGCAAGAAACCGTATAACTAATACTATGTGTTTTTTTACATCCTGATACACAAATATTTAAATTGTCATGTAAGTGGTTGTGATCAATATCTCTATTTTCCAGGTGCAATCATTCCGACTGCTTCAACGTCTCAAAATTCAAACCTTTTGTAAGTAAATTTTAATAATAATGCATGATTGATAAAACTTAAACCAATTTCAGATAGATCACTTCAACTTTTTTTAATAGACCGTTTGTAAGAAAGCTAGTTAAAAAATGGTACTATTCTAGCGAACAAAAACCCTGACTAATGTTTTTAAAAAAAAAATGATAGTTAATTAAAAATCTTCAAAAAAGAAGTTACATTGTACTTTTCTCAAATGATCAATTAGAACTTGGTTTACGTTTTCTAGATACATTTAAAGTGTAGGCATCATTCTTATTCATTTTTTTCACAGTTCATAGCATGAATTTCCCTTGAATAATTGGTAAACAATGTAGACAGTCTTAAAGTTTGTGTAAGGTAGGAAGAAAAAGGCAGAAATCAGCTTAAAACATATAAATGAGTAGAGTAGTATACAAACAACTAACCGACGGTTATATTTAGCATTTATCCATAAATGGGAAATAAAATAAGCAAATAAAATGTTACTTGTCTTGTAAGACTTTTCTTGCATTGCTTTGCTACTTATCGAAGCTCAATTTCAAGTTGGAACAAGCTAATATTTCAAGCATATCAATTTTGTGAAAATTCGGATAGCGCAAACAATCACTAATATTTACAAATAAAAGAAGAAGTGGTTATTACTTTTGCAATAAATCATTTATATAGAGGATATTGAATGAGTGGTCATAGAATACCGAATTTATTAAACGAGTCATCTATAAACAGATAAAAACGAGGCTGCGCCGAATTTTTATCTGTTTAAAGATGACGAGTTTAACAAATTCGGTATTTTATGAGCACAAATTTGATATTCTAATTATAATATGACCCGATTTTTTTTAGAAAAATCATCCAAATTCTTGATATTCATCATTTCAATTTTCCGCGAAACCTATAACGCTGTTTAAAAATGACGTCACAATACATACATCATGACATCATTTTTGCCGTCAAAAATAGCGTTGCTATTCGCTCTGAGCTCATTTGCATAGTTATTGCACTAGTGTAATAAACACTCGTGTAATATCAAAAATATTCAACGGGTTTATTTCACTTTGGCGACGTCGGTCATATTATAAAAAATAGATATCAGCTAATGTACAAATATTTTAGTTTTCTTTTCTTATCTGAAAGAACAATCCACGTGTCTACATTACTACGTTTTACTTTTTAAAAAGTTCACAAGTTGCATGGGTTGACAAGCATGTGATAGTATTTTGCTGTTACTCGAATGTACATAACAATTTTACACTTCGATTATTTTTTATATGAAAAACATTTATATAAGCAATTGGTCAATTAAACTTAGTGATATGAGCAAGAAAAGAATTCCCTTAATCACAAGCACGCCTACATCTTTTAGAGAAGCTAAATCGATGAAGGTGTATTGTATCTGAAAAAATAAACATCTCGGTTTAATTTATGAAAGTAACCGATTGGTTGCAGGTCTCTTTTCTAGCTTCACAGATTTTATGAACCATTGGCAACTTCAGTCTGCGTTTCTAGAAACAAGAACTCTTTTGAATTGTTGAAAACATTAAGAGGTGAAAAACGAACATAGAGATTTCTTGTTTTGTCAAAACTTAATTCTATTGATTTTCTTCTTCATATCTTTATGAAATATTCATTTAAATCTCATACAAATATATGATGGACAATTTACGGAGATACATGTTAAGATCGGAATCATAATGTTCTCCCCAAGTGGTAATTTCTGGGAGCCATAACAGAATATTTCCATGTTTTTCAGAATCAAAAAGGGTATTAGGGCCAAACACGATCCATAGGTTGCATGTTAGTTTTGCATGGTTTTCTTTCTTTACAGCACCGTATCGTCCCAAACACAGCAGGCGCAACCAGACCAATCTCCATCATTGTGAGCTATTTGTTATTATTATTGTTTAACCGTGTGTTCATGTGTATGTTTTGTGGGTGTTTTTTGTATATTTGTTTTGTGTTCGTTTTTTCTGTATGAATAATGTGATTTTTTGTATATCACCAAATGCAAAGGTAGTTGTTTTGTGCAATTTATTAGATTCATTTGTAAGATTATCCAGAATTAGCTTTTATTGAATCATTTTGGTTGATTTGTAACTTGAACTACTATGAGACAAGGCGTTCTTAATTGCGTCTTTTATAATAAATATTAAGCTTACCAATGAGTGTATTAACATTCCGTTCTTGAATCAGAATTATAGAGGATTTCTTATATATTTTTTATTGAATATATAGATTTTCTTAAGTACATTTTGTGAATGCTTTTTATGTATCGTTAATTGTTTTAAACAATATTCTCACGTAGGATTTTTACTTTGAATATAGGAATATGTTTGACGTACAGCCTCACCAACAGCCGAGGGGATTGTGAGCAAATATCCTCTTTCTTAAATCTTTTATTTCTTTCTGTCAGTCTAGTAACACTTTAACGACTTCTTTATAGTGCTTTAACTTCATAACCGCTTGGCCTACGCCCGCTCTTGGATGCTTAATTTCAGTTTTATTATGAATATGTTAATGTTCTTCACTCTTGCCTTGACATCTGTCTGAATTCTGAAAGTATGTCAAGATCATCGTTTCAGAAAGTTACTCTGAATAACCAAGATAAAATATAAACTACATTTTCTCTTTAAGATTTAAGATTGCACCATGGTAAGAAAATCAATGCATTTACTAATGATTTTTAAGTTTTGAAATAATTCACCTTGGATACGTGAAGGCTTATTAATCGTAGGCTATCTTTTGCTCTTTGAAATGAGATCCTCTAATTTTGTTAGCGTTCAAATTGATATTGTACATCATTTTAGCCATTAGGTTCCAAAAAACAAAAATAATTCCAATCAATTTGAATTTGAAAGGCCTATCTTTTATCCTCGCTATAATTTAGTGTTTAAATGTAAATATGTAACCCGTCAGGCGAAAAGGGATCATCTGGCAAGTTCGAAAGGATCGGCGTTGGTCAGACTGAGCAATCTTTGCAGGCTGACAAGTATCAAACCTTTCCAAATGAGACGATTTTCTGATTCTTTGTTTCTTACCATACCTTCTTATATGATTATATTTTATTTGCGACCTCTGGCCTCTGCTGGGGGACATGTCTATTTTCATATATCTATATTACGGAGTAATCAGATGGTCTTTTTTTATCATGACGGGACTTCGACTTCGAAAAGCTATACATAAACACATATTACACAGTATATATATATAACTGTGTTATTTAATGTAATCTACGAAATATTTGAAAAGCATTTGATAAAAGGGAGATATCGTGATAAAAGAAAAAAGAATGTGAAAACTCTGCGAATTGTTGAAATGTTGTGAAATACAGATAATCAGTACCAACAAGTTAAATTATGAACAGTGCAATTATACATTATGGTTTGAGATACGTTTGTGTGTGATAATATAAAATCAAATAAAAATGAAACATTATGGGAAATAGACGCAGGCGACGTAGTGAACGTAACAGTAGTGACGGTGAATTAAAGGCGAAATTGTCGAAAAAGACTAAAGGGGATTATAAACAACCAGACTTTGATGTAAGTACCAGTACTATTCTTAGAGAGACAAATACCGTCCTTTATGACCTGTCAGATTGCTCAGATAATAACAGTATCGAATCAGACGAGGAGAACACACTAACCTCACACACCCCTTCTGAAATAGACCTTCACAGCAAGAAGAACATTTTGGAGATGGGCAAAAGTTCATTTAAAGGGGCAAAAATGTCTGAAACTGTGGGAAAAGAATACAAAAAGGCATCTAGTGAAGTGAGCAAAGGAGCAGAAGGAGGTCAAAATGTACCTCTCACAGACTCGGCAAAAATTGATTTCCTTGTAACTACTGTGACCGAAATGAAGAGAACTCAGCAAGGGATGAAAACAATGTTTGAATCAAAAATCGATAAGCTTCGGGAGGATCTTAAAAAAGACCTAGACTCCAAGATAAAGGATCTGCGAGACGAAATGTCTCTAGATTTAGCAAAAGAGTCAAATAGGTTGGATGAATTGTTAACCAACGTTCAATCATTACAGTCAAGGGTTGATAAAATTGAACATTCATCATCAAGCATTACAGGATCAACTCACGTTAATCCCTCATCAAACCCTGACTATAACAATGACGACGTAACGGTGTTCGTCACAGGATTATCGCAATCAACCGACGAAGACATTTTGCAAAAATCACGTGACCTCATCAATGCACTTGGCGAAACGGTGTCATCTGAAGTAAATATTTCATCAGCGTCAAGATTGCCGTCAAAAATTCGTCACCGTCCAGGCCCCGTAAAAATATCCTTCAGAAGCATCAATGAAAAAGTGACAGTACTCAAAAACAAGGGATTATTAAAAGACTCTAGTCTCTATAGCCAGGTTTTCATTAACCCATGTAAATCGTACGTTGAGAGACTGATTGAACAAAACGCTCGAACACTAATACGTAGTTTGCCCGCTGGAAACAACTTCACCGTCGATTCTAGGGGTCGGATACATGACCGATCAAAAAATAAAAGAAATGAACGTAACACTACAGAATCATCTTCTGATAGGAACCTATAGGAAACACCCCCTCCCCACGAAACCTTGAAAATTGCGAATTTAAACGTATGCGGATGGACATCAAACAATCACGACCTACGTTGTTCGTAAGTGCGCGCTATAGACGCTGATATCATATCAATATGTGAAACCCATTTACTTGGCGAATCTGGTATAGATATGAACGGATACTCGTGGTTCGGATATAATAGAACAGAGGTACATAGATCAGCACCTAAGGGATCGGGAGGCGTAGGCTTTCTAATAAAAAATGACATTTTATGTAATTATGACGCTCAAATAGTAGACAAGTCATTTGATGGGATATTATGTCTGAAATTAACCAAAAGAATAACTGACTATACAATGTTAATTTCATCATGCTATTTACCACCAGAAAATTCAGTGCGGGGTAGAGACGCGCAATCGTTTTACGCTCATTTACTAGCTCAAATATACCTAAATGAAGATTGTGATGCGATTGTATTAACCGGGGATTTCAACAGTAGACTAGGGACACTGAGCGACTGCAGTGATACAGACACTATTTATCAAAGAACCGTTCTTGACACGACCAGAAATAAGCATGGTATAGATTTTCAAGACTTTTTAATTGATTCGAAATTCTGTGTTCTTAATGGTAGATATAACGAAGACAATTATACGTGTATTTCTAGTAAAGGAGCTTCAGTGGTAGATTACATGTGCGTTCCACACGATGTTCTTCAATATTGTAAAACTTTCAAAGTGATCACACCAGTGTCCATTATTGAAGATTTCGGGCTCCATGATTTACTAGGCAATCGATCTCGCGTGCCTGACCACAGTGCGTTAATATTACAACTCCAAGTCAAGGGAAATCACTCGTACGGTAACGAAAATAGTGAAAGCCGTAGTTACCTCCCCTGTCAAAAGAAATACAAACTAAACAAGATACCCAGTGACTTTATGGCTAGTGACTTATCTCGTTCCGCTATTTGTGATATTATTCAAAGAATTGAGCAGTCAAGAGAAACACAAGAGAACATAGACAATATATACACTGGATTCTGCTCGATAGTTGAAAACGAACTCGAAAATCGCGTGCCCTACTATGACGGATCAAAAAACAGCAGGAAAAGAAAAAGACACTCAAAACCATACTGGAACGAAACCCTGTCAGAACTATGGTCGGATATGAGCAACGCAGAGCGAGAATTTCTTCGATATAAGGGAAATAAAAGATCACGTGATAATAAAAGAAAACACTTTGTACAAAAACGACAGAAATTCGACAAATATTTGCGTCAGAGTGAAAGAGCCTATAGACTCTCATTAGCGAATGAAATCGAAACAATGTGTACGAACAACCCAAACGAATTTTGGGAAAGGATCAAATCATTGGGTCCAAAACGGAAAATGCATACCATTCCGATGGAAGTATTAAACTCGGAGGGTCTGAAAATATCAGATGAAAACAGTATATACGACAAGTGGAAAACAGACTTCTACAATCTATACAACCCGGCAAACAATAACGATTTTGATGATATACATTATGATAGGTGTAAATTACACAAAACTCTGTTAGAACTTAACATATCAGACCCGTTATACGTCCATAACCGAACTCTGAATGAAAACATTTCATACGACGAAATGAGCCAACTTGTTATGAATGCCAAATCCAAGTCGTCACCGGGTATAGACAATATCTCATATGCTTATCTTAAGTTTCCAGCTGTGATTTGTGTATTGAAGGAACTATTTCAGGTAATTCTAGACACGGGTGTTATACCTTCTATATGGCGTAAGTCGATTATATGTCCGATACCGAAAGATCCTCAACTAGATCAACGGATTCCTTTGAATTACAGGGGAATAAGCCTTCTCTCGTGTGTCAGTAAACTCTACACCGGACTGTTGAACAAACGTATTTCAAAATACTTAGACATTAACAATATCCTAGCAGAGGAACAAAACGGCTTTCGACGCAATAGATCATGCGAGGACCACGTGTTTACACTCAACAGTATAACAAATAATAACCCAGAAGTATTCTCAGCATTCATAGACTTGAGAAAAGCATTTGACCTCATTGATCGTGACTTACTACTATACAAATTGTTATTAAACGGGATTGACGGAAAGGTGTACAATTCCTTAAAATCAATATATAGTTATTCTTCTGCATCTCTTAGGATTAACAGCAAAATGACAGATTGGTTCGATTGTAAAATGGGCGTCGTTCAAGGAGACAGCTCTTCTCCCACAATGTTTTCTATTTTCATCAACGATTTAGTTAGTGAAATCAATGACCTAAATGTCGGAATATCGTTAGGCACTACACAAGTGTCCATTCTCCTCTACGCCGACGATATCGTTCTTGTTGCAAAATCAGAAAAATCATTGCAACAAATGTTAGATTGTGTGCATAATTGGTGTAGGAAATGGAGAGTAGTAGTTAATACGGACAAATCCAAGTGTATCCATTTTAGGAAAGGGAGAAAAGAGAAAAGCAATTTTCGGTTTAGAATTGGAGAGGAAGAAATAGAAACAGTGGCAGAATATAAATATTTAGGTGTCATCTTTAATGAAAAGGGTAGTATTTCGCCACATTGTGAATCGGTCGCAAAAGCCGCTGGCAGAGCCCTAGGAGGTGTTATCTCAAAAGTACATGGTCTCAAACATTTAGGGTTTAAATCATATGAAAAACTCTATTTCAACTGTGTGACTCCGATTTTAGATTATTGTGCGTCAACCTGGGGTTTCAAACAAAATCAACAAATAGACAACGTTCAACATCGCGCTATGAGATACTTCATGGGTGTACATAGATTTGCACCTATAGCTGCACTCACCGGAGATACAGGATGGCTCCCCAGCTCGTATAGACGGTGGATTATAATGCTGCGATATTGGAATAGACTTCTGTCGTTCAGTGAAGATAGACTTACAAGACGTGTTTTTGAACATGACTATAATATCGCCTCAAACAACTGGTGCAGTGAAATTCAAAGTATTATGACCAAACTGGATCTTTTAACTAATTATAGAAATAAATCGAGTGTAAACATGACACTAGTTGAAAACAGAATCAATACGTACTTTCATGAAATTTGGTCTACAGCGATCGCGAACACCAATAAATTGAGATGTTACAGACTTTATAAGACCGAGTTTTGTAGTGAGAAATATCTACAATTCAATATCGCAAAGCATGAACGATCCCTCTTAGCCCAACTACGATGTGGGATCTTGCCTCTTAGGGTTGAGACTGGTCGTTACACGGGCGAGTCATATCAATATAGAAAATGCATTTTGTGCAACTCAGGTGAAGTCGAAGACGAGGCACATTTTACCATGGACTGTATCATTTATTCAAACGAGAGAGCAATGTTTTTGTCTCAATGTGTGACGGACTCAGTATTCAATGGTCTTAGTTCTCTAGAGAAATTGTCATTTTTAATTGAAAAATATCCTCGCAAACTTGCAAAATACCTAGTTAAAGCATACACAAAGAGACGAGAGGTTTTATATTCAAAAGTCTAATAGATGTGCGATTATATCACAGAAATGTAAATAAAACGTCTCTGTGAAATGATCGCTCACCAGATTGGATTTGTTATGATCACTTAATCGTCTGAAATTGGCATACATTGTATATTTTTAACTTATTTACAGACTTGTTGTTATTTGCATCATGTATACGTATCTTTTTTTTTTCATGTAGTCATCCATTCATTCATTCATTCATCCATACGTCATTCATTCCATCATTCATTCCATCATTCCATCATGCCATCATTCCATCCGCCCACCCACCCATCCACACTCCCATCCATCCATCCATCCATCCATCCATCCATCCATCCATCCATCCATCCATCCATCTAACCAATCCAATCCAATCCAATCCAACCCAACCCAATCCATCCATCCATCCATCCATCCACCCACCCACCCATCCATCCATCCATCCATCCATCCATCCATCCATCCATCCATCCATCCATCCATCCATCAATCCATCCATCCATTCAATAAACTTTTCACTCGCCAACATTTCATCAATATTTAATTCTTATTCATTTTTATTTCAACATGAATTTTCATTTATTAACCTTCATTTAATATATATATGTGTGTGTTTAAATTAACCATATATATATATATATATATATGCTGAATATTTCTAAGCAAAGCTCATTTATCCGGAAAATACATTTGAATCATTCATTGTTCAAGAAGGACAGTTTACCCCTTTCTGTTTCATTTTGGGTAAGGGATGGCTGCATTTTATTGAACATTTTGTTGCGAGTCTGCGAGTCAGATGGCCTAATTAGTCCTTTCCAAAAAGAAAGAGCGAATCATGGCCACCGGACTCGTAGTCATAATTCAGTCTACGTCAACGATAATAATTCTAGATAGCTTCACTCACGCAGTACCAACAAAGAAAGACCAAGGTGACATATAGGTCCATGGGGCCGGGTGTTTCATATAATAAGTTTATAATTACAAATATGTATTTATTTATTATAAACATAACTTTGTCATAACACATGTCACTATAATAATAAAATTTACTTACTTACATATTAAAATGCATATTTATATCGTTTTGGAATTGAGATATCTACAGAATCGCGCGTAATAGGTTTTGAAATAAACAAACCGATACTGGTTCAATAATACTAAATAGTTAATGATTTAATTATTTATGTTTAAATTAAATATTGTTTTTGTAATTAAGGGTCATATTAAAAACGACTGAAATATTTTTTCTACAAAATTTTTGTACAGAAATAAAACTTTTCAAATGCAAAAAGATCACCAACATTCCTTGAAAATAGTTGCAATACTGAAGAACCGGTTGACGCACATATTGTCACTTGCAACTGCCATTTCATTCATTGTAACTAACTTTAATTTTCATTGTATTTCAGAACATCGATATATGACCCTCTTCCGCCACAAAATAACAATCTGTAAGAAAGTTTATGTAGTTTAGTTGTATATATGTTTTGGTATAGAGAATGTTTTTGGGGTTTTTTAATTGACATTTGTCCACTTTTTTGTGAATCGAAATAAGATCAAAAGACTGATTAGATAAAAAGATCTAAAATATATTTTTAAAAGCATACACTGACATTCTCTAAAGTCCATTCGTTGGTAAAATCAATAGTTTGTCAAGATAATAGTTTCTTCAAATGAGCAAAAATGTAATTGTCCGGAAATAACTTTCCTCATTCTTTTAAATCTGTTTATAGATTTAATACTGATTTTCACCCTGTCAAATCATTCAAAGCTCGCTCCTCCCACTCTTTTAACTTCATTCCGAAATCGTTCCAAAACCATTCACGATTTCAATTTCTCTATGTGGTTTACTATAAAAATCGTCGTTTACAAAAAGATTCTTTTTATTATATTTGAACCAGTGCGTGGCATTTCCAACATTCTCGCAATTGTGTGAATAGAAAAGCCCCTGGCCAGCCTGTGTAACCACACAGACTGGCCAGAGTCTTCACTGTGCTCTGTAGAAAGATAAGGTCTTAACCCCTCTTCAGGTGATCAAAAAATAGTTTTATTGCATTGTGTTGCTGTCCAGGTTACTGGCGGTCTGTTTATGACGCTTACATAAAATTGTTGGAAATGTCACGAACTGGATTATTTCACTAGTACATTTGTTAGTGCTTTTTAGGTTGAGTATAGAGAATGACTGTAGAAACATAAATGATAAATGGATTTAGTATTTGTTAGAATTCTACCTGTAGGTGCAACATTATATCAGCTTTTAGATAAATTAGCTAGTATATTTAATTTTTTTTCCAATTGAATAATTATTTTGAATAAATTACACTCAGTATGCCTATTTCATAAATACATCCCTTTCCTATTGAACAATATTGAATTATGTTAATCATAATGTTTTACAGTGATTTCTTTGGATTTCCTCCTATGAACCAACAATCAACCAGCTCAAACGCATTTGGTTCGATGTAAGAATTTTGATTAAAAACGTTTAATTATTAATATGATTAATGTTGCTGGTGTTTTAGCTACATATTAAAACGATCTAAGACTAATATCTCCTATGCGCTTGGGAACGATAAGCTATTTTTGTTGTTTGTGTTGCTACGTTATTGTTCTGTAGCTTATATATAATGCGATATTTTCATGGTTTATATTACATTTCAATTCAAAACCTAAAAGGATAAATTTACCATAATTTCTTCTATATTGGAAGCTTTCGGCCATGATATAAATAGTTACATATCGCTGGTTTTCGACAAAAAGTGACATATTACGTCTTTTTCTAATCTTTTAAGACGACATTTTGTCACCCGAGGTGATTAATTGACGTTTCCAAATGCAACACAATGGTGATTCTACTTTTTAAAATCAAAGCACCGAAGTACTGATGGTGGACGTTTCTGTTGGCATACTAGTGTGATTCTTCCATTTGTTGAAAAAAGATAAATTTTACAAATTATGAAATTACGATAAAAGGCAAATGACCTGACCCAAGTTTGCATCTTGCTTCAGATACACATTTCCAAACGTATATCTTCGATAGTCAATCAAAGTCCTGAAATTACAAGTTTTCGATAACTTTCGGCATTATGCCGTGTGTAGCTAAAAGAGTGATTGTCTGATCCATTGGGTATAAAAGGAAAGTAATGAAAATAAGATTATCTAGGCATCATTACTTTTTGCAACACTAATCGATTCTCCGTGGTCACAATAAAAATTCGGTTGTTATCTGCTCGAAAAACTCAATAAAGGGATAATCAATTAATGTTCCGCGATTAAGAAAGGGTAAGCACGTAAAATAATTGCAGACACTCTCGAGATTGATTGTCGTGTGTTGAAAAGTGGTGTAAAACCCTATTGCATAAACCTTTACCGCACGTCCTAACTGCTTTATAGTACCTGCTCGCGTTGTATCCGTATTCATGTGTGTGATCTAGGTTATTTTTCTTTTATTATTAGTAGTGTCAGGGGAGGTTACCATTCCAGTAATTCCATTTACCAAGTTACCTCCCATAGACCATTGGGAAAGAAGGGGCAAATTACTCACTCTGTCTGAAAAGTAGTTCTACGCAAGCAAAACGTTCATGCGATCTCAGAATTGCATATGATTTCGCACTAAAAAGATGTCTTTGAGGTTTCAACAATTTATGTAGAATCCTTGTTTCACTCCATTTTTAAAAAGCATAGTTATCAGACGGACAAAATTCTTCAAAAAGAGTAAATTGAATCTAAGTGAGCACTACTGTTTTGAAAACCTATTAACATCCGACAGGATTGTTCTTACGCGGTATTAACACTGGTGAACGTAAACGTCCACCAATTACTTTTTTTAATTTCATTTTATGAAAAAAAAAGATAGAAGCCCTGGTTTATCAGGTTCTCTCTCAGAGTTATACGGCTAATCTGTACAACACTATGATAAAAAAAACATCAGGATATCACTGTTTTCGCTTTAAGTCTAGTTTTCTGAAGGCTACCTGAAGGTGTGCCTATAGGAAAAACTGAAATATGTTTTCAATTTTGTATTCAGTTATTTTAATCTGAAAGTTTTTTTTCAAAAATTGCTCTTTACTCGATTTGTAGTAGTTTAGTTGCATGCTTAGTTGCTTAATTTTGTAGAGACTAGTTTGTATCCTCTTTCGTTGTTAACCGATCGGAAACGGTGTAAACTGATTGAAAATTATATCCAACTTTGTACGTGCACTTGCGTGAAAAGCGGGATATAATTTGCAAACAGTTGGTACTGTTTTGTCATCCTTAACGTACGGCTCTTCGTTATTGGACGACATAAACGTCGTGTCTGTAACTTATTCAACGATTAAGGCTGCAACTGCGTTTTATTTACGTGCAATCGAATAAAATGGAGGTGAAAGAAAGATTTCAACAGTTCAGTTTCAGAAGAAAAGACTGGTTTGATTTATCGATCGATTTGTGATTGAATATCACGATAAGCCCCGCTTTCAGGCAGACTGACTATCACGATAAAACGCGCTTCCAGGAAGTCTGACTATCCCGATAAGCCCCACTTTCAGGCAGTCTGACTATCACGGTAAGCTCCTGCTGTGAGGCAGACTGGCTATCACGATAAGCCCGCTTTCAGATATACAAATCGGTGCAACCTGTTCTTAAAATAAACCCCGGTTTGCAAAGACCTATCACTGTTAGTCAACACTCGAATAATGAGATAGGATAACAATCTGGATTTTCAAGGACTATGTGTCCCATGAACAAGCTGTCACGACCTTTCAAAGAAGGGTGTCACTTTAACGTTTATTTCCACCCCCTTACCATCCTATCTCGGCTTATAATGCTATATACTATTTTATACACAGTTACGACGTTTGAGTTCTTTGATCGACGACGTTTTGCGCTTATTGTTCACAAAGCACAAAAATTAACGTGTACGAATACTTGAGAAAGTGTGAACGCAATGGTGATTTTTAGCTCGACTGAGCACAACGTGCTACAGGGGAGCGTTTAATATCTCCCCGAGTCCGTCGTGCATCGTCAACAATCTTAAAAACTTCTTCTTCTGCTGAACCACTGGGCCGATTTCAATAAAACATCGCCAACAATTTTAATCGGTGACCTTTTTTAAAAATTGTTCGCGAATTCTGATTCCATTTATCTCTAAAACTTAATAATGCTATTTTCCAATCTTGCATGCTGCTTGGAGTAGAATAGCATTTGCTTAGTTTAGAATTAGATTAAGCCAGACATGGAACTAATGTAAATAACATGGTGAAATTGACATTAATTTCAGTCAAAACCTAAATCTAAATTACTCTCTCAGCGCCCACTTTTTTACATTCAATTTACCGTTTATGATTACTCAAAACGCTCCGAATCGTCAAAACAATTCGGAATCGTTCAAAATTGATAAAGCATTATTCAAAAATGTTTCGACATGTATAGATGCGTCAAAATCATTCAAAATTAATCCAATTTTCGATTTCACGATTTGGTAAAGTTTCACTGCTTATCTGTAAATTGCATTTCTTGTAGGTGTAAATTGATGCAATATATTTAAACATGCACATGTATTTGTTTGGTGTAAAGTAAGAATCGGTTAAATTCCGAAATTGTCTTGCGTAAAGTAGGAATTCCTACTTTGTCCATCAATTCTAGAATTGTACTGGACAATCTTATAATGGCGCGTGGGGGTGTATTGATTTTAGACCTCAGGAAAGTCCCTATGCATAGAAGGAACTATAAATCCCTCACCCAGTGCTCCATTCATTCATTCCAAATAAACCATTCAAAAACGCTCGAACCCATTGAAAAATATAAAATCAAAAACGTCATTCAAAATAAATTTTGACAGAGGAAAATCGCGATTTCACTGACATAATTCAAATATTTAGCGTCTTATAGGTTCTCGAAGAAATAGGAAACTATGTATAGAACTTGTATTCATTTTTTATTAAAGGGGGTTAATCAATAATCATAAACAAAGTTTGCGTAATAGGATTATTTCCCATTAAATTCACTTAAAACTCGCTCCACACACTCATTCAATTTAATTTCTTTAAAATCATTCCAAAATCATTCACATTGTCAATTTCACGAAGTTGATAACTGTATTAATTACGATTGGCAACAACTAGCCGAAAAACACCTTTAGCAAAGAATAGCTATGTCTTCAAACATACAGAAAAAAGTGAATGTTCTCAAATAAGTAAAATCTTTATAAAATCTCTGGATATTTTCAACAACGACAGCAGATGATCATACATGCGTTTTTAATACTCTTTCAAATATACTTAAAATGCCAAGAAGTATTTGTTAACGGTAAAGCAATTACAAATATTCTAACATTTAGTCCGGCAGATATGGGGCTGAACCTGGATTTGAAGTACATAGAAAATATTTTAGTTGTCTCAATCGTACTGCGCAAAGTAAGAATTCTTACTACGTCCGCCAAAGCGAGATTTCCTACTTGCGAAGGGCAATTTCGGAATTGCACCAATTTCTAGTTTGCATATTGATTTGTCTCATTTGTAAATGCATATTTTAAGATGTTCTTGGAATGTTTTGCTTTATTATTTTATTTTTTTTTCAAAATGTATTACTTGGTATTCTTCATTATTTTGACCTGACATAGCAAAGCAGAACTTCACCGTGCCGTATCGTGGCGATTTTGCTTTTCAATTTATTAGTTTCTTTCAAGAGTATGTAGATACAAGTAGGTATTGTAAACGCTACTAATATAACTTACCTAAAACCAAAAGGATTAGGTTCTTAACAAAGTAAAAGCATTAAGTCAATTTGTTAACAAAATCTCGTAGAATTTGCTATTTTGACTCGTCGATTGTATACAAATGTAGTTTAATCACAAGTCACAATACTACGGAAGCCTGTATGTACACCCCCCCCCCCCCCCCCCCCCCCCTAGTTATGATATAAACTGGTTTCCGAGGTCTTATTGAACTCTTCAAGTTGTCAAAATTAAGATGGCAATCGATAAATATATCGACATGTTGACCAAATTTGTATATTTCTGCTATCCTACATATAGAAGAATTGCCAAAATGAACTCATGCAGCTTTTACGACTAACATGGATATCGATGTTTTTATGTCGTATTGTACACAGAAAGGAGAAAAGTCGTCTGAATATTAAAGACAAGTGACAAGACGTCCAAAAGATGTCGACATCCACGTTCTTTGAAATAGATGTACATGTATATGTTCATTTAGGCAAGTTAACATTCTAATGCCGTCATGAAAATATAGATTTGGTCAATATGTCGACATTAAGATCGACTTGTCATCGTAATTTGGACAACCTGTAGAGTTCAATATGTCTTTGGAGACCAGTTTATGTCCTTTGTACGGGGGGGGGGGGGGGGGAGGGGGTACATATACACTTCGGTCCAATACCGTATTCGAATTATAAACCACAATATTTGAATATTAGACTTCCGACGAGTTAATATAGATAAATTGGGACCAACAAAATATTTGTTGTCACGGTCACTAACTATACTAAAGATGAATGGAACGCATAGCTACCGGCATTTTTACCATCTTTTGAATATCATCGGTAAACTTCATGTGTCAAAGCGCAAAAGTTACATGTATATGAATTCGAAACCGACTTCATCATAAAGAAACTAAATTTGAAACGACAAAAAATATTGAATATCGATAGGGAGAAAAGGTGTTTTACGTGATGAGTTTTTTTAACTCTATCAGTATATAGGTGATTACATTTGTAATTACGCACCGTATCTCACACTTTCTAAATTTCAGTTCAGTCCACCCATACTCCTGGCTATACCACATTTTCCCGCGTTTTCGACTACCGCGGTTGGACTTTTGCTAACTTTGTCTGCGGTTATATAAACTAATGAACTGTAATCACTGCTTACAAAAACTAATTCGGGTCAAACTTTAGGTTTTTAATTTGTCGCAAACTTTCGGCGATAAAATGCTTCAAAATAGCCATGTTGACTCTATCAATAGTGAATTTAAGTAGAATAATATGCAAAAAAGCTGCTTTTCCTGCAACCCGAAATACAATGACCCGTTTTCTATAATTCGCCCTGCAATGTCAAAATTTACTGAAAGTATCATTGATAAATCCTGCGTTGAAATTGACAAAACGGTACAATTTGTTTGCAAATTTAACCCCGTTAGGCACTTGCGTGCAAAGCGGGTTATAATTTGCAAACAGTTTGCTACGATTTGTTATCCTGAACGTATGGTAGGGCAGTATCGACATTTTTCGCTTAATGCTAATTATCTGAATCTGGAATAAGTATCGTCATTCCTACAACTACATAATTATCATTGAAATGCACATTCATTTAAGGGATTTCTGAATTAATCTGTCGTGATATAAAAAGACCATGCAACAATTTTGTGCTGCCCATTGACGTATTATGAGCTTTTTCATGTACGTTTCTTTTTCTGTCTGATTTCAGGTTCCCGCTTTTGTGGATGGGTGATTTCGGTATGGGGTTCTAGTCTATTTTCGTCGAATTATACTTCCGGAGAAGCGCACCTGGCAAATCCCACGTAAAAAAGTGTAAACATGCGATGACTTTTCTATAACAAACGATTGGAGGAAACAACTAGCATATTTTATGCTTTCCTATTATCAAAAAAGATAAAAACTACACGTTATCTTTGCTTGTTGAAAGTTATTTCGTACTTTTGAAAACAATAAACAAATTTTTGGTACTTATTTATAAATAAATAAAACGTTTATTTTGTCTGTCAGTGAAGCAACACATATAATGTAAACATGTGTATCCATTAAATGCATTAAACGTTAATATTTATTTAGAATTTTTATCTATTTCTGAACGTCCAAAAATCATTGTTCCCACTGCATTATCAATCTGGGGTAAAAAATGGGTATTTTACAACATGCATGTACCCCATATATATAACACAAAGAAAGCTGGTTCCAAAATTTATGGGTATAAGCTTCATTTTAGGGGTAAATCACCCCCATTTTGGGGTTTTGGGGAACACTGAAAAATATAACTAAATTTGGTTTATTTGACCTGAAAGAGACCTCTGTTTGTACATTTTATCAATGTACAAAATATGCATTCTTATTGATAGCGTAAAGTATTTTTATTATAGGGATGAGTGACTTTTTCACTGCGTTTATTGGGGTATAAAGTGCAATTGCCTTAGCACATGGCAAATAACGCTCGTAGGGCGTTATGTTTAAGCCATGTGCTAAGGCAATTGCACTTTATACCCCAATAAACGCAGTGAAAAAGACACTTGTTTCTTATAATTGCAATCCTCTAGATCGAAGAAACTATTAAGAATCCGATGTAATCACATGCAACTGTGACTGTTAAAAAAGTTTCAAAACTTGTGTCGGTTGTCCTCGGTAACCCAGTGTCGCTCCATTCCGTAAACTACATTTATCGACCTTGAGACATTGATTGATTGAGGTTTACGCCGCTTTCAACATTATTTTCAGTTATATCGCGGCGGCTGGACCACCTAATAATTGTTTCCTGGTATTTCTCTGATCATCACATCCTTTCCTAGCCTCCAGCTGCTATCTAAAATAGTTCTATGATTACCAACCCAATTGGTGAGAGACAAATAGTCGAAAGAATGCGTGCCGCCGCGACCTTTAGACAACATGCTATCATTTTCTCGCTCTCATGAGTAATTCACGAAGCATTTTGATTGGTGAACTCAAGTTTTTGTGAGAAATATTTATCTATTTTCAATCTTCATTTTACGTCAGTGCTATTTTTAAACCTATTTAACAATCGAAAATTTCCTTTCTTAACAGGCTTGGCAAATACGTCATAGCTTACGTCATCGGAAACATTTTCGCTAGCCTATTTTCAATGTGCATGGCAAATTTTCTAATAAACTATTTAAATATTTCTTGAAAATCTAGCATATCTGATGTCTCGTACAAGCCTTTGCTCTTTTTATAACTTCATCCCATCAAAATGACTTATATCCTACAACCTCACGATATGACCTGTGTTAACCCCTGGAAATTCCATATTATTTTTAGCATCGGAAACATTTGATTCGATCTTTGTTCTAAGAGCACCATTACGTCATAAATATTTTCATTAGCTAATCGTTGTATATATTCCATTATCACAAATATTCATATATAAAAACGTTCCGCTAGCGTATTGTCCCGGGGATAATGAATAGAAAGAAACGGAATGCTTTACCCTTGAGCTCTCAGGATGATATCGGTAAACAATTCTGTAAAAAAGGCCCTAGAGATTGTGCAGGCTTTCCACCACTATTATTGATGTTATGATAGATTTTAGCTTCAATTTTAGCCTATGATTGCAAGCTTCACAAGGAAATAAGATATGTGACTAATAAACGTCTTAAAGAATAGTGTCGGTAGTCAGCAGGTTCCAGACTAGTGACAATGACTCTTATATGCTTCGGATCAATTGTTTGGTCGCTATCCCCGTCCCATGACCTCCGCCACCATACACTTCCTCGGATACTTAATAATCGTTGATAGTCAGAAAAATATGATTGTGAGTATGAATGAACCAAATTGTTAATGGGCGACCAAGATGTCGTAACAACAGCATATTGAAGTCACAGGGACATGTCACGCTGATTTTTTTTAAAAAAAAACAAAACATATTTGATAATACAGAAAAGGGGTCGAACTCAATTTTTTTGAGCGAACATCAATCGGCACGAATCGTGAGTCGATTTCAACGTAATTTTTTACCCAATCTGAATGCACAATACATCATTTCATAGCTAAAGCTACCATTGAATACATAATTTTATGAGCAAACACACTTCACTTGAGAAATGCTTAAATTTTGTGAGATTTAACGTCAATTTCGCATCTCGGACAAAAGTCTGCACAAAATATTACTGGGGCAAACGTTCATACAGAGGCCACAATCGTTGGTATTTGCTCCAGTTTCAGGTCGTTATCACACAGATAATTCCTGTGATTGAAGCTGTAGTAACTACTTTAAATCGTCCACCCATGATAAAATCCAAAGAAAATGACAGAAAAAACGGCGGAGATCAACATTTGTCCATGTTTAAATGAGTCGATTTTTGTTTGACAGCAGCGATCTGTCAATTTGGGGATTATCGTTGCCAAGCAAAATATCGAATAACCAATTATCATAAATATAATGAAAAAAGTGTTGCATCCCAAAACATATTTTTTTAAATAAAAAAAAAAAGCCAAAATATTCTCTCCGCAAAAAATTTGGAGGGTTACAATCTTAAGTCCCTTTGGTGAGAGAAAATGGAGTATTAAGTGAGGAAGGTATAAGTTAAGAGTCTCAGACAGCATCCCGCAATTGTTTATCATGAACTTTTCAAAGAGCAACTTTCTCAAAATCCTTATAAAACATCCAGCGGCTTGCACCGTTTTGAACAATTATGTATAGCGCCAATATACCAATACCTTGGGTATAAGATCTATTTCACCTTCACAGAGAAGGTTTGTTAAAGAAGGTCCTAACGGAAGTTGATTAGAGAGCTTTGTGACATAACACATTATGATATGTCCACTACAGATTACACGTTCAATACCAAAGAGGAAAGCTAGATTTACATTGTTATACACAGAAAGTTCGACGCCAAACAATTTGACTGCGTAAATGATGATCAAACGGTGCAAACTGTTTTCGAATTATACCATGCTTTGCACGTGCGCTTGTGTGCAAAGGGGGCATTATTTGCAAACAATTTGCACCGCCTTAATGTCAAGAAAGCAGGGCTGTTTCAACTAATGGTTGAGCTAAGAGTCGACGGTAAGTCTGCAAGATAACCACTATAAATTTTCAAAATCGTCAAATCAGCATATTTGAGGTCTAGAAGGAATACGAAACGATATAAACCTACCAATAACCTCAAGTCAGTCCCATTAGCTCTGTCGGTAGGGCACTTTACTTCAAATCAACTGAAGGTCGATGAGTGGTGGAACACTAACATGCTAATTGTCGTTCGGATGAGACGTTAAACCGAGGCTCCGTGTGACGATACTTTATACCAAGCTCGTTAAAGAACCTGGTGGATCTCAGCAGTAGTTTCGTCATGTTACCTTGCACTATCCTTCGTAAAATATAATCGTTTTCTTGGGGCCTCGCGTTTACACTATGTTCCCGGTGACCATAACAGCAATGGTAGTCAAAAACGTATCACGCCAAGTTTTGATAAGTTGCGTCACCGTTGTTGGAGCCGAGCTCCTGTGATTTAACAGCGCATTACGTTATAACCCACGGTCTGTTACGAACGTTTGTCAAGTTCTGTAAAGGCCATCTACGATTTACCGTGAGCACCGGGAAGTTGGGGTGCAAAACGCTGCATAAAAGCTTAGCCAAACTATGTTTTCTTAACTTTCGAAGAGAAAACATGATCGAGCGATAGGGTCAGGGGCAATATCAATCTCTTTATTATCTAACGTTGGTGATAGACAGGGATTCTCAGGCTGTGTCTTTCTTACTGCGCTATTTGTTGAGCATGCATAGGACGGGACCCCTTACACGCAAGTCTTACCTTCTATGGTGGCTTTACCCTAAACTTCAAATTGTTTACCGGTGTATCTGCAAATTTCATTACTAGTATTTGTTACACAAATGAAGTTTTTCGCCATCGTGAGCCTTTTATTCTTTTTGTGTGACCGTGTGCACCGTGCCAGACCGGACCGGAACTTGAATTAAACTGTAGCACACCGTGTTTTAATAGTTAAAACATTTGCCCCGGTATCCACTAGTTACGTTTGTCGATCCCGCTCCCCTACGTTGTGGCCAGTTGTGACCAATTTATCCTCGTATCTTCCACGATAGCTTGAAACGTGGCTGCCTCGGTCGCCGGGAACACAGTGTAAACGGGGTGGGGTGTTTATGGACATATGCTACGGTAGCGACAATAAATGAACGGGTATAACCCACACGCTTAAAACGCAGAATTGGTGTTTTGGTGCGCTTTGATACTCATGTCAGTATGCTCATAGACGAGGATTTTTTATCCTTTCGTTATTTAATTTTTTTCAAATTAAAACGTCTGACGAGATATACAAAAAGTTCAAAACTTTTTTGATTGAGTATTCACCGTTTGAATGTGCAGTGTCGATCTCCATTATCTATATATCATATTTTCGTTGGTGAGCACGGCTCCTAAGCTTCCTCGAAAACCTCAAAAGTGTGTAACTGACACTGATAAAAGAGAGGTGAACTGCCCTGCGTTCAGGATGACAAAACGATGCAAACTGTTGGCAAATTATACCCCGCTTTGCACGTGTAATAGCGTGCAAAGCGAGGTGTAATTTGCAAACAGTTTTCATCGTTCTGTCATCCTGAACGCAGGACAGGTAGGCTATTTTTCGGGTAACGTTTTGTAAAATATAAAACGTCACAAAAAAGGTGACGGTTATTCATCGGTTCCCGATTAGCCCTGCGTACAGGATAACAAAAAGTGGCAAACTGTTTGCAAATTATATCCCGCTTTACACGTGCAACTGCGTGCCGATCGGGCATTATTTTCGCAAACAATTAGCCACGCTTTATATCCAGAGATCCTTTGAATTTATAGATTCAAGGGAAGCAACTCTTTGTTTTCTTGCAATTTGCTCTTAAGAGTTCACTTTCCATTATTCTTCCTCGTTAGCTTTAGGTAGTCTGACACCATTAGGCCATAGTTCCAATCTTTATTAGATAAATATATTTCGTAGAGTGAACATTAAAGATAATTTGACAAGAAAAAAATCAGCATAGCTTTTCGTGCATTTTAGGAGAAAATGGGGATTTTCGAAAATACCTGTGTTTTCTTGCAAAAAGCCAAGAAAAGGACCGTAATAAGAAGCTGGATGATGACCATCCATGTTAGTGAGTTGGTATGCATGAATTATTGAATTAAAGAAATTGTAAAATATTTGATAAGTAACATTTACATTTTAATGGGGGTGGCATAGATGAAAAAATGTTCCTTTTGTGGTCTCTTTTTTTATTATAAGACAAAATAATGTATCGATTTCTTCACCTGTAATAATTACTGAGAAGGAAGGGGGCTTCTATTTTAATACTTTTACAAATGAAAATGCATATGCAAGAAAAAACTATATTTATTATCAGCCCAATCACTATTAATATCAGTCATAAACTGATGCGTTTCAGACAACAAACTTTTAGCGTCAACTCGGCGTCATTTGTTTAATCTTCTTTAAATATTATTCATATGACATAGGAAAGTTGAAAGGTAATGCAATGGCAGTGAAAAGTCAGGATATAACATTGTAAAAAAGGCAATATTGCTTGCAAAGGCCTAGCTTCTGACTTTCCAACGATATATCGCGATTTTTCAAAACGTAAGCTATGATTTAAATTAACATTCGCGACCTAAGCTTCAGTGGCACCAATTCCTTAGTATTAGTACGAAAAAAACGTCGAAGTTTTATTAAAATGAATAAGTCGAAACAAAAACTTGTAACGTTGGAAAGGAAGAAAAAGCTCCTGAATCAATATAACACAATTTTCAAGAGTGTTTACAATAATATAACCAAATTATTTTAACCTCAGTAGAAAATAATTTTCAATTCATTGCAATATGATATCAAAACAACATAATAAAGTTTGTGTACAAACAGCGAAAGCCAATTTAAAGAAAAAACGAACGGGATATTTTTAATTTAAAGGAGGTAACAATTTTTCATTACTTTTGCTAAATCGAGTTAAGGTTTCCAATGGTGTCTGATAGCGTAAAAACCTGAAAACCCCAAACATTGCTTAATATTTTATGAGCAGCTAACAGGCAACTCCTGTTTTGGAAATTTTACCGCGTTTTGATAATTCGCCGTTGATAAAATAATTGTTTTTTATTAGGAAAAGCGCTGGGGTCATCTCTACAATTGGTATTTTTTCAATGATTATTCTAAGTGTTTTTTATCATTATTGTTATTATTACAGTTTGCAACATCGTAAAATTGATAAGGTAAATGATTTTGGAATGATTTACGAAGGAAATAGATTAAGTGTGTGGAGCGAGTTTTGGGTGAATTTAATGGGAAGTAATCCAATATCGCAAATTTTGTTTAGGATGAACAAAATTAGTGATATTGATTACCCCCCCCCCCCCCCCCCTCTTTAATAAAATATGTATACAAGTTCTACAGATAGCTCCCTATTTCTTCAAGAACCTATTAGACGCTTACAATTTAAATTATGTCAGTGAAATCGCTATTTTTCTCTACCCAAATTTATTTTTAATGTCGTTGTTGATTCTATATTTTTTCAATGGGTTTGAGCGGTTTGAGTGAGTGTTTGGAATGATGAATAAATGAAATGAGCGCTGGATGAGCGATTTAGAATGGTTTCATTTAGGTGAATGTCAATTTCACGATGTAACTGACTGTATTATTTGATTAAATAACAATTACTGAAACCATGGACCCAAAACCTTTTGAAGGCAGTTTAGAAAGTCCTTTTAATTTTTTTTAGCTATCTAGTCTGGTTTAAAAAAAAATGTCAATACTAAAAAATATGTCAAAACTTAAAAATATGTCAATTTTTAAACGTATGTCAAAACTAAAAAAATATGTCAATACTTAAAAATATGTCAATACTTAAACATATGTCAATACTAAAAGATATGACAATGACTATAATGCAATGCGATTTACCTTACCTTATTTTTTATGGTGTTGTTTGTTTGTTTGTTAACTTATATGTTTTCAAAGTAATGCAAGGTTTTATTAAGTTTTAAGCTTAGCTACTTATTATTTTTAAGATTCCAAACGTGTGAATGAAAACTGTTACAAGTTTAGAACTGATTGTGTATTTATTTATTTATTTATTTATTTATTTTATTGATTCATTTATTTATTTGTTTGTTTATTTATATATTTTAAGAGTGCGATCCGATTGCCATAGACAGTAAAGTTAACAAAGACCATAGACTTAAAGTTAACAAAGACCATATTGCACAAATATAATAGACTATTCCGCCCCAAAACGGTGCAAAATATATAAGCAAATTATACCCTGCTTTGCACGTAAGTTTGCACCATTTTGACATCCTAAATGATGGACAGATTGCACAAATATATATTTAACAAAAGAAGGAAACTTTACATGACTTACTGATGGCTGTAGTTTCTCTATAAATGTTACTATTACACGGCACTTGAAAGCAATATCCGCCAGATTATGGAAGGGTCAGAAACGGTTGTCTTTCAAATGGGGGTTATATCATTGATCGAAGGACAAGGGGGTCGATTTCAAAAATCACAAAAATAAGAGAAAGTGTATCGTCGGTGTTTTGAGTATCGGTTCTTGAAGTTTTCGTGCTTTAAGTCGTTCCAATATCATGAGTGACAAACGTCTGAGCTATACACCCATAATTGATTTGCTGTTATCATTCCTTTGATGAAATGAATGAGTAAATATGCGATAGTAACAACGCCTCTACATGACGTCACACAGGGCCTATGTATCTCGACCTACTCGTGTTCGCCAACCGATTCTTTGTTAATCGATATGGAATTAAGCGTCGCTTTCAATAGTTTAACATTTAATATTTGACGACTGGTGCACCTTTCAATAGTTTCTTCTTGTTTCTAACGGCACGGCCAGAACATTTAATCTGAGCCACCAGTCGCCCTTCACTTTTAGGCGCATCACTCGCCCATTGCGTGGGAGACATATGCCAATAATCACAATGATTTTTGTCAAATAGGGGATGAAAGAAGGCCAAGTCGGAGATCGAACCCACGACCCCATGTTTGAAAACCAGACGCGTTACTGGCTGTCCTACACGGGCTTAACAGTTCTAAACCAAGAAGTTAAATGTGAACTGCCTGTCCCGAGAAACCAAATCTAAGAGTGACATACCTTTTTTCAATAAAGATGTTCAAAAAATTCTTTTTCGTGCGAATACTAAGGAATGGGTGTGACTGGGTAAGAAAAAGCACTCAAAATGATCTTTGTGTAGCTTAACACGAGTATGTGTCCAAACCGAAAGTGACAGACGCATAAGCCCGGGCTCGCTTCAATTGCGCAAAATTCTGCGTCTGTGTAGTCTCTGTAGTTAGCCCGACTAGCACATGTCCGTAGAGTTGGCCTACAATCACTGTAAGTAATTCAAAAAAGACCAAGAAGTATGTAAAAAAAATATCTTTTCTAAACATACTAATGTTAAGAAGCAAAAATATGATACTGTCTGAACAATACTGCGGCAAAATATAAAGTATGGATGCTACAGCCTTTTTTGGTGTGACGAGACGAAAATGGATCTAATAAGGAAATGTAGCCGATTTTTGCATCTTCTAATCGAAACCTGTGATCCGAATAAAAGATAAAATGTTGCTAATACATCGCCTTATGGAAGATATCATTGTCTTTATTTACACTCACGTATAAGAACGCTTGTTCACAATGGGCGCGTGTTTGAGGGGGACACTTATGGTTGGGGCTTTTAAATGAAGTGCCTACGAATTTCTGTATGATGCTTTTTGGCTATTTAACCATATTGATAATACCAATCGGGGATTTTGGCAACAAATTCGGTAAAAGTTAGAAATATAACACAACTTGGTCTACCTTTCTCGATTTTTATCCAGGAAGTCAAAGTGATCCTGAATTGAAAACGATGGCCACTCGGAAGGAGCTTGATATAAGACTACCATAAAAAGTAACGATTATCATCAAATTCAAGTTAATTAACTCAGCGAAGGGTCCTTAAAATATCATAGACATGTTTTAGAGGAGCCTCTTTTTTAATAATTTTGAGAAGTTCTGAAAGGCCCAGTAATAGAGTTAGTTACATAGTGAAATAAACATTCACCTTGAAAACAATAATTCAAAATCGCCCACTTAGAGCTCAATTTATTCAATTTCAAACACTCACTCAGATCTGTCAAAAACGTTCCGAAATCGTTTAAAACAATTCGAAATCTTTCAAAACGATCAATTTTCGTTTAAATTTATCAAATTATGCCACGATGTTTTAGCTGATGCGGATTTTAAAGCGTCAGATTTGTACGTGCAGGCATACAAATTGGAAAGAATGCATTTTTAAAAAGGGAGGTAATGATCAGGAAGGTTAAAGGGAGGTTATTCTGCACGCAGGGCTGGTCGAGGCCCCGGGTTATCTGAGCTTAATTTACGAGGGTTCGATCGTCTAATGATAATATAACATTTTTTAGATGTACAATTACAAGATCACCTCTGCGTTCAAGAAGGAAACTTCCAAGATAAAGTGAGCCTTGAGTGAAATTAAAGGGAGTTAATCCAATATCGCTAATTTTGTTCAAGATGAAAAAATAAGCGATGTTTATAACATCCCTTAAATAAACGAATATACAAATTCTATTAATGGCTCCGAATCTGTAACGCCAGGAGGTAGAAATACGAGTAGCTAACGTAACGCCCTTCACAAACCAATCAGACACTTACAAAATTCAATTAAGTCTTATAACTTTTAAGTGATATTGGTACGTTTTTGAATTCTTTAAGTTTGTGTTTGGAATGAGTGAATGGAGCGCTGCGTGAGAATAATTTGATCGGAATGACAGTCAAATGCAAGATGTTTTTAACTGTAACCCGTTACGTCCAGAACTCAAGGCAGTTTTACAATTAGGAAGGTGGGCGATAACGGTTTCTTAAGACTCACTTTAGCTTGGCCATCTATGAATTCATCTGGACTGGCCATTCCGTATTCAGAAATTCGTCAAAGTCTAAACGAATCTACCATTCCCTGCGTTCAGAATGAAATCGCATGCGAAACGTTTGAAAAATATCATCCCACTTTGCACGTGAATGCATACCTCGCGCAGTCTATAAACTTCGAAACATTCGCGATTCATTGATGGTCCCTCTGCCGGTGATGGGTCTCATTTACATGTATACGTGTTCTTAAAATTCAACTTGTCGAATGTTGAAAATATTTTCGCTTTGCACACGTTAGTTCACGGACAAACGGGTACCACTCATTAGTCTTTGTCCTACTTTATCATCCAATCAGAATGCTGGATTTTTAAAAATTTTGATGGTTTATTTTCAATAAACTAACCAGCTTAGGTTTATTTTGATCAATTTTTCATTTAAACGTCAAGGTTTATTTGTTATTCTACGCATGCGTACATACCAAACCATACCCCCTCATGAATATGCAACGAATAAGTGAGAAGTAAAGGAGAAAATCGTGATTCACGTGCATATGTTGCATTCCCCATATTCTACTCTGATTTGGACCTGGTTGTGCGTGACATGGTCTGTCCATTTGTTTGCATGTGGTTAAACCCTGATATCAACACCATTACAGTTATATCGCAATGGCTGGTGAACCTACCCATAATTGGTTCGCTTACTTAACACTTATTATCTTAATTGCTTATGTATGTAGCGAGATTTTTTTTTCTTTTTTTCATAGTTTCATTAACAAACGTCTTTGTCTAAACAGATTAGTATACTAGTACGCCTTTCTCCGGTAATGACCACATTTGAGTTGGTGTTTTGTAAGGTTAAGTTCAGTTGTCCTTATACTGTATACCAGGAAACCATTGTAAGGTGCTCCAGCCGCCGCGATATAACTGAAATAATGTTGAAAGCGGCGTAAAACTCCATTCAATCAATCAATCAATCCATGTACTGTATATGAACAAATTTGTTGATTAAAAACTACTGGCTCATTTTATCAAAATACAATCTATTAATTACATCTGATACAGTAAATCATTTATTCTTGAGAAAGTACTTGTAAACAGAGTAGACACATATCATATTTTCGTTCATCGTCAGAGCGAAGGTCATTGTCAGGTCAATAAAAGCAAACAATACTGCATCTTTTATCATCGGTAATAGCTCTTTAAAAAGCCATGGTAATTACGTGCATATTTCAACAACTCCATACTTGGAAAGAGAGGGGCGTTTCCTTGTAATAAATGTATCCAGCTTATTCCGTTTAAATCGTGCAACATGCTGTCAATAATACAAAAGGCGGGAAAAAGACTAAGTCAGTTAAACGCTAATAATTGAAAATTAAACGATTTAAACAGCCTCAGTCGGTCGCTACGCTCCCTCCTTTCGGCTGTTTAAATCGTTTAATTTTCAATTATTAGCGTTTAACTATTACTTGAACGTTAAACGAACCTTTTCATCTTGAACCATGTGAACGCAGGGTTGTCCTAAATTTTGGACGCCAAAACACTAGCTAGCCGTTACCTCCTTAATTTACTGTTTCACGGGTGTGCACGTGAGCGTTGCTATTTCTTAAATTTTCGCGGGCGTTTTTGCTATCATGAGCGCAGGGTTGATGTTTTGATAAAATAGATGAATGAAATCGGTTAGAATTGTGACTAAATGCAGGGCAACGTGAATCACGGGCTCTTAAAATCGTCGAGGTTTTGAAGGAAAACTAACTTCTCTCGTGCAAAGGTTGTTTGCACGTTAAAGAACAGCCCTGTGTCTAGGATGTAAAAACGTTTCGCGAGCGCATTGAGATGGTACCCCGCTTTGCACGTGCACATACGTGCAAAGCGAGGTATCATTTCGAAAGCGCTTCGCTAACGTTTTCATCCTAAACGCAGGGCAGATTGGGGTTTGAGACATTACGCTAGAAATAATTGTGACCCGTCACGCGAATAGGGACCATCTGGGAATTTCTTCAAATAAATATTTGAAAAAGAGATAGGTTTTAGTACAGGTCAGATGTCGCATTTCAAAATTCTTTCGTGGGAAGAAATATTGTTCATTCTAGATTTAAAAAAATCAGCAAAGTGCGAAAAGTTTCGTCCTTTATCAGTCTGCGCAAATCCGTGCAGTCTGACAAGGATCGACAGTAAACGCACTACCCAGATGGTCCCTTTTCGCGTGACCAGTCACATATGCATCCCAAACTTCTCACGTTACGGTGTCCCGAAGCGGCCACTTGTATGCGCATGTTTTTAAAACGCGGATGTTTCACTATACAAAATACAAAAACGAGACACTAAGGCCCCTTTTTGCATGACAAATATTTTCTTACTTAAGGTAGTGGACCCGAAATAGTTTTGCAACATCTCAGAAGTAATGAACTTAAACAGTGTTAACCGAGGGTTCCTAATGATTTTCATTAGGAAACCTTGGTTTACATTGTGAAAGAATATGTGGTCAGAAATGTTGCGGAACTATTACGGGTTCACTACCTTAAGAATGATCTGCACTATTTCTTGGGTTATTGATTTTAACAATATAAATGTGAAGTTTCAAGAAATGTTCTGTGACAAATAAAGGAGATTTTAGTGAAAAAGAAGAAATAAATGTTAACAAGAGGACTCCTTTTTCCGTGAGATGACCTGATATGGGGAAAAATGTTTTAAAAAATGATTTTTTTTTTTCATAAGGACTTCAAATATAATGTTCATTGAAATTGGTCCATGAGCTACTAAAGAATTACTGCGGACGGAGGGGGGAGAACGGAAGAATTGACGATAGGATGGAAACACAGCGTGGTAACTATACATGTTCCACCGATTCTTTCCCTTTTTTAAAATCAAAGCACTGAAAGTACTGATGGTGGACCTTTCTGTTGGCATACTAGAATGACTTTTCCTTTTGTTGAGAAAAGAGAAATTTTACATGTAAAACAACGATAAAAGGAAAATGACCTGACCCAAGTTCGCATCTTGCTTCAGATATACATTTCTCAACATTTATCGTCGATCGTCAACCAAAGTCCTGTAATTACAAGGTTTCGATAACTTTCGGCATTATGCCGGGTGTAGTTTAAAGAGTGATTGTCTGGTCCATTGGGTATAATAGGAAAGAAATGGCAATTAGATGATCCCGGTTATAATTCTTATTTTTAATGCTAATGGATTCTCCGTAAACTCATAATTAAAATTATGGTGTTATCTGCTTAAAAAAAATCTATAAAAGGATAAGAATTAATTGTTCCGCGATTTTCTCAAATAGAGAAAGAAAGGGACAGTGTTTATATAAACACGTAAAAAATTGCAGACACTCGTCTCGAGATTGGTTGCCGCGTGTTGAAAAGTAAAGTACAACCCCTTTGCATAAACCTTTATCGCACGACCTGACTGCTTTACTTTACTTGCTCGGGCTGTATCGGTAGTCATGTGTATTCCGATATTTCCATTAATTGGCCATTGTATTATACATTAGTAGTGTAAGGGGATTTAACAATTCCAGTATTTCAATTCACCAAATTTTCATGAGTGACCTCCCATAGACCATTGGGAAACAAGAGGCAAATTACTCACTCTGTCTGAAATATAGTTCTAAACCGTTTACCCGATCTCAGAATTGAATATGATTTCGCACTTAAAGGATGCTTTTGGGGTTTCAACAAGTAATGTAGAATCCTTGTTTCACTCTATTTTTAAAATGCATAGTTGTCAGACGGATACAATTCTTGAAAAAGAGTATATTGAATCTTAGTGAGCACTACTGTTTTGAAAAGCTATTAACATCTGACAGGATTGTTCCTACGCGGTATAAACACTGATGAACGTAAACGCCCGTCAAAGATCGAATTTATGAAGAAGTCTTAGTTGAAAAAAAAAAGAAAATATTTGACGGACAACCATAACCTGAAACACTTATTAACATCGTGAAATTGACATTGCTCATTCAGAGCTACAATCCTTTATTCCAAATACTCACTCAAACCATTCAAAAACGCTCCAAATTTACTAAAAACGATAAGATCAATAATTACATCCTGAAGATACAGAGAGCTAATCATAGAACCTGTATGAATATTTGATTAAAGGGAGGTTATCCAATATCGCTAATTTTGCTCAATGTGAACAAAATTAGCGATATTGGATTACTTCCCTCGAATTTCACTCAAAGGGCGCTCCACACACTCATTCAAATTCATTCCAAAATCATTCCAAAATCATTCATCTTGTCAATTTCACTATGTTCTGAACTGCACACGTGTAACTACAGCTTGAATATAGCTGATGTTACAATGTTTGTTCATAGAACATAGACATGTATTACATAGTCGAAAGTATTTAAGGAAAACGATAAATTAAGTTTTCAATATGCTTTATATTTCTATTCCTCCAATTCGCCATCATATGAGGGGAACTAATGAACAATGGTTTAATAGGAAAGGGTGAAAGATCAATGTATTTACGGCAAATTTTTCGATCAGCCCAAAAAGCACCAAAGAAAATCCCCGCCCTTGAACCTAGTGAACAAACTTCAAACCATGCCGTGGTCAACAAACTCGTTCTTACCGTGCGGCACGTGCGAATTGAGTATCGGCTCAATTAGGACAGCCCGGGATGACCCTTGTGGACTAGAAATTGTTCGGACACATGATTAATTGAGTGGTCATTTGACATAACTGGTTTGTGGCGTGAAGCTGCGTGTTGGATAGAAAAGACTATCAATTTGAGAGAATTTTTCTGGAAGAAGAACTGATATTTCTGTAAATGAAGATTAAGTACTTCACAAATGACTTCAATTACTCTTTGTCGTGCAGGTGAGTAAAATTTTGTTATATATTATTCTGCGCTTGAAAGCACTTTTCCGAATGATACTGCGAGTGGTATGTGCAAAACTATTGTAAGTGCCTAAATATATAGGCACTTACAATAGTTTTGCACTGAACTCTCGACTTTTAAAAAAATGAATAAAAATAAAAGTCCATTTCAATCATCAAATGCTTGAAGTCAATAAACATGAAAAATAAAATAGCCTATTCAAATTGTTTCATTCTCAATTAAAAAAAAAATCAGTTGCAATTAATGCTCTTACAATGCTCTCTTTTATTAAATTTTCTTTCAGCTAAAGTTGCGTGCACTAATTTTCATTGTATACATGTATATCTTTCAGTAGATTTTGTTAAGAGAGCTTTAGCTACAAAGTCTGTTCACCATCGGTCGAATTCAAAATTAAAATATGTCTTAGATTATATCATCATAGTCTGTTCCTAGAAGACGGAAACAGAAGAATTTATATAAAAAAAAAAAAAAAAAAAATACTAGACGTGAAAATGATTCCTGTTGAAACCTACATTTTCCGTTTTCGCGTAAAATATGAGCCGGGGCGTGACATTTCCATCAGTTTCAAATTTGTGCATAGCAAAGACACTGTACAGCCCTTGCATCTACACAGTCTGACCAGAGTCTTCACTGTGCATTTTGTAGATATAGATAAGGTCTCAAAGTATCTGCAGATTATCGGATAATATTGCAACTACAGTACATGTATGTGGCTGTCTGCGCTGCTTGAGATGTTTGCGGCTCACGCACATTCGAAATTGCTGGAAATGTCACGCATACATGTAGGCTCTCATATTCAATGTCCAACACTTAATGGATTTACAATTTGGTCATTGATTCCAAAAGCATGTTGTTTTGTGTTTGTTGTTGTTGTTGTTATACTTATACTATTTCAGAAAAAGAATTGGGTTCAATTGTTTTTTAAATATTGTTGAATTGGTAATCAATAGTTTAAAATATTACAAATTTAACGTAATGTTAAAAAAAGTCTATTCTTATTGCCAAAAAGCCATAGTTGAACACGTATATCTTGTGTTAAGCCCATGGGTTTCGCATTTCTATGATTTTATTCTTTAGAAAATATTTTAAAGATAAAGAAGTCAAATTATTCCACAAATTAAATTGGCATATTCGTTATTATCGATTGCATCCTCTTTCTGACCAGACTAGTTTAAAAATATGACGGGGTTCAACACGTTTTAAGTTCATTAAGTTTTTAAAATAATTTTTCACGCCAAACTTCAAAGGAGTCACCTAGGTTATACTTAAAATATGTTTTATGTTATTTACTTTCTCTCAACCTTATATTTGAGATTTCAAAGAAGGTTTACACGAAGCTAATCTGTATTTAATGGCAGATTATGTATCGTATGATAAAACATAAGAATTGATTTAAGAATAAGAGAAAAAAGGCCACGAAAAAACTTTTAAATAAGATGAAATAAGAAAATGTTCAGAATAATGAAATAAATCATAAGATTATCTAGAATGACTAATCTACTCTTTTTTTTATCTTTTTTTTTATTTTTTTCTTTTTGGAATGTGACCTCTGCTTTGCACACTTTTTTCCAAATATTGATATAACATAATTCACAAACGGTCCTTTATTGGCGAGACACAAACGGTCTTTTATGGGCGGGTCACAAACGGTCCTTTATGGGCGAGTCACAAACGGTCCTTTATGGGCGAGTCACAAACGGTCCTTTATGGGCGAGTCACAAACGGTCTTTTATGGACGAGTCACAAACGGTCCTTTATGGGTGAGTCACAAACGGTCCTTTATGGGCGAGTCACAAACGGTCCTTTATGGGCGAGTCACAAACGGTCCTTTATGGGCGAGTCACAAACGGTCCTTTATGGGCGAGTCACAAACGGTCCTTTATGGACGAGTCACGAATGTATTTTATGGACGAGTCACAAACGGTCTTTTATGGGCGAGTCACAAACAGTCCTTTATGGACGAGTCACAAACGGTCCTTTATTGGCGAGTCAAAAACGGTCCTTTATGGGCGAGTTTCTAACGGTCCTTTATGGGCGAGTCACAAACGGTCTTTTATGGACGAGTCACAAACAGTCCTTTATGGACGAGTCACAAACGGTCCTTTATGGGCGAGTCAAAAACGGTCCTTTATGGGCGAGTTTCAAACGGTCCTTTATGGACGAGTCACAAACGGTCTTTTATGGGCGAGTCACAAACAGTCCTTTATGGACGAGTCACAAACGGTCCTTTATGGACGAGTCACGAATGTATTTTATGGACGAGTCACAAACGGTCCTTTATGGGCGAGTTTCAAACAGTCCTTTATGGACGAGTCACAAACGGTCTTTTATGGGCGAGTCACAAACAGTCCTTTATGGACGAGTCACAAACGGTCCTTTTTGGGCGAGTCAAAAACGGTCCTTTATGGGCGAGTTTCAAACGGTCCTTTATGGACGAGTCACGAAGGTATTTTATGGGCGAGTCACAAACGGTCCTTTATGGGCGAGTTTCAAACGGTCCTTTATGGACGAGTCACGAAGGTATTTTATGGGCGAGTCACAAACGGTCCTTTATGGGCGAGTTTCAAACGGTCCTTTATGGACGAGTCACAAACGGTCTTTTATGGGCGAGTCACAAACAGTCCTTTATGGACGAGTCACAAACGGTCCTTTATGGACGAGTCACGAATGTATTTTATGGACGAGTCACAAACGGTCCTTTATGGGCGAGTTTCAAACAGTCCTTTATGGACGAGTCACAAACGGTCTTTTATGGGCGAGTCACAAACAGTCCTTTATGGACGAGTCACAAACGGTCCTTTATGGGCGAGTCAAAAACGGTCCTTTATGGGCGAGTTTCAAACGGTCCTTTATGGACGAGTCACGAAGGTATTTTATGGGCGAGTCACAAACGGTCCTTTATGGGCGAGTTTCAAACGGTCCTTTATGGACGAGTCACGAAGGTATTTTATGGGCGAGTCAAAAACGGTCCTTTATGGGCGAGTTTCAAACGGTCCTTTATGGACGAGTCACGAAGGTATTTTATGGATCACGTTATATAAGACCTGTCCTTCGTTCAGAATGACAAAACGGTACAAACAGTTTTCCAATTATAACCCGCTTTGCGCGCATCTGCAGGTGCAAAGCGGGGTATAATTGGAAAACAGTTTGAACAATTTGGTTATCTTGAACGCAGGGCTGAGGCACAGAAGGCCTCAGTTTGCTCATGGTCTTAGAGGTGCATCTTTGAATAAATGAATAAAATGAATAAATTGAAAATTTGGATAAAAGAAGAAAGTCTGAGGAATAATGAACATAATAGCCTCAGAGCAAGTCTACGTCTACGATGAAATATTCATTAAGTTTACTTGTCGTTAAACATTTAATAAAAACACTTGGTGTTTCGATATTATATTTCGGCTAAAATTGCCTTTTTCAAGAAAAATGAAACCAATTTCTCTAAAACATAATTATATAAATCGTTACAGTCGGTTTTTTTTTTTTATTATAATCATATTATTTAAGTTGAAGCGATGCTCCTTAGAAATAACTACGTTCTTCCTGCAAATAAATTGCGTGCGTTTTAATCTTTCTTTATTTTATATTTTTCACAAAGATGAATTTTTCAAAAATTACCCATTAGCAACACCCACTGCCTATTCGAATATGGATTTCCTAGCATTGACCTTGAACAAAGGGAGCTAATTCCTTGACAACAATGCAGATCAATATTTATACAACAATAATCAAGTTTGGATCAAAACACCAAAAGTAACAATCGAAGAATGAAAAGAGTAGCCCCTCTTAATCGGATGAGCTTTAAATCTTTAATCTCGGGTAATTTTTCGTAAAATTGCGACAGTATTGGCAAATTTTACTCAACCAATCAGATTTAATTCGCGTTTATTTTCACTTTTTAAATCAGAAATTGACGTCATTAAAAAGAGAGAAAGCGATTTGCCGTGTCATGTAAAGCTTGTTCTGGCAAAAACATTCAATGCCCGAGCTTATAAAACTTTTTCTCAATCTCTTCTGAGATTTTCTAAAACTTAGTTTTTACTTAAATGTATAGACATAAAAGATAATATAAAGTTGTTATTTGTTACAACTTATTAATATTATTTTCCTGTATCCATCGATTCATTGCAGTATTAGCCTACCACAGAATTAAAACCTATATATCAAGATGAAAATTGAAAAAAATGCTTAGTTAATAATGAAAAAAAAGTCAAATAACTTATATAAATGTTTGACCCAGAAGTTTTCTTCTCAAGCAAGATGTTTTAATAAGTTATACATCAAAAATCTAAAACTTTTCAAAAGGGTTAGTCACAAACCATCCCATTTTGAGGAATGGTTTATCTTTATTTACAACATTGAAACCCCGAAGAGAATGGATGGAAAATCATCCTATCCCGAAAACAATTGTTCAAAATTGAACGGACATAGTTCTAGGGAAACAAATACATTCGGTTTTGATCTCTAGCAAATTTGCATAGTAGATATTCCAAATGCATTTGCAACGTTCTTCGTATATTGTATTTTGTTTCAAATTTTTTAGTTATATTCCGACAAGCAAAAATTGCCTCGGTTAACGAATTTTCGGACCATTTAACAAAAAAGAAATTTGTCGCAGTGGGAAGTGCTTCTTTTTTTTATCAATATAGAATTCCAAAATTACGGACGAAGTTTCTTAAGTTCATTGATTTTAATAACAACAGCAAAAAAAAGCCAACTAATAATTAAAAAGATTTGTTTACCAAAACAATCACAAATTTACTTTTTCAACCATTGCTGTTCATTGAATGTAAATTTTGAAATCTTAGAAGTTCATCAGATTTTCCCGTAAAACGAAAAAGCATTGAGATAACATTAGACGGTGATTATTTTTAATGTTCAAAGCAATATTGGAATAAAATGGTCTTCTACATGACATCGAAAAGAATAAAGCTTAAGCTATTACCCTCGTAATATAGGTTTCGCAACAATTCGGAAGTCATGATCTTTCACAATGTTAACCGAGGTTTCCTAATGAAAATCATTAGGAAACCTCGGTAAACATTGTCAAAGTTTATTATTTCGAGAGCGTTGCCAAACCATTACGGATCCACTACCTTAAATGATATATAAAATATATCACCATATCAGTCGATTAATAAACAAGTTAGAAACATTAAAAACAATATGAAAAAGAAAACGAAAAAATAGTTCAGGTAAACGGGCAATTAGAAATATACTTAATAAAATCAGGTGAAAGACCTATTAAATGAAGGAATGGCTGTTTCCGTATTGCGGCATGTTCTTTTTTTTTTTTTCTTAAAAAAATCATTTTGAATTAAAAAAAAATGAAAAAAAAAACAACAACAAATGGAATGAAAATAAGAATTGCATTTCGTTATATCATTATGTATGCTTTAAACGAGTTGATTTATTATTGAAATAGAATGGATTGAGCCCAAACCCGATTAATCCGTAACTGTCTGTAATATTGATTCAAGCATTTTGTCCTTAAATATGGAATAATGCATATTAATTATTACAGCATAATGACCCGGTGGGTGGGGTAATAACGTTTTAACGTTAATCCCGCTTAACAACAGTAGGGTGACGGAGTTCTGGCATTTTAGACAACCCGATAAGGACAATATTTTTCTAAAACCCATGCTATTTGTTGTTTACCATAAAGCTTAATTCTATTTTGAAATGGTATGAAAAAGTGATGTCTAGAAAGATAAAATGATAAATGTTAAAAAAAAATCATTATAAACATTTTTAGATAATTGGAAAAAAATAAAAGACGAGAACTAATTTTAGCACATGTATATTGATAGATACTTTGTGAAGAAAAAAATGATGAAAAAATAATAAAAACAAAATGAAAATGATAGTAACAAGACAGAATATGTGATCTTTTCGTGAATAAATCAAGTTCGTCATCATATCGAGTGTAAAATGTTAGATTTTCTGAATTTGGATACAGGTGCAAATATCACCGGAGGTAGGTACTTGTTTTTTTATTCGATTTGATAATAAATAAACAATTAAATGAATAATTTTCATTAATTATTATTCATATTTTTATCTATTTATTTATTTATTTATTTATTTATTCTAATCTTATTTTTCTAAATTTCATTTTTTCATTTATTTAATAATAATAATGATAATAATAATAATAATAATAATAATAATAATAATAATAATAATAATAATAATAATAATAATAATAATAATAATAATAATAATAATAATAATAATAATAATAATAATAATAATAATAATGATAATAATAATAATGATAATTATGATAATACTAATAAACATCATTATTATTATTATTATTATTATTATTATTATTATTATTATTATTATTATTATTATTATTATTATTATTATTATTATTATTATACGGTTACTTCTTTTTTCTAAAAGACAAAAAGATATCTTCTTCGATCTATATATGAAATGATCAATAATGAAATCGATGAATCTAAAAGACAACCGGAATTATAATCATGGAACATAACGTTGATGGGCGTCAAAAACTTTAAGAAGTGAGCCTCATTAAGCTGTATTTAAAGAAATAAATGTTAATTAACTCTAGAATATCTAAAATAGCAAAATATTTGTTTTTATAATTTAAAATGCATAGACGTTGTTATGTCTACCGACGCAGTTTTGTATCTTTTAATTGGTCTGTTTTCGTGCTCTGTGATAAAATTCACATCTTAATATATATAGCCAAACAGTTAAATTCCAATTTAGAGTGACAGAGTTTTAGATTCGAATCTGTTGATTATAGGAATGATAATTTTAATGAATAATGATCGTTATCAAAGGTTTGGAAATACACGTTTTCTCTACTTGTCCCTGGACTTGTAAAACATGATTTTCTACTTTTCCATGATCAGCATTAACTCGCCCCCAAATATAGGAAAATAGATAAATTGGAGAAATTATTGCGTTTAAAAGGAGAAAATCCTGGAATCCAGCATTATTCCATGAAAACCTATATTTTTTACCTAATGATACTATACAAATATTTGGCTAATTAATCGCTAGCCTCTATTAAGTACCATTCAAAGATTTTTCCTGGATTAACTTGTCCACGGACAAATGGCAAAGAAAAATGTACCTGTCTGCAGATAGAAAATCCCGTGTCTGACAAGTCAGGCACTGGAATTCTAAACCCCTGATCGTATTGATAATGATATCTTCATTACTGGTAAGAACAGAATACCAAGGATGACAAAAAGAAAATTATTCAAAAAAGCTCCGGGCACAAGGGTTAGGCCATAGAAATTCATGTTAACATGTAAAATAGATGTAATTCACATTTACTAAACCTGAGACATACATGCGATAATTGTTATTGTTATATAACTTCAACTTTGCAAAAGAATAGAATTGTTTGATTGAAAGCAGGACAGCTGTTTCTTTTCGCATTTTAATTGAAGCATAAATAAAAGTTATAGATCTATATGTATTATTATCTAAGTTTAAAAAAATGCCAAGAAGAAATAATTTGGAACTCCGGAAGTAAAATTTAATTAAACTATAAATCCTTGAAAGCGACGTTATATTTCTTAAGGCAGTGGACACGTAATAGTTCCGCAGCGACTCGGAAGTAATGAACTTACACAGTATTAACTGAGATTTCGCATAAGGAAACCTCTTTTAACACTGTGAAAGAACTATTGCGGATCCACAACCTAAATTGTATTCTCAAGTCTTTTATTTTAAATCGCATTCAGATTTCGCATCCATTCCCAAACCCGAAGCCCTATGTTTGGTGTGCGGCGACAAGGCGTCCGGGAAGCATTATGGCGTCCAAAGTTGCGACGGTTGTCGAGGTTTCTTCAAGAGGAGTATCCGACGTAACTTAGAGTACGTTTGTAAAGAGGACGGTAATTGCGTCGTTGACGTCGCGCGACGTAACCAGTGTCAGGCGTGCCGCTTCAAGAAATGCCTCGACGTCAATATGAACCGAGACGGTAAGTACTGCCCTTCGTTCAGGATGACAAAACGGTCTAAACTGTTAACCAATTTTACCCCGCTTTGCACGTAAAATTGCGTGCAAAGCGGGGTAAAATTTGCAGATAGTTCGCATCATTTTGTCATCCTGAACGAAAGACTGATTTCGTTTAAGCATCTGCGCATAAATTCAAATACATTATGTCCTCAAAAACGCAAACGACGCTTCAAAATTTAGCAAAATTCATACACTCAGCTTTTGAAATCCGACCCGAAACCTAACATTTTTTCAACAAAAATCAAATTTCATTTGGAATATATATTGTTTTTACCGTTTATTTCGGAATAACCTTCTCTTGAAAAGGTAACATGTTTGCTTTCTCCATGCATGTATTATGTTTATGTTATTTTGTTTATCAGCTATGAACTTGTAATTTTATGCTGAATGAAATTGTCTTGAGTTTTTATATGAAAAAAAATTAATACACGTAGCTCCAATTGAATGATCAAAGTCTAACTAAATATAGTTGTAGCTACGAGGTTTCAATCGCTTGTCTTTGTGAACTAAATACGATCATTTAGAACCGCTCATACAATAGAACTACCTATAAATCTAAAATACAATCAAGAATGGACCGATTTCTAAAGTATTTTGTTTGAGATTCAATAATCATCAATTCAGTTTTCCTTTTTCTATCAGGATTCGGGCATTCTGATTGCGAAAAAAAGTTTGGAACTATCCTGAATGTTTAATTTCATATATCACGAAATTTGCGATTTTCTGGTTTTTGACTCCATTTATTTATTTAGAATTCGTTTCTTTATATTTCTGATCGATTCTTTTTTTTTTTTTTTTTTTTTTTAAAGAACACCGATTGTCAAAGTTTGTAGCTTGCTTTGCAATAAAGTATATTTATAAAAAAAAAAACTACCTTTTAACATTTCATGAACGTTTTAGGCTTAAACGCGGGACAGTATTTATGTGGTTGCAGAAGCCAGATTTTATGTGATTATAAGCAAAAGTATAGTTATCGAAGTATTAAAATTTTTAAATAAAACGACGGGGTGCCGTTTTCGGTTTGACGATCAACATTCCCGGAGAGCTACATTGTACACCCCAATCCTTAAATACCATACTCTGCATTTATAAAATGTAATTCAAGGTAGAAGACCTGTAATAGTCCCGCTACATTTCGGCACTCATGAACTTTCACAATGTTGACCAAGATTTCCTAATGAAAATCATTAGGAAACCTCGATTAACACTGTTAAAGTTCATTACTTCTGAAACGTTGCAAAACTTTTACGGGACTACTGCCTTAAAGGGTTAGAAGTTCTATTTTGAGAGAGGACTCTTGACCAACGATGTCCAACCTCTGAGTTTCAAACTTACTTTCGTACCTATCGCATGCGGCTAGTCATTTTTGGAAAAGATAATTTGACCTTGTCACGAGGAAAAAAGGAGGGTAAGAGGGAGAGAATCGTCTATACTTTTCACGAGACTTATCGTAGAAAAACAATTGCCAAATTGCTTTCAATTAAAAAATATTTTAAGAGCGATTCTAGAAAATTCTAGAGTGCTTGCGTCCATTTGCAAATGATTGCAAAGAAATCCAAGCGTATTTAAATCCATCATCTTTGTTGATTTAGGACGTATTGGTCGCGGTTTTTGGCCACTTCAGTCAAATAATGATCGTTTTGCTGGGTCTAAGAACTTTATTTTTCGCTCTTGACATATCGCGTTTTCTTAATCAAGTGGACCACCGATCAATTTCTCACAAATCGAGTGCACTCTTAAAGACATAGAGTAACGTTTTAACAAGATAGCACCCCATTAGTTTATTTGCTCAATTTCCACAGCGAATTCGTAAATAAATGGTTGTTTTGGATCAAAATCTTAACGAATTAATAAAGCAACACATATAAATTGGCATGTATGTCAATCACCCACATTCTTTCTAAAGCCGCTTGAATTTCATGTTCATTTCTAGAGGTCGGAACCGAGGATCTGGGGCCTGTATACTAAATATATTACGATCCTTTCTTGCGTAAGTCAAAAGTTAAAGTTGCTTCAACAGTGGTAACTCTATACGGAATTCTGTCATGCATCGTCTCATTGGAATCGTCTTTTAAAGACGATTCCAATGACATATTGCAAGGCAGAATCTAAAACCATGAATTAAAACCAGGTACGATTTGTGATTTTGACTTACGATTATTTTTTGCGTAAGAAGTTTAGTAAAACGGGTCCCTAGACCTCTCTCCTCCCTGGCAATTCTTCAAATACACTGTTAATATGGAAAATATAAAAAAAAATATCAAAGTATCATTTGGTCAGTGGGCGGGCAAATTTTCGTAACTACAGATTTGTTCAAATTGTAGTTACGACAATTTGCTCGCGTATTGGGAGATAGTCTAAGGGCCAACTTATTTCAGGCCCGGGCGGGGCCCGTTGTTGTTGTTTTTACAGCTTGAAACCAGCTCTGCGTTCAGGATGACAAAATGGTTTAAGTAATACCCTGCTTTGAACGCAATTGCACTTGCTGAGCGGGGTTTAACTTAAAGCGTTTTGTTAATCAGAACGCAGAGCTGATTTCAAGCTGTAAAAAAACAACAACGTGCCCTGCCCGGGCATGAAATAAGTTGGCCCTACGAAAATTGAATTTTCAATTGGATGCCATGCTTAAATGTCCTTGATGTTCGCGAGAATTTCAAATGATTAAATTTTAAGGTCTTCTCGAAAAACATGATTCGTAACGATAATAATGTAGTAGACCCGTAATAGTTCGCACGAATTTCATATGATTGAATTTTAAGGTTTTCTCGAAAAACATGTTTCGTTACTTAACTAATGTAGTTAACCCGTAATAGTTCCGCAACGTTTCGAAAGTCGCAACCGTTAACAGTGTTAACCGAGGTTTCCTAATGGTTTCATTAGGAAACCTCGGTTAACAATGTGAAAGATCATGATTTCCAAAATGTTTGGGAACTATTACGGGTCCACTACCCTTACGAAATCATTGAACCAGCCATTTCCATTTTAGCGGTTCAACACGAGAGGGCGCCCCGGTGTTACCAATATCGGAGAGACGACAGCGAGAGTAGCAGACTAGAAGAAAGACATTCACCCTACCCCCATGGAAAATTTCTCGAAAGGGCTAGGTATATTGTAGACACTCTTTGTCTTTTGTATTTCAACCAAAGTCCTAAATAGTTCTAACAACTACAAGTACATACAGGCATTTGTGCTACCGAGCGACAATCTTGAAAATAATTTGATTTTATAAAAACAAAGCTATCAAATAAACCGAACAATCGTTATACTCAGTTCCAAAAGAAAATGTGCACTTTTGAATTTCGAATATCTTAATTAATACATCACCTGCCGTCAGGGTTTTTACGATGTACCGTAGTACATTTACGAACGATTGTCTAAGATAAAAAATCAAGCGATTCACAAAAAATCACAAGTTGGCCGACAACTTTGTTTTGTATTTTGTTTATAGTGAATCTCGCTTTAAATATACGGACAATAGGTTTGAAAATAAACTCAACGTAATTATTGTGGCTTACCGAAGCACAAAATTCATTAAAAGAGCACAAAATGCAACACAAAGTGTTATAAAATTTTACGTCTAGAGTACGATATGATTTTACTCTATGATACTTTTTGATTTCCTTCGACTTTGTATGAATCAGTTGGAGTGCACACTTTCTTTAAAAAATTAATTCAGGAATGACAAAAGATAAACATTCTTTCAAATACATGTATTACATTAACTTCTTTAATGTTTTTCGGTGGTTTATCGAGAAATAATGGTAGATTATCACTTGATAATCTCACCGCAAAAGCAGTGAAATTAACAAAAACTTATACCCTGCTTTGGTGCATTTCATCCTATCTGACGTAAACTATGCGGGGCGAAATAAGTGACTTCACAATGAACGTTGCATAGCAATCACGCGCAAAATGACGCTCTTTACGAAAATATGTCCTAGAAATTCAAAATTTTGTCTCATTTTTGCCATAAAGAAATAGAATAATCGTTTGTTTTTCGAGTAAGATCGATTTATATTTCATTTCGTGAACAACAAAAGCTATATTTTCACTCGTGAAAATATAGCTTTTGTCGTTCACTCAATGAAATATAAATCGATCTTACACTGAAACAAACGATTATCCTCTATGTGTTATATACTTTATCTCGTCTTATTGAAAGGACAGGCAGTTCCTCTCACAGGGCATTTTTCCATGCCAAGCCATCGATTGTTTTCATAAAATAAGAATAATAATGGAAATGTTCTTAAAATCTGCAACTAATATTACACAAGATATCAAGTAATATGGGACGTATCCAGCGACAAAGAAGGAATTTCTTGGCTATTTTAGCTGACATGCCTGAATAATATGAAATGAGCCTGTGCGTGACATTTCCAACAATTTCACGCGTGCATGACTGTCAGATTTTTAGAAGTTTTGATAAGCACACGCTGTATTTTAAATATTATCCAATTGTGTCTAGAGACATGAAGTCCAAAGCTATCTTTACAATGCGTAGTTGAGCACATGTGAAACTGTTGGAAATGTCACGCATAGGCTAAAATTATATTTTATTAAATCAGTTCTGTTTTATTCCAGGTCTAGTTACCGACATTTCCAGCAGTTTCAGCAAGTCCCAGTATTCGCAGCCGAATACCGACCTCATCACGTGCCAGCATTTCAACCAATCACTCATCACCATTTTACAGACGCTCGGAGACCAATATACAACAATGGTCCACCTAACATCGCCCTGGCTGGGCCCATTACTTCACCGAATTTAAATCTTAACAATAACTTTGCAGCGATAAGCCGTATAACTAGTCCGACGCACAAAATGTTAAATTCCGGCATGAGCAACGGAATATTCCGACCGATACCGAGAAATTTCAGTCTAGTTTCTCGTCAAAGTCCGGAGACGGTCGTTACATCCCGTGATGAAAGTTCACTTCCGAATAGCCAACAAAATGAAAAGACGATTCCAGATGCCGAACCTAGTAGCAAAACGGCGATTCGTTCCCATTCTCCCCTTCATAACACATCATATACTTCGTCTGGTGGCAGTAGTCCGAGTTCGAGAGATTCCGGAATATCCGAACGCTCTCCGTCAACAATGTCTAAGTCTTCGGACGACGAAGATATGAAAGGTAAGATAATCAATCTTAGTTTGGGAGACATATTTTGACGTAGAACATCTTTTTAAGAAACACACATGGTGGAATGTGACGCGTCAAGCGCTAACAGATATTCTTACGAGAGTGAGAGCATTATTTCTTCCAGTTAGATACCATGCTTTGTCGTATAACTATACAAATATCCGCGTGATAACATCCCATATCATATTTTTTATGATATCACATGGATATTTTTAGAGCAATGACAAAATGTGGATATTTCTAGAAACTTGAATTTCTGCTAGAAACATCGACTTACTTAGTGTATTTTATAAAAAAATGTCTAACTCGCTTGTTGGAATTGATAATTGTCTCGACAGAACCTCGACAATTATCAATTCCAACAACCGCGGGTTTTTTTTTCATACAAAACACTAAGTACGTATTATATATCTCACTGATTGACTAGGGTCGTAATTTTAGTTTGGCGGGTGATTAATTCTGGACTGCGTTTTTATTTTTAAAGTAGTCTTTTTGTCATGAAACACTGAACTGTTACTCCCATTTTGCTGAAGGAAAACCCTGCTCATTAACTAGGACCAGCAAAATTTAGTATTACAGAAATACAGCATTGAAATTGCAAAGTTCGTAAATTTGCTAACTTTGCCAATTTCAATGCTGTATTTCTTATTTTTTAAATATATATTCTTATTGAAATATGTATGAATAAAATGATATGAATATCTAATTTTGTTCGTCCTGATAATGAGTGTTTGTTTTTATTTTTTTTTTTTCATAAAAATGTGAGTATCGAAGCCACCAAAGTGAGGCAAAAGTAGTGCATTTCATTATAAAACCACAACTTGAAAATAACACCGTGTTCTACTAAAATTTATCAAACTGGATTTCATATATGATTGCTATGCTTTGGAAATGACTCTGACTCTTTATATATTTGCAGTGATTTAATTTCAGTTCATAGATTATATACCCGTTTGATATATACCCATTAGTTCTGTCTTGTATGTACACGTATGTTGTATGCGTGCTCTTGGTGACATTCCTATATCTTTTTTTAACTTATAAAGGAATTCGATTTATTTGATTTGATTTATATGATTGCGATTTTATTTCATTTTTCCTAGCCCCCGTAACTAATGAAGTGTCACAGCATATGGACGCATATAGTTTGAAAGGTGTCTAAACAGTCGAGCTTCTGCTAACATTTAAAAGCATGACTGATTCAATAAAACCATTATAGATGAAAAGAAGTAAGAACTGGTTTCATATTGCCGTAGTAAATGAAAGCCTTTTATATTATGACCCAGTGCGTCACAGGGTATAACGTGCCACGCCGACACCAGAAGGTTCGTGGACACCCGATCGATTTTTTCGATACGGAACTAACGGTGGAGCAACTTTTTGACTGATTTATAAACTGAAATAATCATTTTCATTTCAATTTTTAGTATCACTGTCGAGATAAATGGTTCTTCTTTTAGGAAATAAAAGTAGAGGGTAAAAAACTAAGCCAAACGAGCGAATTCTAGCCCTAGGAGTGAGTGACTTTGCTTGTTTTTTAGGTTTGTCATTATTTTTTTGTCAAACAACCTGACTATTATTAATTGCTTGTGATTGTCTAAGAGCATTTATGTGTCCTCTACACGCATACCAAATTTCTCGGCGAAAGATCCACATAAAGCGAAGATATTCGTACTTTTATTGGCCTGGGTAGCGGAAAATATGATAACAAGACACCCCCTATCACAAATTCTGGTGTCGATTTCCAATCGAAAAAAAATCAGGGGGTGTCTAGTTATCATATTTCTATTTCCAACCATTTCGAATCACTGCAAAGCAAAGACTCTGACCAGCCTGTGCATCCGCACAGTCTGACCAGAATCTTCACTATTCGAATTGTAGATAGATAAAATCTCATAGTATCTGTAGACAATCAGTTAGCTTTACATTAACAGTATGTGACTGTCTAGGCTGCTCAATGTTTGCCCCTCACGCACAGGCTCTTATTTCTTTCTCCTTAGATTCTTCACCACAATCCAAATCAAGACAAAGCCCGATCGTGTCGTCAACGGTGACGTCATCTCCAGGCGAAAAACATGGCGGAGGCGACCTGAAATTCTTTCCGAGCAACAGTCTTTTTAATGTCTCAACGCTGTACCCAAACAACTCATCCAGCAACCAGACTGATGCACAAAGACGAGGGTCAAAGGATTTACCAGCCATTGCCAATTTAAATTCTTTGTCATTAGAATCAACCTACGAAAGTGCTGCGCGGTTGTTGTTTATGTCAATAAAATGGGCGCGGAATATACCGTCATTCCTAGCACTTCCGTTCCGAGACCAGGCCATATTGCTGGAGGAGTGTTGGGGCGAGCTGTTTATACTGAGCGCCGCTCAGTGGTCACTACAGCTGGATATAGGTAAATTATTTGTTGATGATATTCGAATGGTTGGCGTGAAGGCGCAATTTTGAAATTGGCTTGACGTAAGTCCCATGTCGGCTTAGTTTAATTTTGCATTTGTTTATCCCAAAGTCGCACTATATCAATATTTATCTTATAACCATACAAATATCTGTGTGATAACATGCTGTATGATATTTTTTTATGATATCACATAGTTATTTATAGAACAACGATATAATGCGGTTATTTTTAGAAACTTGCTTTTCAGTTAGAAATCCCGAAGAAAACAAGACAAAAAGAGGTTATAAGATAAATATAATACGTACTTAGTGTATTGCATGAAAAAATATCTAACGAGGTTGAGATAATTGATAATTGTCTCGGCAGAGCCTCGCCAATTATCAATTCTCCCAACCTCGTTAGATATTTTTTCTCATACAAAACATTAAGTACGTATTATATATAAATCTACTTACAGACTAGAATTATTGGAACGTCGTTTAAATGACAATACTTCTCAAAAGGTTACGAAACGTTACGAACCGTTCGGACAAACCCGGTGAATTTATAAGCCGACTATACATTCAGGATGACAAAATGGCGCAAACTGTTTGCGAATGATACCCCGTTTTGCACGTGCACTCGTGTGCAAAGCGGGTATAATTTGATAAACAGTTTGCAATGCCTCGACACCCTGAATGCAGCGCAGGTCGAATTCAAATAGTCATAGTTAAAGATCCACCTCTATCAAAATTTGTTATTATTGCGGGTCTCAAACTTCGCAATAAAAAAAAAAATTCTGACTTATGTATACGATTTTCGTGAAAATTGTAAAAAGGGGATTAATTTTCCATTCACTTTTGTACAAATGTAATATATATTAAATTGAACACAAATGATAAGAATATGAGATTGAATTCATATGAAACTTTCACATTATTGTTCCCAGAGTTTGAGGTTAAGATAGATCATTGGCATGTTCCCAAAATTATTCAAAGAGATTTTACACGCCCTTTGAACGGAAGTAAGCTAGAATACAGACTTAGCAGGTCTTTAAAATACATCATTTAATTATGCAAGCAATATATTTATCCAATTATTCTGGAGAGCTTGATAAGAAATTGAAATCTAGACTCCAAAAATGTTTGGGGAAAAAAATCGTTTTCCAAGATGGCCGCCATTCCTCGATGGGAGGGTATTTTTTGTAAAATTTAATATGGCATTTTACACTCTCAATTATCTACCTCACAAGTCCTTTCTTTTTGCAGATGCATTAGTTTCAGCTGTCGGCTTTAATTCATCCGAACAAACGGAAACTGTCTTGTTGTTGACGTCACAACTGCGGACGTTCCAGGAACTGACGTCACGTTTCACAATGTTGAGATTGGACTCAACAGAGTATGCGTGCTTAAAGGCTCTTGTCCTGTTTAAATCAGGTATATTAATTGATATCGTTACTGGTGATCAGAATCGTACCTAATATATATATATAATACGTACTTAGTGTTTTGAATGAGAAAAAATATCTAACGAGGTTGGGAGAATTGATCATTGCCGAGGCTCTGCCGAGACAATGATCAATTCTCACAACCGAGTTAAATATTTTTTCATACAATACACTAAGTACGTGTCATATTCATCTTATAGCCTCTATTTGCCTTGTTTTCGTAGATGTTTCTAACAGAAATGCAAGTTTCTAAAAATAAGCGCGTTATATCAATGTTCTAAAAATAACTTTGATAAAAACATCATGCCCTTAGATTACTTTAATATAGTAAATAAAAAAGTAATGGTTGAAAAGTCATTTGAGACAGGTAACCTACGAAACGGCTTTTTGGCGCTAATATACAAAGGCGACTTGCCATACGCTGCGTTTAGGATCACAAAACGGTGCAAACAGTTTTCCAATTAAACGCCGCTTTGCGCGTGCTCTTGCGTGCAAAGCGGGGTAAAATTGGCAAACTGTTTGCACCGTTTTGTGATCCTAACGCAGTGTTATTTTTTCATGGAGGTACATGTATGGATTCTATTTTAAGCCAATCGAAATGCCCGTTTTGGTGGACAAAATAAATAGTAGAATGAAATATGGAATACTCATTTGTTTCAATGTAGCCTTATAGTCTTGCAATAAGTGAACATCAAAAACTTTATATATTTCTTGACTGACTTTGGTTGTTCACGAAATATTTTTATGAATATTTGGACTTCTCTTTCAGAAACCAAAGGACTTCGTGACAACCGCCAGGTAGAGATTTTACAGGATCAAGCCCAGGTCATGTTGAACGACTATATTCACCTAAATTACCCAAGTAACAAGACCCGATTTGGAAAACTGCTTCTTGTACTTCCGATCATGCGCACTGTCAGTCCGCGCACCTTGGAGGAAGTGTTTTTCCGACGAACGATCGGAAACATTCCGATTGAGAGATTGTTATGCGACATGTTTAAATCTTGTTAATTCGTTAATCCCTTTTATAGAAAATCAATCCCAGTAAGGGGATAAAACATGTTTACTGGGAATCTGATTTTGGTATTGTTGTCTATTTAGCTACTACTTGCGGGAATGCCTGGTATTTATTCGTCTTAAGATTAATTGAAAAGAAGGGTGCATATACATGTACTGTAATCCAAGGTAAGGATTTAAAGATTTAGTATTATATCAAACGGGCTCAAACGAGGGCTCATATAAAGGTTTTTTTTTTCCTCAAAGTTATACAATTAAGGATGCAGAACCGATTGGTGAGAAATATAATGCAGTACATTTGGTGTAAACATCACTAGTCAACGTCAAACTACATGCTAATTTATATTTTCTATTAATTAAATAGAGGATAATCGTTTGTTTCAGTGTAAGATCGATTTATATTTCATTGAGTGAACAACAAAAGCTAAATTTTCACCAGTGTTAGAGCCACGAGTGAAAATAAAGCTTTTGTTGTTCACGAAATGAAATATTAATCGATCTTACTCGAAAAACAAACGATTATTATATTTCTTTATTGCAAAAATGAGACAAAATTTGAAATTTCTATGACATATTTTCGTAAAGCGCGTCATTTTGCACGTGATTGTTATGCAACGTTCATTATGACGTCACTTATTTCACCCCGCATAGATGACGTCAGATAGAATGATATGCAAAAAAGCAGGGTATAAGTTTTTGATAATTTCACTGCTTTTGCGGTGAGATTATCAAGTGATAATCTACCGTTATTTCTCGATAAACCACCGAAAAGCATTAAAGAAACCGACGTCTTTTTTCGGTGTTTCTTTCAAACGCGGAATCCCGTGTGGATGCTGTTTCCTTGCATTTATCTCGAAAGTGGACAGGAATTGCTGAAAGGGTATGGCAGCTGACTCGTAATATGACAACATATCGAGGGTTGTAATGGTAATTTGTAAATTTAATCTGGGTCGAACTTTTATACACACGGGTTAACCATTGAGCAAGGTATTTCAGAACTTCCTATCCTTATGCAGCTCTTCGTACATGATGATAAAACGATGCGAACTGTTTGCAAATTATACCCAGCTTTATACGCTGGTACACGTGCAAAGCACAATTTGCAAAAAGTTTGCACCATCATTCAGAACGCAGAGATGACGAAAGCCATTTATATGCCCTAAATGAATTTCACCATGATATGATTTTGATATTCTAAAAAGAATCGTAAAACACAAGCCCTGCGTTCAGGATGACAAAACGGTGCAAACAGTTTACCAATAATACCCCGCTTTGCATGCAAAAACACGTGCAAAGAGGGGTATAATTGGAAAACTGTTTGCACCTCATTGTCATCCTAAACGCAGGTCTGTATATGTACAGATCCTAAAATGTATGTTGCCGCTTTTCTTTCTTTTTGGGGGGTGACGTGGGGTGAGGGGGGTGGGGCACCGTTCATATTGAACATTGGAATGTAAGCGAGGATAATAATCGCATCTAGAAACAAATAACTAAAAATATTAATTTATTACGGGGTTAAAGAGTCTTAAAAGGCTACTAACCACTTATTAATATTACCTTTCATATTCATGCATTTCCTTCAAATCTTTATTTGAAAAATACTCAAACAAGTTCGAAAACAGTTGTAAAATCTCTGGCACAGAAAATTTCCTTTCTCTCCTTCTCTCGTTTTAAGGGTTAAAAGTTTGTTTGTTTGTTTTTGTTCTAAGCCCAAACTATATTTAAAGATGTTGCTCCTCGATTTTAACTGTGCAATAAATGTTACGAATAATTTTCTAATATTTTCCTTTTTCTTGTATGCACATTTAGTTAGGTTTTTCAGTAATCTCAAGTTTGAGATTGAGAATATATTCTCAGTTCAGCACAGGAAAGGTTTTTTCAATGTCGGGCATGGATGTTTTTTTACTCTTAAATGATGATTTATTTTGTTTAGATTTATTGAAACAAATTCTTTGAAAGTAGGAAAGATTTGTTTTGCAATTTGATTACGTTGGTGCATATATGTATGTTATTGTCTGTGTTAATTGTAAGAATGTGTGATTTGTGATGAAAAAAGCATTTATTGAATAATAGCGAAAATGTAACAAGTATAATAAATAACGATACAGTAATGGAAAAGATCAGTTTTGTGGTTGTCGTTTGAAAAGTGGTTGCTTCTAAAGAAACTTAGACCGGAGATACACTTAACAATATCATGAAATTGACTAGGTTAATGATTCTGGAATGAAATTGAATGAGTGTGATAAGTAAGTTTGAGTGAAATGAAAGGGGGGGCAAACCAATACCGCTTATTTTGTTCAGGATGAACAAAATTAGCGATATTTATTATATCCCTTTAAGAAAATATGCAAACAAGTTTTAGAGATAGCTTCCTATTTTTTCGAGAACCAATCAGACTCTTAAAATATAATTTGTCAGTGAAATCGCGATTTTTTCTAGTTATATTCATTTTGAATGTAGCTGTTGATTTTATCTTTTTTTAGTATTTTGGAGTGTTTTTGAGTGGTTTGAGTGAGTGTTTGGAATGTTTGAATGGAGCACTGAGTGAGCGTTTAAGAATGGTTGTGATTGCGATGAATGTCAATTTTACTATGTATCTAACTGTATGACGCAGTTCGTAGCGCGTCGAACTCTGAATCTATAGGCCTTGAGTCTGGGGCCCGCTTTACTAAAGTTCTTACGAAAAAAAATCGTAAGACAAAATCACAAATCGTACCTGATTTTTTCATTCATTGTTAGATTCTGCATTGCTTTATCTCATTGGAAACGTCTTTAGAAGCAACTTTAATATTTTACTTACGCAAAAAAATGATCGTACGATTTTTAGTAAAGTAGGTCACATGTTCGATTCTGGTCTAAAAAGGGTATATTTTTGTAAATCTAAGTGGGGTGGGCAGTTTAAGGCTTGGAAAGATATCGCAATGTACTGCCGTTCAAAAATATCAGGAAAAGTTGTTTCTTGATCATTTAGAGAAATAATTCGGGATACTGTTTTGTTTAAGACGCCAAATTACGTCTTACCTCATTAAAGGAGATTATTAAGTGTCTAGTTAGTGGTTACGTTAATCATTACTTCATTGTGGTATATTTTGTGCTTTATGTTATGTGGACAATAAATGAATGTCTTATGATGCGTTTATGTCATTATTTGCCCAATTTTGTAAGCCCGCCTGCTTTCGGAGGAATACCGTATTTCTATAACATTCGAATGTAGATAATTAAGATTAATCCCTCTCGATTCTACTTCCTGGCAAATTCACCAGTACTCGCGCCGAAGATGTAGGCCAATGAAAGAACCAGGATAGCCGCTCCCGGGAATCGAACTCAGGACCTTTGGACAAAAGGCCGACGTTCTACCTCTAGACAAATGACACCACCAATGAACAAACTAGAAATCAATAAAATATATTTGTTAAGACAAAAACCTTCTGGGCACAAGGTTATAAAACTTTTCTCATTCTCAACTGAGATTTTTCTCAAACTCAGAATTTAGATAACTGTATGAACATAAATGATAATATCAATAAGTTGTTATTAATTAGAACTTATTAATATTTTCTTTTATATTCATACATCTATTGCAGTATTATTATATTAATACAGCTTAAATCTTAATTTCAATTTGAGAAAATTATTATTTGAGAATGAAAAAAATGAAAAAAAAAAGTTTTATAACCTTGTGACCTAAAGCTTAGTTAATTCGTCTTCAAACACGTACAATTTAAGTAAAGAGTCACCTGAAAACACGCGTGCCGAGTTTGGTTAAAATCAGCCAATCAGTGGTAAGGAGAATATTTAAAAGTGAAAATAAGCAAAGTCCTGCATCACCTATCATTGTGTCCCGAACAAATTTAAAGGTTGTCCGATGTCATTTTTAGCTCGGCTGTTTTTGAGGAAAACCCGAGGTATTATGATCACCTTGGTGTCGTTTGCGTTGGCGTGGTCGTCGGCGTGGTCGTGACAAACATTAACCTTGGTCATAACTTTTGAATTGTAAATCATAGAGCCTTCATATTTCACATGATCATTGCGTGGGACAAGACCTTTCTGTAGGTACCAAGTTCAAGGTCAATGTCAATTTTCAAGGTCAAGTTTGTTTAAAAGAAAAATTAACCTCGGTCCTAACTTTTGAACGCTTAGCCAAAGAGCCTTCATATTTCACAAGATTATTGCTTATGAAAAGACCTTTCTGCAGATACCTAGTTCAAGGTCATCAGTCAAAGTCAAAGTCATTTTTCAAGGTAAAACTTGTTAAAAGAAATTAACCTTGGTCATAATAATTGAATGGTAAGTCACAGAGCCTTCATTTTTCACATGATCATTGCTTGGTAAAGACCTTTCTGTAGGTACCAAGTTCAAGGTCATCAGTCAAGGTCAATGTATTTTTTCTAGTTCAAATTTGTTAAAGAAGAAATAAACAGCCGAGCGTTGGCGCCCGCTTGCGGTGCTCTTGTTTATCATGCAATGAAGTCTGTATTGACCTGATATCGTCTTCCTGATAAAATAAAATGATTTCAGGCAGTCTATTTTAAGAAATAATTTGCGTACACTTTCAACCGAACTTCTTTGATTTTCAGTGCCGAAAAATGGTTCAATGATAAAGAGAATAACATGTAAGTGTCTTTGAATATTAGTGTTATCTAGTCTCAGCTGCGAGAAATCATCATGGTTCGGCAAAGTCTCGTCTTGATAGATTCTCCCAGCCTCGACCAGATAACATTGATATTTTAAGACACAAACATGTTACTATCTTTGAAACTGCTAGATAAGGCAAACGATCGCGAGATCGGTAAAATAAGTTTCGTTAAAGTGTATGAGTAAATGTTTTATTTTATAATATTTTTTTTCGCTCGGCTGTTTTCGAACCCGAGATAAAACTTAAATTCGCTATTTTGACTCGTCGATTCTATGCAAACGTATTGTAATCACAAATCACGATACTGTATTCTATAATCCAACCGGGGTATTCGAAAACGCGGGAAAAGGTGGTATGGCCATGAGTAGGGGTTGACTGAACTGAAATTTAATAAGCGTGAGATAACGGTACTGAATTAAACATATATAGTGATAAAATAAAGTAATTCATTAGGAAAACATATTTTGTCCTATCGATATTCAATGCTTTTTGTCGTTTCAATTTTGGTTTCTTCGTGATGAAGTCGGTTTCTAAAGCATGTTACTTTTACGCTATGCCGCATGACGTTTACATATGTAATTCAAAGGATGGTAGTAATACCGTTAGTTTTGCGTTTCTTTGATATTCTCAGTATAGTTAGAGACCGTGACAACAAAAAATCTGTTGGTCCCAATCTATCTATATTAACTCGTCGAAAGTCTGTTTATAAACATACGCATAGCATGGTTTACCTATAGTTATATTGCTATATAGCCTTGGTGTCGTCGTCGTTATTGTCGTCTTTTGAGAAATACTTTTGACATTTTGTGCAGTCTCCAGTATTACCGAAGGCATTCACCTGAAACTTGGCACACATATTCACTATCAAAAGAGCATCCTATGTTTTCAAAGCGGATAGGTCTAGATACATTTTATGCCCTCTTTTTAATTTTGATTTTTCAATCCCTCTCCAGCACTGAACAGCCGAGCGTTGCGCCCGTAGGCCGTACTCTTGTTTGTTAACGTGTCTTTATCTAAGCTTAAGGACTCGTGTATTATAACTAAGATCTTTAATACACGTGCTTTTTTGTGCTACATTTCGTTAGCTGTGGACGACTTCCACAAAGATTGAACTCTGTTTATTTATCTCAAGTTTTTTTCTTGTTTAACCCTTTCCTGTTTTACAGAATTTTGGACCTGTCCATATTCAAAGGTTTTGCAGACGAAAATTTAAAGAGGATTTAATTTGAAAAATAACCATTCTGTAGGGTAGAAAATAATGTGCAAAAAGAAGAAATTGCTTGTTAGAAGCAATTTCTTCTTTTTTCACAATGTTTTCTCAATCATAAAATCATAGGCACGTAAAAAGCAGGGATTAAACAGCAAAGGGTTGACAAGTCTTTTAGAAGGACGGCACACTCTTCAATTTGTTATTTTGCGTCGGCTTCTTCAGTTGACGATGTTTGAAAAAAAAAGTCCGATCGCCTTGTGGTCATCAGCAAAGCTGTACATGGAAATAGATTTGGCCACTATATCATATTTACTGCGTAGGCGAAGTCCAGCCATGGCCCAAGACAGCTTCCCAGGGGGGTCGTACAGTTTAGTTTTAGTACAGAGTAATCGAGCCCGGCTAGCTAAGCGGTAATGCGTTGGGCTGTCCATCCTGGAGTCGCGAGTTTGAACTTTCACCCGACAATTGACAGAGTCATTTTGACACGCGTTATTTGTGTTCCATCAATAAGTCTATGATAAGAAGAACGTCTCAGTAGGATGAGCAGCTGGTGGCTCCGATGAAAAGTTGTTGTTGTACTGGTGTGAGAAACGACATGAAACCATGGGTAGGTACGCCCGCCACCACGATATAACTTCAATATAGATGTAAGTGGAGTTAAACCCAAGACAAACAGTAAATCTCACTCTACGGTCATGTCAGTATATGTGCAATTAGTGCAGATCCAGAAATTCCATACCGACTTTTTAGTACATGTATAGGATAGAAAACGAGTGCCGTGGTATATGAGAAACAGACACGAGCAGAGGATTGTCTATTTCTCATATACCGCGGCACGAGATTTCTATCTGACCTAGACCACGCTTTTCTAACATTGTCTGCATTATTTTACCCGAATCTCTATACAACGCTCGGAGTTGTGTGTGATATATACTTTTGAAATACTCTTCTTTGACTGGCAAATTTGCTTCAAGCGTAGTCTAACCAGAATTAGACCACGCTTGTAGCGAATCGGCCAATCAGATCTAACAGAATTACTAAAGTATATATCGCAGATACAACGCCGAGCGTTGCATTTACAATTATACGATGGTAGTTTGTCGTGCGCGTGAATCTCGACAAGTTTTGTGTGCAGCGTCATTTCAAAAAAGATGGCGAGCATTCTTTATGATCGCCCTTTCCTAAAAGACTTTCTACAATCGCAAATACAGAAGATTTGCAATAAGTGACGGAAATGGATTCATAAGTTATTTCAGCAAAATTACACATATATACATTAAAATCATAGCAATTTTTACTCATTTTTTCATGTTAAAAGGATCGAGTAAAGAATACAGACAATGTTAGAAAGGCGAGGCCTAAGTCAGATAGAAAATCTCGTGCCGCGGTATACGGGAAATAAATACTCGCCAACGCTCGTGTCTATTTCCCATATACCATGGCACTCGTTTTCTATCCTATACGTATAATAAACAAAATCGTGAAAATGACGTATTGAATGAATTTGGAATAACATTGAATGAGCGTGGAGCGAGTTTTGAATGATATTTAAGGGAGATAATTCAATGACTAATTTACTTTTACTCTTCAATATGTGTGTCTTCAAGTAGATACCGGTCAGATGCATTCAAATCGATACCAGCAAAAAAAGTGGAATAATTTGACCAGTTTCGATTAAATATTGATCGTTTTGAACGGCTAAGTTGTTTATAAAGATTCCAAAGACTGCAAAGATCGGGAAAATGGCATTCGGGCGTTAAAACATTTTGAGGGACTCTTCCCGAAAGAAACGTGAATTCATGCTATTATTATATTACAGGGAAGACTAAAGTATTTGTTCAAGATAGCAAAGGCGAACATATTAATGAAAACTCTTTTAAAACTAGCCACACTCCTTCCACTGATTAATCTACGCTTTGTCCCCGTTAACGCCTGGGTTTTGTCCGCTAACGTGCGCCGATAAAGGTCCGAAAACGTACATATAAAAGTTCAGCGTGAAACAGTTGTAATTGCCTATACATTTATAGGCAGTTATAACTGTTCCGCGCTGAGCCATCCATATGCAATAATCTATGTTAGTCGATCAAAAAAGGGAAATACATGAACAAGTGTTACTTAATAGGTTTATTTATCTTTAATTCATAAATAAAATTTCATCTTAGAAATGAACGACGGAATAAAAAAAGAGGGTAAAATAAGGGCAACATCAAGATAAAAGCACACTTATGCAACAACGTGAATAAGTAAAACTTCAAAAATCGTGAATAAAGGTAACAATAATCTATAAGAATAATTATGTATATTTTTTTAACAATTTATATAATGCATATGAATATTATGGTAAATGTAAAATTCTTTCATATAATGTAAATATTATGTATTTGGTATTTTAATAAATATTTTTATAGTCATAATGCTACCACGAATTAAAGTAAATATGGGCTTTCAAATAAGGGACAGAAACAGGTAAACTAGACATAAACATTTTTACGCAAATGATGATGAACAGTGGAATTTCCAGGGTTTCTATAACAGAGGTTCGATGTTAGCCTACAGAATTCGAGTAATTAGTCACATAGTATGCCTATCTAAACAGATAGGCATACTATGGGACTAACTGCACAAATTCTGTACATCAGATATCTTATATGTGTAGAATTTTCGCGGTTCAAACAATACTAAAAGGGGGTGTTTTCCTTGTGTTACAAAATTTTGAATGAACTTGTCTACTAGAATGAAGTAATTTGGATACATAGGGGGTTCGATTGAGCCCCCAAACACCATCTGGATCCCCAACTGATCTTATTGTTGGTACGCGACCAAAATGTCGTATCTACATTGAGTTCAAGCTGTGATATTGAGGGTTCGGTGCAAGACTGTAGTAAGTGTATATACATTGTATATACACTTACTACAGTCTTGCACCACACCCACGATATGACATGTTGATTGCCCAACAACAATATACATACGGCACGGACCTTGTATATTTAGAGTCCCTGGCATACCATAACCTTTGTCATGCAAAAATTTGAATACATTCCAAGTATTCAAAAGTAGTAAATGTGAAATTTAAATACATTATAGGCATGATGCTGCTATGAATACAAATCAAATATGAGCTACTTCAGATGTTGGTGATGGGTAGAAACAGGTAACTAAGACTATCATATGAGCCTTTATAATATGACCTACGTCGCCGGAGTGAAATAACCCCGTTGAATATTTTTGATATTACACAGGTGTTATTACACTAGTGGAATAACTATGCAAATGAGCTCAGAGCGAATAGCAACGCTACTTTGCATTGTGATGGTGTTTAGCATATGCCACTAAGCCTTCAAAAATTTCTGAAGAGAACCCTGTGTTATAATGAATATAATTTCATTTTTTCATTGATGTGTCCATGAATAAAGTCTGATGGGGGGGAGGGAGTTATATACAAAGCAAAATCCTCGGGCTCCGCCCTCGGATTTTATCTTTTGCATATCACTTCTCCTCCATCAGACTTCATTCTTTGACACATCAACGCCAAAAAGAAATTATTTCATAATGACAGTAGTTTTGTGCTCATCCATATTATGCAATATCCTGTGCAAGAATGCCATTTAAATGAATCATTTTTATCTTTTAAATATTTGCTACACATATTGGATTCTATCATAATAAATTTCTGCCATGATAAATATCTAATGATAAATATAACAGTGCAGTATATAATCTTTTGGACGGTTAAGTTTTAATGTAAATATCAAAACAAAACATAACTTAAGTGTTTTTAAAACACTATTACCATAAAATTTCAAATTTTACAATTATAAGTCTCACCTCACTAGATGACCTTGACCTTGTCCAGTGACCTTAACCTTAATTAAAGCACATGCCTATGGAGTAAAATAGCCTTCATATTAAATATGAGTTCTTCACCTTGAATTGCTTATGAGTATCAGAGAATTGATCTTAGATTCAGTTTTTGATATACTGACACATAAACAGAGGGTCAACTGTAAAATGAGCCTGTGCATGACATTTCCAACAATTTGACATGTGCAAGAGGTGCTAACATTTAGCAGTCAGTTTTTTGTTTAATAAGAGGACTGCCAAACTGAAGACAGAGGGACCTTCTCTTTCAACGGATGCACAGACTGGCCAGAATATTTGATGTGTGCACTTTGGAAATTGTTGGAAATGTCACGCACATGCTCAAATAGTATGTTCTCAATCTTATTAAAGTGAGTCAATGCAAGAGTATTACATGTAATGCCAAAGTGCGGTAGCAAGTGATGGAAGATGAAAATTTCAGTTGGAAAAATGGCATAATTCTGAAAACTGCTTTTAAGAGTTATCATTCTTGATCATGCCAGGTTTCAAGGTAAATATTTTGGGAAAAGAGATATGACCAATTTGTTTAATTGTTTGTTAAATTATCAATTTTTGCTTGTGCACCTTATGAGCGATTCCTGGTATTTCTCACCACAGTACTACCATTTATTTCTTTTTTAGCCTCAAGCTGCCATCCCACTAAGGTTTTTATAATTATCCACCCATTGGTAGGAGAATGTTAGAAAGGATTTTGTTGCCACTGGGAATTTAACCCAAGACATCCTATAGATGAAATTTGGTAGTCTAATGCCATACCAACTGCATTATTACAGCGGCTCATTACGACCAAAGTTTGTCAAGTTAATAATGGACCAGTTAACCACACTACTATCTAACATTTTGTAATGTCCCCCGTTCTGTAGCACCATTCATCCCCCAAGATTGTTGTAAAAGCATGGAGTCCGGTTCCTTGTTTTTCTGTTGTGAGATATTGCTGACTCCACCAAGTTTGTTGATCTTCTGTGGGGAACCACCTAGGCTTCTTCTTCCTGGATTATTTCTGAAAGATAAAGAGAAGCTGACATCTGTCTTTGATAATTTTAATCTACACACAATTTTGAATTCTATTAAGGTAGCAATGGACACATGGAGTCATTTTTTCCGCCCAATGAATTTTTTTCTTGGTCACATATGTTGTAGATTAACTTTGTGCAGTCATTATATCAAAATTTGAAGGTACCTTTCCATGCTCGTTTTCATGCTAGAGTTATCTGCCCTTGAGTGGTATAAGCCATTTTTCAGTAAAACGGTTATATTCGTTTTAGGTCTAGTATAAACCCTGTACTAAGTTATAGCTATAAAACATATACATTTTGATAGACCTTAAACATGTACACAATGGCTTTTGACAAGAAAATTTCTCTTTGATCAATTGCATTTGCACAATTTGCTTCCACAAGTTAAAAATGCACTAATTTTTGTAATTTTACTAGGTAAAAATACCACAAAAACCTATTTTTTGAAGAAATTACCCAATGATTTTTTCTTATTTTCCGATATGTTTATAATCCATATTTTTCCTTTATTTAGTAAAAAATTCAGCATACCTTTCCATGCAAATAAGAAAGTTTTTCGTTATTTTTCAGTGTTCCCCCCTAATCGAATGACGGTTTTAGCGCATTTTTATTGTTAGATTTAATGATCAAGTCATTCAATTAATATCAAATGTTTAAAACAAGCTAAATTATGAAGTTTTACCATCATTATTCTACTTTATTTCCATAAGTAGAATCTTACGAAAACCGGTCTTTTTAAACAACGCGCAAAAAAGCCGTAAAATAAACGAAAACCCACTTCCGGTTTATAGAGTCGGGAGGCAGCTGTCCATTGCCACCTTAATTCATGACAATGATGACTTATCTAACAAGAGGACCATGATGATCCAATATTGCTCACCTGAGTAAAGCAACTCATAACTTGTCATCAATGTCAAGATTACGAGAGAATGTTTGACATACATTTAGGGATGTTTTGAAAGAAACAGACTTTAATTTCATCCAACCGCAATTTGATTTTTTTTTTTAAATTTTCGTAAATTTTCAACCTTTACCTTACCATAGCAACCATAATTATTGATAGAATTAAATTCTTCTAACATCCTTACTAGACCTACACCTTAAGAACATTCCTGACACATCTAAAATTGATTGGCCAAATGGTTTAGAAGATGAAGTTGTTTTAAGATTTTCTACAATTTTTGGCCATTCCATTTCCATAGAAACCAGAGTCTTAGTTGGAATTAAATTCCTTTGACAACTTGAGTAGAGCTTTACCCTAGGAACATCCCTGCTAAGTTTCAGATTGATTGGCCCAGTAGTTTAGGAAAAGAAGATTTGTTTCTTTGTTTTTTGGCAATTTCCCATCTTTCTGTTACAAGGGAAAAGAATACTTTTAACAACATTGAAAGTTTCACCTAAGGATCATCCCTGCAAAGTTTCAGCTGCATTGACCAAGAAGTTAAGGAGGTGAAGAATTTTTTATGGATTTTTCGAAATTTTTTGCCATTTTTCAGACTTTCTGCTTCCATGGAAACATGAGTTTTTGATGAAATTTAATTCTTTAAACAAATTTTTAAGAGTTTCACCAAAGGATCATCCAAGCAAAGTTTCAGCTTGATAGGCCTAGTAGTTTAGGAGGTGAAGAATTCTTTTTAAGAAGTTCGACAATTTTTAGCCATTTTTCAGACTTTCTGTTACCATGAAAACACAAGTTTTTGATGGAATTAAATTCTATTTAACAACTTTTTAAGAGCTTCAACCAAGGATCATCCCTGCAAAGTTTCAGCTTGAGTGGCCAAGTAGTTTAGGAGGAGAAGAATTTTTTATAAGAATTTTTGCAATTTTTTGGCATTTTTCAGCCTTTCCATTATTATGGAAACCAGAGTTTTTAATGAAATTTAATTATAATTATAACTTTTGAAGAGATTCACCCAAGGAACATCCCTTCCAAGTTTCAGTCATAGACCTATTTGAGATAGCAGCTGGAGGCTAGGAAAGGATGTGATGGTTGTTTGTGTGTTAGAAATACAAGGAATCCATTGTTAGGTGCTCCAGCCGACGTGAAATAACTGAAAAAATGTTGAAAGCTGCGTAAAAGTCCATTCAATGCCAAGTTTGAGCTTGATTGGCCTAGTGGTTTAGTACAGGGAGTTTTTTTCATAGATTTTTGGCCATTGTTGGTCTTTCTGTTACAATGACAACCAGAGTTTTTGATAGAAATAAATACTTTTAACAAAGTTCAAAGAGCTTCACCCAAGGAACATCCCTGCTAAGTTTCAGCTTGCCCAGTGGTTTAGAAGGAGAAGATACTTAAAGAGATTGTTCATGGACAGACGGGTGGACAGATGGACCGACAATGAGTGATCACAATAACTCATGTTGAGCACTCTGTGCTCAGGTTAGCTAAAAATCTTGGCAAAGATGCAGAAATTAAAAGTGAAAAGCACTAATTGTTTTTACTTAGTTTTCAGTATTTCTTTTAATTTTTTTTTATTTTCAACTTTTATGGTTCAAAACACAAAAAAGTGGAAGAGACTAAGATCATACTGAACATAATGTTCCTCCTCCAAAAGCAGGAATATTCTTGGCTCAGCATGACAAGGGTTAATTTACGAAAAAAAATATTAAGATCCTTAGTGTTTAGCAAAAACGGTTATTTCTGTGAGTTGAATATCTTTTAAGAATATATAGAGGATATTGAATGAGTGATCATTGAATACTGAATTTATTGAAAAAAAAATAAATAAAAAAATAACGCTGTTTAAAAAATGATGTCACAAAACATAGATTATGACGTCATAAATGCGGTTACAAAATAGCATTGCTATTCCCCCTGGGCTCATTTGCATAGTTATTCCACTAGTGTAATGACACCGGTGTATTATCAAAAATATTCAACAGGGTTATTTCACTCCGTCGACATAGGTCATATTATAAATTGATGTTATTATAGACATGCACACAAACTGCAGGACACTGATATTTTTTTCACAATAGCTCAAATCAACCACTGATGCCCAATTGAAGTAAAGAGGGCTTATACCTGAATATGGTACCAGATCTATTCATGGAATACTTATTCCACATATAAAACAATTTTTTTCAAGGTTTGACTTTGAAGATAACAATGCATTTTAAATTATAGAAGTTTTAGTAAGATGTTTTCCAGTCAATATTTTCATTTAAGTGTTTGGGATATGGTTAATAGATGTGTAAAAAAAACACTAATGCCCCTGAAACCACAATTATTTTCAAAGTTCACACTTGATAATTGACCTTGACCTTGACCTTGATGGATGACTTTGACCTGATTTTGAATGATCTGAATATCAAATATCAGCTTTGTTACTAAAATATTGTTGAAGCTTTATGGAATGGTTAAAGAAGAGTTTTGGTAAAAGTTCTGCAACATTTCAATGATCATTTACAAAGTTGACCAAAGTTTCCAAATGATATAATAAGGCAATTTTAAAACTGATAAAAACGAGTTTTTATCTGTTTTAGATGAGGAGTTTAATAAATTTGGTATTTTATGAGCAAAAAATTGATATTCTTTTTATAATATGATGCCAATTTTGCAAAAAATCCTCAAAGTCCTTGTTATTCATCATTTCAATTTTTCTGTGAAATTTATAATGCTGTTTAAAATTGACGTCACAATATATACATTATGACGTCATTTTCGCTGTTACAAGATAGCATTGCTATTCGCTCAGAGCTCATTTGCATAGTTATTCCACTAGTGTAATAACACCTGTGTAATATCAAAAATATTCAACGGGGTTATTTCACTCCCGCAACATATGTCATATTATAATAATACTCACCGACTGCTTTCCCTTGAGGCAGGTAGAGGTAGATCACGTCTATTTTCCATGGGAATCTGTGCTTGTTGTGAACGGAGTTCTATTTGAGTCTGACTACGAGTTAATGCTTCTAAACGACGAAATGATACACTGTTATCTAGAATTAGCAAAGCAGTGGTGCGTTATGGATAAGCTGTCTAAGTGAATGTTTAGCTTTTAAAAAATAAGATTTCATTTTACAGTGTGAAATAGGCTGCTAGAATTGCGCAGCCTGGTTAGTTGCTTTTGCTCTTTTGAAAATTTAAGATGAGTCAAAACTGAAAGAGTTTAACGCATACAATAATTAAAACAAGAGCAATGCCTACGGTTGCCTAAGCTCAGCTGTTTAGAGCTGATTATCTTTGATAGTGACTATGTGTGCCAAGTTCCAAGAGAATGCCTTCTGTAGAAGCAGAGATATCATGCTATAATTGCACAAAAAGAAACACTAAAGTATTTATTCAAACAGCAATTGCAAAATGATTCATATGAACACTTTAAAACTAGCTCCAAAACTGAATGTGTCGGGAAAATTGGTTTATGCATTGTGCCGTCACTTTTGTTTTACCAACGTTGCTTGGTAAATTAATGACGTCACAAAAATTAACACAGGATAATAACCGACATTTTTATTGATTAATGTTAAAAGCCCCATTTTGCGTTTAGAGTAAAAAAAAAAGCTCTTTCGTGAATATTCGTTGAATATTTTTTGATGATTTAGTCTTATGAAAGTTGAATTACTTAAAAACTCGTATCATTTGACAAACTGCGGCTTTTTCAAGTCATAATCATATGCATTACCAAATATTGGAATTACAAATTCAAGCTTATCTTTGATAAATCACTTCTAGTTTTTTGTGTAAGTAGTTGTCTGAGATCAATGTCTTGCGTTTTGGAAATGCTCACGAACACAGACCGGGTCTTTCACAAAGAAACTGATACAGTGTATAGGCCCAGACTGAGGATATTAAAGTAACTTATTGATCCATGTTTCCTCCCATTAACGCCCTGGTTTTGTCCTTTAACGTTTGCCTATAACGAACTGAAACTGAACGCAATAATATAGAAAAAAACTAAATTTGCAAATTGTATGAAGTAAAATATGAATTCAGCAGGATAAGGGTTCAGTGGTCAACACATGTGATCCTTCAACAAAATGAGAAAGTGCCTGACTTTTAAATAAAATCTTGTGATTTGATTGAAACTACTATTTCACATTAAACAAAATAAATATTTTCTTACCACTTAATGAGTCTCCGAGTAAGGTTGTATTTACACGCTGAAGTTGTCCAATGCCCAAATTAGCTGGTTGAGTACGAAGTTGCATGGGGATGAATTTATTCGCGAGTTTCGATGAGGTGTCAGGAATTTCATCGAAATTTAGTGAGTGACCTGATTTAATGGGAACCCCTGCCTGCTTCCCAGACTGGGTCGTTGATCGTTGGAGTTTTTCTAAAGACCTTCTGCCCACGGGCCTGGCAATAAGATATAAAACAATGATTAATTATGTTTAAAAGTAATGATAGACTAAATGCTAAAGCAATTAGCACAGTGGTAAAACTCATCAGTGCTGAATGCCTAAAATTCTGATCAATATACAAAGAGGAATTCATAATCAAAGGACAAAGAGTTAGTGCAAAACTATTTAAGATCCAATATTTTTTATAGGTAATAACACAAGTTTTGCCTTAATTCGTTGATGTCAGTTACCTAAAAAATCATTTGCTCTCAGCTATCTTTAAGTGGTTGATTCAGAGTAAATTTTCATGAAAGAATGTAACAAATACTTTTTATTTGTATTGCAAGTGCAAAATATAGGGAATATTATGTTATGATAGCAATACAAAATCTTGTTTTTGCTGAGCTACGTTGAAAATTCTTATGTTTCACAGGACCAATTATCAAGGCGAGGCCACTGTTCAGCACAAAACTATACATAATTTGCCTAAATATATACATGTATATTGGGAAAATAAGTTTACAGATATTGATATCCATAATGTTATATGACATGATCTTTGCTCTGCCCAAGTAACGGGTTGTTGCATTTCAGGTTAAGGTAAATCAGTTGTTATTTATAATTACTTACTTCTATCGAAAGCCTACATAGAAAAACTTGAGACCATTGATCAACAGTTGGTAACCAAACCCTTGTAACTTCAGCTTGTCCAAGCTGAAGTTACAAGGCTTTGGTAACTCAAACTATTAAATGTGTTTGATTTTTTTAAGCATGTAAATCCTTTTTGTTTTAGGATACCACCATTTGCACATGATAACGATAATTACCAACTTAAAAGAATAACAAATATTGTAAAGTAAACATGCCATATTATGTCACCACTAATCTAGGCCCTGCCAGATGAATATTCACAAGAAGATCAGTAATAAAGCAAAATTCAAATCATATTATTTCTCATTGCATAATTATATTAGCTAGTTAAATGAAGAATAACAGTTAATTCTATTCTAAAACCGGGTTATGATAACAAAAAATCCTCAAGAACTATCTAAAAGTATGTGTTAGAGTCAGCATCTGTCATATTAATAAGAATATCTAAAAATGTTGGTTAAAGTCAGCATCCTTTGTCATTCAATAATACACACAGTCATGAGTGTTATCCATAATTTTGACATAGAAGGACATAGCCTAAGAAATATGTTGTCACATTGAGACAAGTATGTCCTAAGCAGCTATTTTTGATAATATGGAAATTTCCACACTATTTTTAGATAAGCAATGTATAAACATTAACCCTTGTCATGCTGAGCCTGGAATATTCCTGCTTTGGCAGGAGCTATAATTTACAAACATCAGTCTGCACATATGTGCAGTCTGATGTTAGTCTACACCACCTGTTTCTCACTTTCAAACCAGAATTTTGTCAATAAGTTTAGTTTTTTTTTCAAATAAAAATTGACCTACAGTTGGTACTTTCAGTGCTTTTTGCCCTTTGGTTTTGATGCAAATTTTAAGCCAAAATTTATTCAGCATGACAAGAGTTAAAATCAAAAGAAATGGTATGAAAAGAGTAGAAAACGAGTGTTGTGATATATGGTGAAATAGACAAAAGCGTCACCAAGTATCTATTTCCAATACACCTCAGTACAAAACTTTATATCTGACTCAGAGTAGACCAAGCTTTTCTAAAATTGTCTGTATTGTTTACCCGAATCTCTAATAAGAAACAGAGTAAAACTAGCTGCGGTATTACTGAAGTTATGAGAAATTTATGCAAAAATTACTAATAAATCTGTTTCTGTTACTTATTTCAGATTTTTTTCATTTTTTCAACTGTTGAAAGTCCTTTGTGAAAAAAGCACTCATACAAAATGCCTGTCATCTTTTTGAAATGAGTTTGCACACAAAACCTGTAATCAGTTAAATACTAAAGCCAAAGCAACATATTGATACACAAAGGACATGTATAACATTGAGATAACTAGCTACCAGCCTTTTCCCAGGATCTCCTGCTTTGAAAAAGGGCATGATAGGTTGGTATCTATAAGAAATGAAGAAAAAGAATATTAAATTTTTGACATCTTAATTCATAGCCAAATCTTTTCATTGTTATAATTTTTCCATTATGCTTGAAAACACAACATTTACTGCAGTAAAATCCAAGAATGCTTGTTATTAGCAATTTCTTCTTTTCCACAATATTCTTCCAAAGAAGTGTTTTTTTTTTCTCATAACACTACAGGATGCAAGCAAATGTTTGCAACTTTTGCTGTGAAAAGACCCACTGTTTTGGCAAGTGCTAGAAAGGACACTGCTCAGTGCATTTGTTTTACAAAATATTCCCTTATGACCCTTTGAGTCCATCGGACTCCTTTCTTGCAAATGGAAGGAGTCAAACTGGTAAACAAGGAGTCTCAGACTACCAGACTCCCCATTAGTGTCAAACCCTGGGCATAAAGTCTCCCTATTCATTGATGGAAATTTGCCCGCTTAATAGATGATGTCTTGGCATAGGAATTTAAATTTTGTGTCAAACAAACTTCTATTTTTAGGATATATCAACCAGCCAGTTTTCTCTGACAGACACACAGACAGCAAAATAATTTGCCTCAAATCTACTGAGGCAAAGCGGAAAAATTAGGTAGAAAGTAGGTAATGTTCACCAAGATCTTAGACTATACAGTTTTAAAAAAGCTTCATATATGGTTGATATGCCTAAAGCTGTGGGTTTTCTTTTATCCGTGGCTATTAAAAAGAATATTGTAGGAAGAATGGACACATTAAATTCCTTCACAGATTTGAGAAAGCATTATTCATGTTTTGATCAAATTTGGTCTATAAAATGGAATTGATCCATCGAAATTCAACAAAATCAATCTTTTTTCTAAAATTTACGGAATTTCTGAATTTAAAAATGGTAGTTTTTTTAAAATGAACAGATTCAAGTATTTTTTTTACATTTTTTGAAGTCCAAGTTAATTTAATTTGAATTGGGGTTTTACGTCGCTTTCAACAATCTCTCAGTTATATCGCGACAACTGGAGCACCTAAAGATGGATTCCTGGTATTTCTCACACCAGTACTACCATCACATCCCTTTCCTAGCCTCCAGTTGCTATATTGGTGGAAGACAAATGTCGGATAAGTGCCGCAGCCAGGGATTGAACCTGTGCAAATAAAGACCCCTGGATTAGAAGTCCGGCGTGCTACCAACTGCGCTATAGCCGCGGTATAAAAAGTCCAAGTTAAAGGTTAAGGCTTAAGATATACTATGCATGTGTAGCATCCAATTTCTTCAGGTGTCATCCCAGTATTGTTCTTAATTTAACCAACTTTTTTGACAGGCCAAAGAAAAAATTAGTTTTTCATGCGTTATGTACAGTTCCTTATCAAAATATTCAATTATTCCTAAAGCAAGGAAGTCAAACATAAGTACACTGTGTCAACACAAACACAAAATGATATGAGCAATATTTTTTTGTTTTGATGACGTCATCATAGTTATCTAGAGCTATTTTTAGAAATACCCACTATAGCATACAGCTGGAATATGCTTAAACACCCCTGCATTAAGGATGACAAAACAGTTTAAACTGTTTGCATATTTTACCTTGCTTAGCATATACACATGCATGCAAAGCTGGGTATAATTAGCAAACTGTTCACACCACTTTGTAATCCCGAATGCAGGGCAGCATAATAAGTGTTAGAAAGAATAATGTTAATTGTTCTAATAATCAGGCTGATATTGATGGTCTTTTTAAGCCTAGAATATTACCTTTCTGATGTTTTCTCTCTTTAAACAATAATAATTCACTAATTAAAATGCGTAAGGTATTTAACAATTTCAAAAATGCGCAAAGCAAAGACTCTGACTAGCCTGTAAATCCGCACAATCTGACTAGTCTCTTCACTATGTGTTTAGTAGATAAATAAGGTCTCAAACAAACGACTGTTTATCTTGTGTAATAGACAAGGGATGTAATTGTGACAAAACTTGATTTTCATAAATTGCTTTTAAATTTCTATGATGCAGTTTGATAATTCTACAAAACAATGACATTCTGCCCCTTATAGTCCACCAACATTAACATGGGATAAGTTATCGTATGTTTTTATTACCAATAAAAGTTGATGTCTAAGAAAATGAATGTAATAACATTCTGAAAAATTAATTTACATAATCAAACTGCTCTATTTCTTTGAATACCAATCAATATTGGAAAATAGCGTAATCTCAGCTTTAAAAAATATAAAGATTCAATAGTAGTGCATATTAATTAAATAACAAAAGCAGTAGTTTTTTTATTTTTTTCCAAAATAAAATACAGACTCACAATATGTATACCCAGTACTTTCAGCACTGTTTTTAACTGCAGTTTTGATTACATTTTTATCCAGGATGACAAGGGTAATATTTTTTGCAACATTTGCATCTTGAAGGCGGGCAGTGAAAAAGTACACCCCTTGAGGCAAAATAGTTAACTTAACACATAACAATCTCAGGGCACATACTTGTGAAAAAATCCATCCTAATGTGATAAGGTGCATCTTATAACTATATGCTAAATAAACAATATCTTGGCAAGAGACATGCAGTTCAAAAACGACCCAATTTCAACAACAAGAGCACCGCCTACAGGTGCCTACACTCGGCTTTTGAGTGCTGGACATTGCTCTTTTAATTGTGAACATGTGTGCCAAGTTTCAAGTGAATGCCTTCAATTAAAGAACCAGATATATCACAAAATGCCAAATTTTTTGCACAACGACAACAATTTTGATAATGACACTAAGGCTTAAGCAATGCCTCTGGTTTTCTACAACTAGAAAGCCATGAATGGCTTGAGTTGCACCACAGGCTTGAAACTCTTGTTAAAGCAAATTAAAGTTATGATCTTTAGATATTTTGGGTTCTACTGATGTTGAAAATGGTTTTCAAAGTTTCAACTATATAACATATAGAGAAATGAACTCCGCCCATAAAAGACATATTTTCCATCTAATCAAAATAATTTTGGGCTGCATGATAATGGATCACCCAAGGATCATACTAATGAAGTTTGATTGATATCCATAAGTAATTGTCTGAGAAAATGATTATCAAAGTTTCCTACTATATAACATATTGTGAAATGACCTCCGCCCAGAAAATGCATATTTTCCATCGGATCACAATAATTTTTTGTAGACTGATAACGGGTCACCCAAGGATCATTCATGTAAAGTTTAATTGGTATCCATCAATTAGAATCTAAGAAAACTCAATTTTTACCATATTTGGAAATTAGCCACACCCATTAAATCCATGTTTTTCATTGGATCAAAATTTCTTGAACAATTTTGAAAGAAGGTCACTCAAGGATCATTCCTGTGAATTTTGGTTGAAATTCATGCAGTGGTTTCTTAGGAGATGATTTTTAAAGAAAAAGTTTACGACCTGACACACGGATGCATGGACACACTGACGGACACACGGCGGACACAACGCCATGACAATAGCCCCAGTGGCTTTCAGCCAGTGGAGCTAAAAACAGGCAAGCTAATAAAAGTATTAACAGTTGTAAACTAGATATCATTTCATATCTGCAAAATATGAAAATGTTTCTCAGTAACTTTTTTTCATAAAGTAGAACTGCATGCAAGATAAAATGAAGATCTTTCTTAATTCTTTCTCTTCTAATGTAAATGAACTTTCTTATAAGAGGAATTGTTTTGACAGGAAAAAGAAGAAAGGTTCATAAATTAAATAAATTGTAGAAAAAGAAACATTTTTCTTTTATAAACAGATTTGCATATAAATGAAAACTTAAATTACAATATGATATGATATATACTGCCGAACTAAAGTTAAGGGCCGGCCTCTGATTTTCATATCTTCAGTCGGAAGTTTTATGCTAAACAATGAAAGAAAACAGATTAGGCAAATTGTGTTTTTCTGATGCTTTACCATCTGCTGCAATAGACAATCATTGTTTCGCAAACACGGGAATACAGCTTCAGTGGTCCTAGGGCCCTTTAAATTATGGCACAACCAGAAAATATCCGTTGAAAGTTTTTCTGATTTAGCTGTAGAATCAGTACTGTTGGAAATGTTTAGCATTTTGCAGGAGCATCCGATGATTAAACTGAACACATTTCGACAAGATGGTAAACTTAGGGGGTCTAAGTGGCGCCGTTTGGAGCTTCTGTTCGACATGCTTCAAATGATCAAACTGGGAACATTGGATTTAGACTAGGCTCTCAGATGGCTTCGACATGTTTGTCAAGACAGAAAACTGTCCAGGCGACTAACAATAAGCCACTCTGCCATTCAGTGGCAATATGAATATTTACCAACTACCGGTTCACCTGATAAGCGATTCCAGTCGGGCGGTCTAGATGTTAAGATCGAAGGTTCCTTCTCTACAGTCAGCTCCGTGCTCTACATTACCAATCCAACACCCATATGTCATTGATAGACAGTCTTACCATATGTTGTGTGACTGAGACTCGTTTCCTGCGATAATAGGGCCTGCATCGGAGGTCAACTGTTATTCAAGATAACATCAATCATCGTCATTTTGGACTCCAATTCACACTTTATTTCTCAATATGAGTCTGAACATAAGCACAATAATGGTTAAGATGAACTTTTGAGCCAGATCAACTGACTTGTTGCTGAAAAGTGACCCATTGGATATCCTTCGGTGCCGGATAGGGAAAAGAACTTACACCAGCTGGTGTTAATCAGCTCTTCCATTTTTGCAGATGGTGTGGATAGCAACTCAAAAAAGGCCCCACAGAACTCTGCTAACTCAATGGTTCCTTGGAACATTAAATGGTTTTCAGAAAATGATTTACACACCCGGCCGAGAGCAGATTTTTGCAACTTTACGAAAAGGGGATTGGCTAATTTCGACAATTCGTCTAAATTTAAAACTGCTTTGTTAGCAATTTTGATTGCAGTTCTCAAAGGTCATTTCATTGAACTCACTTCTTGACAAAGTTGAAATTGTTGCAATGTATTTTCAATAAATGACAAGACATTATTTCTCTGGCCCTTAACTTTAGTTCAGCAGTATATATGAAAAACTTTCAATAGTTATACCTTTTCAATCTAATCTTGTTTACAAGAATTTCTTTTGCTTCTGACTAATCATACAAGAACACACAATTTCTTTTTTCACCCAGGCATGCAAGAGTATACCTTCTGTTAGTTTTCTTTAAGCTATCAAGCTTAGTAAGTGATGAGGAAATGTCTGAAGACTGACACATATGTAGGGTAGTGTCTGTTCCTTGTTGAATGGTGTCCATAGGATCATTATGTACTTGTGTGGATGTATCCAGCAAATGACTAAATACTTGTGGGCTTTTGCTGAACTTTGAAGTTCTATGTTTTTCTTTTAGACTATCAAATGTATGACTGCGTCCATTCAATGACGTATTTACAGATGGACGCTTGATGATGGGCCTTTCTTCAATAGGATCTAATATCCTTCTACCAAAGCTAGACAAATATCAAAACACATAAGTATACATCCATACACATTCTTTACATAGACAATAGTAAAATACCATAAAAGTTCTAATAGAGTTCCATACTCAAATATAACCCCATCCCCTTCTTTGGATGTCAAAATTGACTAATTTCTTATGATTTGCAGAAAACTTGAAGCCTACTGTAAGCCCCCTTCCCCATCAAATTGATATCACAATATCAATGGAGGGTAAATGTAACTTTTCCCAATGAAATGTTAAGCTATGTGTTAATTCAATGATTAAGTCAATGACTTTCAGAGGGTACTGAACCCTAGATTATTCAAAAATGCCGAATTCAATACAGGAGATTTATAGTGAAGATGTGGAAGAATGGCTGTAAATGCAGTAGCATTTTTGGCCATTTTCCAAGTCTAAACAACTTTAACACCTATTATACCCCACCCCTTCTTAAAGAAACATGATCATTCTATTAAATCCCCAGGGTTGAATTAAAGCTTTCACGGTATAAACAACAAATATAACAAAGCTGGTACATAGCCCACACTAGCGCTTTGTTTCAATAGTAATGCTTTCAGTACAGGATGTAAACAAAACAAACACATTTTTGACATTGACTTATCAGACACATGACCCAAAATCTTAGGAGTTCATCCTTATAGTGTATCAAACATTTGCATAAAGAGACTAGATTGTAAATTAATTAACTTTTGAATCACATTAAAAAAGAACAAATTCATTACCTTGACTCTCAACATGTGATCTCATGTGACCTCCAATCTTTGGGTCATAGAGAATATTATGACATAAATACCACAAGGTCCAAATTCAGAATGCTTGAGAGTGCCGTGAGAGGACAGTAGAGATTTCAAAAATCAGTCCTAGGTTAAACAGCTTGTGATTTCATGCATAAAATGTTTTTATAAATGAGTCCAATGCAATTTGATCTTAGACTTATTTGACCCAAAAATAAAAGGGCACTCTCTTGGCAACAGCTGTATGAAGTTAAATGATTCTAAGACAAATGGAATAAGGGTCATAGCATTTTCACTTCTAGAATTTCTGTTTTTGATAACAATGTGTTTGTTCAAAGTCAATTTGATTGAGAGCTTGGTTCCCCTCCCTTTGGATCTGCGCTGGAATAATTATACATTTGGGGCCCTTTTAGGACCCTTGACGTATCTATTAAATTTTAGGGTAATTGCCTAAGGAACAGGCAGTGAGAATTCATTTTAAAAATAGTTTTCATTCCCTTAATCAACCTGAATACTCTTAATTATGTCTAAGTTAACTTAAATAATATCATGTCATGCGAAAATGGACTAGCTTAAAACTCCGTAAAAAGTATCTTCGAAAAAAGGTTTGATTCCAGTGCAGGTCAACCGGAGGTGGCTAGATACAGAAAATAGTTAATGCAAAAACCATTAAGTTCTGACCCTAATCAGCCTGTGCAGTCTGACTAGGGTTAGCACTTTTTGCACAGTATTCCATATGAATCCTTATTGCATGAAAGGTCACATATGCATCATAAGACACACCAAACATTGCAACTAAGTATAGTTTCAATAGTTTGACAGTAAATTGATAAAATTATTTTTCAGTAAATTGTAAAGAACTATCACAATTTCAAAATAAAACTCTATAAATGTAAAATAAAATCAATATCACAAAGCGTAAATAAAGAAGCAAAAAAGCGTGCAATAAATTACCTGTGTGAGTTTATATAAGTATTAGTTCTGTGAAAGAATTGTGAGGGTGCTTGTTGGTCTATATAGTAAGTGCTTTCAGCAACATTAGGAATAACGGTGGACGGGTTCATATTTCTGGTGTATGTCTCTGACACTCTGTAAATAACAACTTGACATAGTTAGGCAACTTTACAAAGTTAGGCAAAACACGAGGGTATGCAAAGTTAGAGTTTACAACAAAAAGATTTAAAGTTAAAGGCTAGGGAGAAAAAGTGATAAGTATTCAACAAAAGTATAGGAAAGCTAGTTATATGTCTTTCAATCTGTAAAGAATAGACATGAAATTCCATTTTTTTCCCTACATTTTTCAAAAAAAGATGTCAGAACTCTATGGAACCTGTATGCAGTTAAATCCATTACAAGGACATCATTCTGGGCTATTCACAGTAGTTGAGGATGATTTTTCACGGCATGCTTTCATTGAAAAGAATGCTCCATATAGGGTAGAAAACATGGAAAGAATAAGAAAAAATAACATGTTCTTGTTAAAATCATTTTATCTCTTTCATACATTAGTTTACATAAGCTCTACTCCATTGAAAAATATTATAAAAAAGGAACTAATAAATCTCTAACATTGACCCCTCTTGTCCCTGAGACCCCTATTTTATAGCAGACTCAAACCCTTTAACTAAGTGTGAATTATCATAACAATATTTAATAACTCAATAACAACAACAAAACTACATGTACAAAATTTGACTTGTACTTTCTCATAACAAGTGCCAACATGACAGACAACTTATTTTACCTTTGATATGACAGCTACATGAAAAGATATATTACAGAATAACAAATTAACAGGTAATAGTGAAATTGACCAGGCGAATGCTTTTCCAATAAAATTGAATGAGTTCAATGATTTTTTCTAATGATGTTAATGGGAGGTAATAGAATAAAGCTAATTTTGTTCTACAAAATTAGCTATATTTTAATACCTTTTTTTAAGTAAAATCTATCTACTGTTCTAAAAATAGATTTGAGTGTTTTCAGGGACCAATCTAAAGTTTCTAAATGCACACTAGCCATTAAATAATAATAATAAAAAGATTTGACTAATTAAGAAGAGGTTGTGGAGTGTTTTGAAATATTTTTGAAAAACTTTTTTGTTTTCAGAGCAATTTTTGATGAGCATTTCTTAATGATTTTGGAGCATTTTAAAATGATTTTGAATATTTTGTAGCAGTTTATAATGATTTTATAATGAGCATTTTGAAATGTTTGAAGTGGTTTGTGGTGTGTTTCGAATTATTTTGGAAAATTTTAAAATGATTTTGCAGCGTTTTGAACAATGTATCTTTGTGAATGGTCAGACTGCTATAAATGGAGCCCTAAACAAGAGATTTCATTTTTTTTTCAATATAAGTGTCAAATTTATGATATTTATAACTAAAATGCATCACACAGTATATACACAGCTGAAAGATATAGGATTAAGCTAGAACTGATTAAATGTAATTTACAGAAAGTAGAAAAGAAAAAAACATTAACCAATTGAAAACTACCATAAAACTCTTTCACCAAAAAAAACCCTAAGAGATATTTGTAAAAAACATTTATGCCCTCAATAAGAGCAGGTTGGTGTTCTATTCTTTGTCTATTTACAAAGGTCAATAACTCAAATAATATTATGAGAAGAGTTATGGTTCTTGTGCACTGCACTTCTCCTCAATGAGATAAATGAGATCTATCCACCTGTATTTCAAAACTAAACCCTATGTAATGGGTCTCACTGAGACATTTCAAATGAGTACCAATAAGATAGGATTTAAGTAAGGTCAATAATAAAATATTAAAATTTGAAAACAAAAACAGCCCCTCTCTCTGGAGCTCTGAAACCATCTGAAGCTTTTCGTACAGTAAAGATACAGAGAAAACAATTTGATTTGTTCTTTTAAAAATCATGAAGGTTAAATAAACAAGTGCATGTCGCAATACAGGAGTCCCCCACTGGATAACAAAAAGTCCTTTCTTATAATATATCTCCTACTTACTAGATCTGTAACTGTATACAAAATTTGAAGTCGCTAGCACATAAGGTTTTGAACAAAATGTCCCAAATAAAAATATAAGAGTAAAAACAACCAATGGCAAAAACTCCAAAAGTGGGCGGAGAAGAATGATTCTTGTACATGCCACTTGTCCTCAATGAGATCTACCAGTGTACAAAGTTTGAAGTTGCTAGCACTGATGGCTCAGGAGATATAGTGCAGGCAAAAATGTCAGGATAAAAAACAACAACGGACAATAACTAAAAAAGTGGATGTGGCAGAGTAACAGTTCTTGTGCATTACACTTCTTCTCAATGAGATCTACCAGTGTAGAAAGTTTTAAGTTGCTAGGGCTTATGGTTTAGGAGATAAGTACGGGACAAAAATGGAAGGATAGAAACAACAAAGGGCAATAACTCAAAAATGGACATGGCAGAGTGACAGTTCTTGTACATGACACTTGTCCTTAATGATATCTATAAGTGTAGCAAGTTTGAAGTTCTTGCACTTATGGTTTAGAAGATATGTTCCCGACAAAAATGTAAAGGTAAAAACAACAAAGGGCAATAACTCAAAAAGTGGATGAGGCAGAGTAACAGTTCTTGAACATGACACTTGTCCTCAATGAGATCTATATGTGTACAAAGTTTAAAGTTGCTAGCACACATAGTTTAGGAGATATGATCCGGACAAGAATGTAAGACTAAAAACAACGAAGGGCAATAACTCAAAAAGTGGACATGGCAGAGTAACAGTTCTTAAACATGACACTTGTCCTCAATAAGATCTATCAGTGTACAAAGTTTGAAGTTGCTAGCACTTATGGTTTAGGAGATATGTTCTGGACAAGAATGTAAGGGTAAAAAACAACAAAGGGCAATAACTCAAAAAGTGGGCGTGGCAGAATAACAGTCTTGAACATGACACTTGCCCTCAATAAGATCTATAAGTGTACCAAGCTTGAAGTTGCTAGCACTCATAGTTAAGGAGATATGATCCGGACAAGAATGTAAGGCTAAAAACAACAAAGGGCAATAACTCAAAAAGTGGGTGTGGCAGAGTTATGGATCCTGAACATGACACTTCTCCTCAATGAGATTTATAAGTGTACCAAGTTTGAAGTTGATAGCACACATAGTTTAGGAGATATGATCCGGACAAGAATGTAAGGCTAAAAACAACTAAGGGCAATAACTCAAAAAGTGGGCATGGCAGAGTAACCATTCTTGAACATAACACTTCTCCTCAATGAGATCAATAAGTGTACCAAGTTCGAAGTTGCTAGCACATATGGTTTAGAAGATATAGCCCGGACAAGAATGTAAGGGTAAAAACAATAAAGGGCAATAACTCAAAAAGTGGGCGTGGCAGAGTAACGGTTCTTAAACATGACACTTCTCCACAATGAGATCTATAAGTGTACCAAGTTTGAAGTTGCTAGCACACATAGTTTAGGAGATATGTTCTGGACAAGAATGTAAGGGTAAAAACAAGAAGAGCTGTCACTGTAAGATGACAATGCCCCCGACACCGCTTTGATAGTAATAAGGAAGTTATGGCCAATGTTAAAGTTTTTGGACGGAATGACGGACGGACGGACAGATGGACGGACAGACGGACGGACGGACAAGTCAAATTTATTATGCCTCCCTATCGGGGGCATAACAAAGGGCAATAACTCAAAAAGTGGGCGTGGCAGAGTAACGGTTCTTGAACATAACACTTCTCCTCAATGAGATCTATAAGTGTACCAAGTTTGAAGTTGCTAGCACACATGGTTTAGAAGATATAGCCCGGACAAAAGCGTGACAGACAGACGGACGGACGAACAGACGGACAGACAGACGGACAGACGGAATTGAGCAAACCTATAGTCCCCCAACCGGTAACCGGTGGGGGACTAATAACTTCTACATATATCACTAGATGTGCTGGAATTATAAAATCTAACACAGGAAAGCAAATGTTAGTTCATTATATGGCAGCTAAATGCTATACTGTTATAATAATTGGAGAAAACAAAGACACTGGAAACATATTGAAGACAGGTCAGACCAAAAACTGTTGTAATGACCTACATATCTATAGACAGTTACAACAGTTTTGCATTGAACACTCAAAATGTAAAATTACCTCTTTACTTGTGTCAACCAATCAGATTCGCCCTGCATTCGTGGACTAGAGGTAGATCGGCCATTTGACTGTAAATCCAAATGAACCCCACCCTCCAAATACTTCTGACTAGGCAAGGAGGGTTTAGGTAAGGCCGCTTCTTTATTCCCTTGTCGTCTTAAATCTCGATTCATATCACGATTTTTCCCTTTATCCGGTGATCCTGTCAGTTTATACATCCTTTCCGGCTGTCCAACAGTTTCAAAATTATGCCGTTCTAAAGCACTATTATTTCCATCATTAAGTTTTAACTTGGCAATATCCTTATTAGAATGTGCAGAGTGGTTTAACCGCTCAGTTCGGTCATTTATAATTGCTTTAACATTTCTATTCGACACTTCAGATTTTTCTGGAAGTTTAGTCTCACTACTAACTCTACTACTAGGATTCGAGTCTGAGTATTTCGTTCTTCTCAAATCTCTCCCAGTTAAAACCGTCTTTGACCTTTCAACTTTAATCCCATTACTAGGCACTGCAGATTCCTTTTCGTTTCGACCACCAATCTTTTTACCACTAAGATCCAGCGACTTTTCAACACTTTCATCTTTACTTACACCTTTATTATCTGCTTTATTATCTGATTTATTATCTCCTTTATTAGCATTGTTTTGCATTGAAACTGTGCTCATAATCACTGACTGTTGTACTTTATTATTGCTCAGAGATTTTTCTGGTTTTTGTGTTGGTCGCACAGGCCTGGTTCTCGATATTGGTCGAGGTGTGGGTTGAGATTGAGGTTGTTCGTACTTCACCTCTGCTATAGGTCGACCATGTGATGTAGTTTGGTGAGTCTGAAGTATATTAAATCAGTAAATTGATCGCTCAGCGTAAAACAGTTGTAACTGCCTATAAACATATACATTGTATAGGCAGTAACAATAATTTCACCCAGAGCCATTGATTTCACCCTGGGTGTGACATTTCCAACAATTTGACATATGGGTGCATTTCAAACATTGAGCAGCCTAAACAGCCAGAAATAGTATTTGAAAGCTTTTTTCGTTTGACTATGGATTCTTTGAGACCTCACCTTGTGAAGACTCTGGTGAGGATGTGCGGATGCATGGGCTGGCAAAATTATTTTTCTTTGTGCCCATTTCAAAATTGTCGGTAATGTCCAACAGCAATATCTGATTCTGATGTTAAGCAAAAATGCTATGTACAATTGTTTGTTGAATAATGGAATTAAAACTGTTCAACACTTACTGGGAAATAGCTAAGGCACCTAATGATCAAAACAGAGGTATCAAAACAGAGGTAATTTCAAAATCAAATTGCAAAAGGCAAACACTTTTAAACACAAATACAGTCAACTCCATTTTTAACGCCACTCAATACAACGAGAATTTCACTTAACACAGTGCATTTTTTATTCTTTACGACAGGATTCTCGTTTTCTGACACGGACAATGATTTTCAGGGAACGAAAGTGCAAATTCCCTATGTAAGCGTGTTCATTACAACAAGACAAAAATTTTGGTCCTGATGGTTAATTACACAGAACCATATGCATGATAGATAAACACCTAAAATCAATTGATAATTGACAAGTCTTAGGAATGTGTGAAAATGCTAGATATGCAAACAATGGCAATGTTTAATTAGCTCTTTTAACACATTCATTCTTTCAATACACTTTGTTTAGATTAGGTCTACATTTGTTTGTAAAGCTTTTCTCTATTTTGTCTTACGGAAATTGTTAGTTTTAAGATCATGGCATTTGAATTTTGATAGAAATTTATATGGCAAATTAAGTATAAAAAGATCACTTCACTAAAGATATTCAAATTATTATTAATATAATAAAAAAGTGTTTCCGTTAATTTGTACATGTAGTATTCATTGTATATTATATAATGTATGCTGCTTTTCCACAATCCTGCATTAATTGACTTTGGTGTCCATTCAATACAGCGACATTTTCGTTACAATGACAAATTTTCTGGGAACAAAGATGGTTTGTGTTATGAGAGTTGACTGTACACCAAAATATTTTCTCCGAATTAAAAATTTTATATTTTGCACACTGCTGTTAAGCAAACTCTCTGGTCTTCTCCAAAAATAGTTGAGATAACTTGAACTAAGCCATTTCTTCTTTCCCATTATAAAAATTTGGTCTCCTTACTTTTAGCTTGGACTGTTTGATTTTATAAACTGGGAGTCCATTGGACTCTTAATTTGCAGTAGTTAGTATTGATACCTGAATGATTGTGGGAATTTAATCTGTTATCAAGAAAACTGCCCAAATGACATCATTTGGCAGCTTTTTTATCTCAGATTATACAACAGAAACAATATTAGACTAATTCAAATCAAAGAATTTTAACCATAAACTAAATGTGTTAAAAATTAAAAAGAGACTGTAAAACATTGTAGGAAGCATCAAGAAAGAGAGAGAAAGTGCTTGAAACAAGCAATTTCTCTTTTTTCCTCAATGTTTTCCCATTTTATTGCCCTGAGTGCATAAAAAAATGCAGTTTGTGCGGAAAAGGTTACATAAACTGGTACAAAACATTTTTTTTCTTTTTATTTAATATTTAAGGTTTTGCACTCTTTAAAAATTTAAATTCAAGGCTATTATCAACTCAATTGTCATATGGGTAGGTTTACCTTGTTAAAAGATCATTTAAATTCTTACATTTTCAGTATTTGAGGAGCGTTGAGGTTCTGGTTGAGATACAGATGGCTGTGGGACAGACTTTTCTGTAAGAGCTTCACCAGATGATGCTTGGGATCCTTCCCCATCAGCTGAAATTGAATTACAACTGCTATATAACTTTGGGCCAGTGAAAAAATCCTTAATTGCAACCCTGATGATTGCAACTCAATACTTAATTACACCTTACTCTAAGTACATATAATAGATTTAAAGAACAAAATGCTCCTGCTAATAGCTGCTTAAGAATAGCTACCAAACTGTTGACAAATTTGGGCCTGCGATTAACAGAATTTTACTGTACCAGTAAATTTGGTGCACAACATTTTGTCAAAAGAAATTTCGTTGTATACGAAACTTTGTCAAATAAGGCAATTGGTCAAAATGACATTTGGTTTAGTCTGACATTTTGTTGAGTTAATTTTCAGTCGAAAGTTTGTCGAAATTTCGTCAAAATTTATATTTGAAAAATAAAATAAGAAATACAGGCCCAGGACTTGGTTTGAACTGAACTGTAGAGTGTACACATTTGAATTCAATATTACGAATACTATAATTGCAATCCAATAAAATAAAGAATTCTGATTGGTTTAAATCGCATCGCGTGGGGAAATCCATTGCACTTTATTTCTGTATAAAATGCAATAGGTCTTTCGGGAACCCCCCAAAATTCGATCTGCAAGTCCTGTGTTGTAGGAACTCAAATTAACTTAGTTCCTGAGTTCTGATTCTGAGCCGACCTTAACTTAAAACAAGAGCTGTCACTGTAAGATGACAATGCCCCCGACACCGCTTTGATTTTAAATTATGGCCAATCTATGTTGAAGGTCAAGGTCATCCAGGGGTCAAGGTCACCAAAGTATGTGCCTACAGAAAGGTAATGTACCAAGGAATGTTGTGGTAAAGTATGATGCGAATATGTTAAGTAATAAGGAAGTTATGGCCAATGTTAAAGTTTTTGGACGGAATGACGGACGGACGGACGGACGGACGGACAGACGGACGGACGGACGGACAAGTCAAATTTATGATGCCTCCCTATCGGGGGCATAAAAACAGCGAGTCGACGAAGACCTTCAAGAAACCCTGTCAACTTAGACCGACCAAGCCGTTTTCGTTAAAAAAATACAGACTAACTTGGCAGAAACTAGCCTTTTTTATCATAAGAATTGTCTTTTATTTGTGAATCATTTGTTTTACTATATGACATTTCACTTCGATAGCGAGATAAACAATACACGATCTAAAAAATAGATTGTGTAATTTATACGCGCAGAAAGTAGACTTGAAACTTTTATGTTTGGATGAGTATTTTAATAGTTTCTTCGATCTAGATGATTGCAATTATAAGGGACGAGTGTCTTTTTCACTGCGTTAATTGGGGTATAAAGTTCAGTTGCCTTAGCACATGGCTTAATCATAACGCCCCATGGGCGTTATTTGCCATGTGCTAAGGCAACTGCACTTTATACCCCAATAAACGCAGTGAAAAAGACACTCATCCCTATAATAATGTTTGTTTGAAAAATCATATCATGAGCATCAATACTGTGTTCGGTTGAATTCTGGTCAGTACTTTCAGAGGTTTTTGTTATCATCATATTTGAAGCAACAGTCTGTAGAATCCGTGCTATCAGCCTCATTAAAATGAACGAAACCGAAAGTTTGTTTCATTAAGTACTATTAAGTTATTCCCCTTAATAAGTAATCTCAACCAAGCTTGAATAAGTCATCGATGAGTGTAATTACATATAGACATAACATTTGGTTGAAATTCACTGTGTCATTTCGACCAATTGTCGTTTTTTCAGTTTTCGACGAAATGTCTGCGACAGAATGTCACCTCGATCCAATTGTCCTATTGGACAATATGTTGTATTTGACAAATTGTCTTTAGAGGAAGTGTCATGGACGCCAGTGAATTAACCCTTTCCCATTTTCTAAATATTAGGCTGGTCCAATCTGAAAGACGTCGCAGAGAACAACGAAGTATGTGATTTGAAAGTAAAGAAATGTACGCAAATAGTATGACAAAAGGAGAAATTGATTTTTTTAAAGCAATTTCTCCTTTATCTACAACATTTTCTTGAGTATTAAACAACAAGTGCTTAAAGTCCTGGAATCTTCAGGACATTGTTAAAATGATTCTAAATCTTCAACTAATTCTAAGTCAATTATCTTATTTAGCCCTAGTTTGTTCGAGAACAACAAATATTTTACGAGATACAAAAACTTGTTAGGGATAATACAGAAATTTAATTTAAATGCCCAGAAAACAGACCATATACTCTCCAAAAAGTGACAAATCTTATATTTCTTTTGGCATTGAACTTGTAAAATGAAAAATTATGCCCCTCTCATCTTTTAAACATCACAATATAGGCACTGTTGTCAGTTATTTGCCACTGTATGGATAACAACTGTGATAAGATACAAAACAAGAGCTGTCACTGTAAGATGACAATGCCCCCGGCACCGCTTTGATTTTAAATTATGGCCAATCTATGTTGAAGGTCAAGGTCATCCAGGGGTCAAGGTCACCAAAGTATGTGCCTACAGAAAGGTAATGTACCAAGGAATGTTGTGGTAAAGTATGATGCGAATATGTTAAGTAATAAGGAAGTTATGGCCAATGTTAAAGTTTTTGGACGGAATGACGGACGGACGGACAGACGGACGGACGGACAAGTCAAATTTATGATGCCTCCCTATCGGGGGCATAAAAATATCTTCGATTTTCTCCACGACAGGTTATAAAAAATGTCTCATTCTCAATTGAGAATCTCTGAAACTTAGAATTCTAATAAATGTATGACCATAAAAATAATACATTTGAGCTGTTATTTATAACAACCTATCAATATCATCTCTTATGTTCATACATTTATTACAATATATTTACAGAACTACAGCTTTGATCACAATTTGGAATTTGAGTAAAGTCTGCTCTGAGAATGAGAAAAGTTTTATAATCTCGGACCCATAACTAACCTGATCCTGGTCTCTGATCTGAACTGTAACTGGTGCTGCTCTTAGCTCTCTCTTTGGCGGTCCCCACTCTCTGAAAGAATAAGTTATAAGGTTTTTTTCACCTTCATACCTTTTTGTTCTTCCTTAGTTTACAACAGGTATAGTAATTACATTAAAATTATTTACAACATGTGAAGTGAAAAATCTCAAGTAAAATACGGCTAAACATCAATCTTCATATTAGTTGATAAAAGCATCAATAAATATTTCTATGAATGAGGAGATGATAACAATATACATTTTTTTTTAAAACAACAAGACTTTTCAATTGACCTCTATGTATCAATATTGATAGTGATTTGATACCAGTCTTTTTAAAAGTATAAGTTATAAATGAATATAGGTGGATAGATATCATTTCCAAATAATTCATTTTTGACTTTTACTCTATCAAAAACGTGCTTTCTGACTGGTTGAGAAATTGGTTTCATATCCAGAAAAGCAGTTTTAAGTATGCACTAATTTTTCATGCTAACACGCAAATCAGTCCTTATTAGAATTGTATCAAAATTGTTTAAATCTTAATTTATTTCTGTGATGATATTGAATTATAAGAAACAAAACCAATAGACTTTGAAATCATGTAGCTGTGAAACCAAGCCTTTCGTCCTGTTTGTCTTGTTAAATATCAATATTTTCCTCCCGTTACCCAAAATAGTTTAAGCAGCCATCAGCTTTATCTGTAACAATACCATTTCTTTACTTTGTAATATGATAGAAGACTTCAAAGTAAAGGGTTAAATTAATACAATTATACTGACCTTTGCTGGGTTTTTCCCAGAGGTTATTCTAGCACTAGATTTACGTTTTTTCTGTAACAGAGGTGGTGGGTTGGTGACGGGGGTTTTGGAGGTTTCTTCTATCGTCTCCTTCTTTGTTGGAGGTTGGTATAATGGGGGCCTAGCTGAATCATCTGTAACAAATAAGGACACAGAGAATATTTCACACCCGATTGATCAAATGAGTCATACAGATATTTAACAAGAGAATTGCCTACGAGTGCCAATGCTCTGCTGCACGTGCTGGATAATGCAAATAAATTTAGGTATAAAAAAAAATGAGCTTTGATAGTTTGGATAGCTCTCGTGATTGTGAACACACATGCCAAGTTTCATGAAAAAATCTTCAATAACAACAGAGATATGACCAAGGTTAAAGATTGTCACACTAATGCCAACAACTCGAAACAGAAGGACAACTAGGTGATCACAATACTTTGGGTTTTCTCTGAAAACAAACAGCTGCTCTAAAATACAGTGGAAAAAGGAAAAACTGCCTATAGCAAGCTATTTCTTCTTTTCCTACAAATATTTTCTACCATAAAGGTCGTGTTGGGAGGTGTTGGGAATTGCACCCAATTTCCATCATGCTGTGAATCCTCTTTCAATTTGAAGAGTTGTGTTGATCCTTCCCATACTGTTCACTATTTTTCCCTGCTGTACACACAGCTTTGGTAGACAGTCAAAGCAGGGGTGTGGAATTCCCAAGCAAGACTTATCTGACACATGCTTTTCTACCTGCAGACAAGTACTTTTTTCTACACAACTTGTCTGTGGACAACTAAATAACAGAGCAAATCTCGGAACAGTACTTTTAAAGATCTAGGAGAAAAGTCATCCAAATGTTTGTATCAAAGGATAGAAAGTATTGTATTTAATGAAGAAAATGCTAGTTTACAGCATTTTCTTCATTAAAAACAATGTTTTCTCAATATTTTTAATCTATATTTTTAGCAGACAAGTTCAATTTGATCCTGTACAAGAAGGAAATAAGACTTTTACTTGTCGATGGTTAAGTGAGAAAAATTTTGTATTTCCACACCCCTGCATAGAATTAGACCAGCCTGTGGTTTAATCTTTGCCTATAATGCCTACTTTCTATTATTTGTTGTAGATAACATTTTTATCATGCAATGAAGCCTGCATTGACCTGATAACACCTATCTGATATTATGAAATAAAATCAGACAGGTCAATTTATTTTTAGAAACAATTTGCATAATCATATGACCTTAACCTGAATTACTTTTCTTCAACTGGTACCAAAATATTGAAATTGCCAAGGGTTTGGACTCAATTACCAGGATTAATAAACTTCTTCGCGTACACATAATTGCCTAAAAAAAGATATTTGAGAATGAAACCAATACGTCAGAATTTCAGAAATGACCTCATTGTTCCCAGAAGTCGTCATCATTTCCAATAGGTTGTGTAAATATGGCCATGTTGGCAGGGGTTTACATCTCTTGAAATTTAGTAAGTGTTCGCTTCATGTTTTTGCCTTTCGAAAAAATTTAAGGGGTCAGTACAAGACTATTGTAAGTGCCTATAAATATATATATAGGCACTTACAATAGTCTTGCCCTAATCCCTTAAATTATCTCTCTTGTAAATCTACAATTTGTTTGAAAGAAAATTCAAATTCAGCAAGAGAAGGGTAAAATGATACTCCATTTAAACAAGAGGACCCTGAGGGCCCTAAATCGCTCACCTGATATTTCAAGTAAATTATCATTAAGACTCCTTTTCCTGTGATATGGCATAAACTTTCCCCAACAGAGTACATTCTTGTGACCTGGCAAACATTTTGACCAAGTTTCATGAAGACTGGACCATATTTGTGGCGTCTGGAGCTCTTACAAGAAATTTGTCATTAAGGCCCCTTTTCCTGTGATATGGCACAGATCCTTCCCATTTTCATAAGAGTTTATCGTCATGACCTAACAAACATTCTGACAAAGTTTCATGATGATTGGACCAATTTTGTGGCTTCTAGAGTGTAAACAAAGAAATTGTCATTAAAGCTCCTTTTCCCATGATATGGCACAGATCCTTCCCATTTTCAATAGACTTCATCCTCATGACCAAACAAACATTCTGACAAAGTTTCATGAAGATTGGCCCATATTTGTGGCTTCTAGAGTGTAAACAAGAAATTTGTCATTAAGGCCCCTTTTCCTGCGAAATGTCACGGATCCTTTCCATTTCAGCAATATTTACAAGGGTCAACCCAAGGAATATTTCTGCCAAGTTTGGTTGATTTTGACTCAAAAGTTTAGGAAGAGATGTCGTTTAAAGAAATTGTTGACAAAATTGTCATTAAGGCCCCTTTTCCTGTGATATGGCACAGATCCTTCCCATTTTCAATAGAGTTGTTTGAGTTGTTGGTTGAATTAACTATTTCGCTTGTGTTCAGGTTCGATCCTTTTTTACAACTGACGGATAAATCAAATTACAATAGTTACAATAACAAACAAACACGTATCTAATAAACAACGTAACGTCAAGACAACACATACGTAAAATACGGGAACGTATACAAGACGCGGGAAAGACGAAACGACGTTAACGTAACGCGGGAACAACATACAGACGTTGACATGTCCACAACATTCTCCGGGCACCATAATGCAATTACACAAATAATCATAAATCAGTAAATCATACGGATTAGGAAACACTTAGATTTGGTATTGACATATTTAAGAATCGTTAGAAAAATTGATTTAAGTGAAATTCACATAAACTCAATGACTGACTATTAATGTCTCCAACGTCATGAATACATAAATTTGAAATTATCGGTTTCAACATTAAGTAAATGTCTAAAAGTGTCTCTGCTGCTCAAAGTATATTAATTGTCTATATCAATCACTCATCGAAATTTCCAGCGGGTACAGCTTGACCACTGGTCTGTTGGTAAAACCATTGCTTGTTTTCAATTTCACGGCCCGAGTAATCCCATCGTTTTCGGTAATAAGTTCCTCTACGATACCAAGTTTCCATTGTATCCGGGGTTTATCATCGTGGATTTGGACGACGTCACCGACTTTGATCGTTACCGATGAGTTGTTGGTGTTTGAGTAATGTTCTCGTAGACCAGTTAGGTATTCGTCCTTCCATCGTGTACGGAATCGGTCAATGATATGTTTGACTGACTTTGATTTGTTAGTCACTGTACGACTATCTGATGTCGGAAACGCTTTGTTTTCATCCAGGGGCTCGCTGTAGGGTAACGTTGATATCCTCCGCCCGTATAAAAGGTGAGAGGGAGTGACGGGCTCTGGTTCGTACGGTTCACTATACACATAAGTTAAAGGGCGGTCATTCATAGTAGCTTCCACTTCTACACACACGGTTTGCAGTTCATCTAGGGTTAAGTAACTGCGTCCTAGGACCTTTCTCACGACTGTTTTGGTAAGTCCGATTAACCGCTCCCACCATCCTCCGTACCAAGGCGCTCTCTTCGGAATGAACTTCCATTCTGTACCTTTGTGAGTCAGGCATTGTCTTAAACTGTCGGAGTTGAATAACCTTCTTAAATGTGAGGCCGCTGCGGTGTAAGTAGTTGCGTTATCTGACAGCATAATCTTCGGAAGTGCTTTGCGACTGACGAATCGTCTAAACGCGTTCATAAACGATTGCTCCGTTAAGTCTGTTACTACGTCAATATTAACTGCTCTCGTATTCGCGCACGTGAACAAACAAATGTAGGCTTTCGACTGGTATCCAGTTTTGTCCTTTATCGAAAGCGCTGGTGAAATCAACGCCAGTTACTGTAAATGGAGGGCTGTCTTGGACTCTGTTCTTTGGTAAGGGGGGTAGAGACTGGGGCTGAAATGGTTTACCGATCACTTTAACACATGTTACACATTTTCTAAGTTCCGATTTCACTTGTTGTCTTATAGACGGAATCCAGTATTTCTGTCGAATCTGGGTAACTGTAGCATTTGTACCAGCATGTAGGACACCTTTGTGAATGTGCTGTATCACGAGGGAGGTAAACCTGTGCTTTCTCGGTAAGAGATAGGGAAATTTTGTATTCTCTGGCAGCGGTGCATTATGTATTCTTCCTCCACAACGAATGAATTCCTGTTCATCTATGAACAAACATAATTGTTTCTGAATAGCCGTAGGTTTCAGTTTGCACTTAATGTTAATCATCTGTTCACCGTAGTGTGTATTTTGACAGCTCTTTATCCATGACATTTCTGCATCGTGTAATTCTCGAACGGTAGGCTGACCTTTCACTCTATTTTCTTCTGTAACTCTGCAGTTTTTTAGAAACCTATGTACGTACGCCGTAACATTTAATAACTTTTGGTAGGTACTGTATCTGTGTATATCTATGACACAATGCAGCCCGGTATCAGATGGGGAAGTATTCACATGTAACACAGTCTTTTGGTCATCCTGCTCGGTTTCGCAGCTCTTACTTTCGATTGGCTCATTCATTTTCATTTCACTGCGAGACTGAGTTTTCCAAGTCGGCCACTTTGATTTATTCACAATCCAAGAGGGTCCATTTCGCCATAATGTGCTCTCATGGAACTGGTTGGAAGTTACGCCACGTGTAAGAAGGTCTGCTGAGTTATCAGCTGTAGGGCAATATTTCCACGTGTACTTTTGAGTTTTCTCATGGATTTCTGTTAATCTGTTTTTGATAAAACGCTTTTGGGGTTTGTCTGTAGAAAGCCAATAAAGTACAATCTGACTGTCGGACCACAGTATTACTTCTTTAGGGTTTAGAATGTTTATTAAGTATGTCGCAAGCCGGGAACCAAGTACTGCTGCCATCAGTTCAAGTTCAGGGAGTGTTAAGGATTTAACTGGAGCCACTCTGTTCTTCGCCATCACGAATGAGGATTGATTATTTTTCACAAGGTATGCCACTGCACCGTACGCTTGTTTGCTCGAGTCTACAAAGATGTGAAGTGATTTGTCTGTAGTTTGATTTTCCATAACTGTCTCTGCTGTATGCTTGAAGTAAGTTCTGGCGAATGTCACCTTGACAGCCTCATTGATGTCCCTGGTAAGTTCTTTCCATTTAGACTGGATGCCATCTGGAAGGGGAGTGTCCCACTCGAACTTCTCTTTCCACAATAACTGCAGCAACGTTTTGGCTTTAACTGTGACTGGGCTAAGAAATCCTAACGGATCGTATATACGTGAAGAATGCTTCAATATCAAACGTTTGGTAACCTTTGTCAGTTGTGGTAGTGTCTGCGTCGCGAAAGCCATTTTATCTTCATTCACGAGCCATTTCATACCCAGTACCTTGGCAACATTATCTGTATCTAGCACATCATCTTTTCTAGCCATGTCTCTGATAGTTTTACAATTTGACGTCCAGGAACGTAGATTAAATCCTGCTTGTAACATCAAATCACGTGACTCTCCGTAGTAGGCTGTAGCTTCTAATTCACTTGTAAAACTCGAAATCACATTGTCTACATACAAGTCTCTCTTTATGATATCCGCTGTCCAGCTGTTTGTGCTATTTTCCAAATGTTTCAGTATGGTGGCATTTAATATAAAGGGAGAGCAGGTTGCTCCGAACAACACCACTTTAAATCTATAAGTACACAGTTCACTGTCTGGATTCTTTGGATCACTTAACCAGAAAAATCTCGTCACATCTCTGTCTTTCTCGTGTAGCCCTACGTGTAGAAACGCTTTTTCAATGTCCGTAGAGACTGCGACTGGGTTCAAGCGGAATCTAACCAATAATTCTGTTAGGTCATTCAGGACTGGCGGTGTTGACTTTAAACACTCGTTTAGCGACGGGGAACTCTGTGATTGCTTACAACTACAGTCATACACAATTTGCACTGGGGTTGTAGATGAATCCTTCTTTACGGGGTGGTGGGGAATGTAGTGTACGGTCTTCTGTGGGGGTTCTTCTGGGTACGCAGTTTCACATATCTTCTCAATGAAGCCTCTTTTCTCTTGATCAAGTATAATTTAACCGTACTTTTGAAATATGTAGGGGGTTTCTCTCAACCTCCGAATGGTAGACTCGGTTCTTTTCTTCGTTATTGAGTAGTTAGTAGGTAACGTAACATGCTCCTCTTTCCATGGTAACTTCGCAACGTATCTTTCTCCATCAAACGATATCGACTCTGACTGGTACTCTTGTAAATAGTCAGTACTCTTGTTCTCTGGCTCGTCCGTGATACCAATACTCTCTAACTTCCAGAACTTCTCTAAGGATACTTCAACCGATTCACGGGACGTAATTACGTTCATCATGTGGCTATTTGTCTGATTGAGTTGTTTCCCTTGGATTGGTCCCGAAAGCAGATATCCTATTTTCGATTTCACCGCAGTTGGACCGTTTCCACGAATAATTCTGTCTTCTACCACTTTCCAATATTGGTCTGCGCCAATCAACAACGAAATCTCAAATTCACAGTCATTGGTAACCGGATGGGCCAACTTTATTCCTTTCAGGTAGGGTAGTTTAGAAGCGCGGCTCTGTGCTCTCATTTGTAGAGGTACTGCTATTGTTGGGATAATAAGCACGTCCAGCACCACTTTCTTGCTGCTATCAGTTATTAAACTTACTTCAGCTCTGTCCAAGTGTTGATGAGTCAAGTCTTGTTCTTGGCTACCAAATGACGCTAATCGTATCGTGTCTGTTCCTTGTCGGCTTACATTTAGCTCGTGAGCTAATTTCTCCGTGATGAAACTTCTCTGCGCCCCTTCGTCGAATAGAATGTTCGCATATGTACTATAGTTATTGCATTCAACTTCAGCTACCGCTGTTTTCAGTAGAATGTCTGTCCTCTCGTTATTTGAGTACATAATGGCTGTTTCACGTGAATCACTCTCTGTAATATTGAATGCTGGATTCTTAGAACAAGTACTCGAGTGATGTCTCTTGTCGCAGTATCTGCATGTTCTCTTTGATTGGCACTTTGTAACCTGGTGTTTTCCCAGACAGTTAAAACACAAATTGTTCTTTTTCACCACACTCATCCGTGACTCTAGACTTGCGAATTTTCTGCACTCGTTGCTCTGATGTTCGCTGCTACAATACGCACACTTAATCGCTGGTTTATCAGTCCTGCGTTTACTGTAATTGTTCAACAATGGTTTGCCTTTTGTCCCTGTATGAAACATCGCTGTCGCGTTTTGTGGCCCTAACTCAACCTTGTTTGATTGTCCAGCTTCCAGAATATTAATTTCTCTATTAATAGCTTTGCGTAAGTTCACCAGTGTCCAATCGTTACGCTCATTTTCTCTGGCGATATTCTTTCTGATTTCACTGGGTAGCTTATCTAATAATATGGGCACTAACAGGCTTCCGTATGTTTCCTGACTCTGATTTAATGACTCTAACCCACGAATATAACTTTCCATCTTGTCATAAAACTGTCTCAGGCTGGGGATAGTGAGGGTCGGGGAGGGTAATTGGAGAAGGGCTTGCATGGTAACTTGTGTGATCTTATGCTGCTGTCCGTAACGCTCACGTAATAACTCTACTGCCCTTGAATAATTTGCGTGGGTGAGAGAAAAACCTTCAATTGTCATGGCGGCTGCTCCTTCTAGTTGGGACTTTAAGTAACTAAATTTCTGGATATTACTCAGACTAGGGTTGGTATGTACGCTCGTCTCAAAACTATCCCAAAACGTCTGCCACTGAAGGACGCTACCGTCAAAAGTGGGAAGCATTAACTTGGGCAACTTATGGCTTTGTGAGGAGTTTGAATAAAAAGATTCGTTACTCACAGTTGGGTTCCCTTGAATGACTGCGTGTGGCTCACTTACACTCAACTGTGGGACGGGCTGTTCTCGCTCTACTGACTCGACTTGGATCACTCGCTCGGTTAAAGAATGACTCGTAGATGCGGTTCCTCGGAATTCCCTTAACTCGTCCAAACGTAAACTCAAATCCATGGTGTACTCGTCTGTGGTAACGATCTCTTCCTCGATCCCGTCTTCGTCCATTTGCGCTAAAATCTTCTCGTTTAAAGATTCAAGTATTGTCCACTTGGATTCCAACATTTCCAGCATTATGTTGAACTCCCTGATTTTTCCATCGTCTCTAGCGGCTTCTATTTTCTGCAATAATCTCTTCGTAGTATTCCTATATGCGGTTCGCTGGATGATCAGCTTACTCAAAGTTTGTTTAGACATCTTGTTCGTCTAATCTCTCTGCGGTTTATCTCAATTGCGGGTTGTCTCTATGCGGTTTGTCTCTTTAGCAGTTTGGTCACAGTACCAAAATGTTTGAGTTGTTGATTGAATTAACTATTTCGCTTGTGTTCAGGTTCGATCCTTTTTTACAACTGACGGATAAATCAAATTACAATAGTTACAATAACAAACAAACACGTATCTAATAAACAACGTAACGTCAAGACAACACATACGTAAAATACGGGAACGTATACAAGACGCGGGAAAGACGAAACGACGTTAACGTAACGCGGGAACAACATACAGACGTTGACGTGTCCACAACAAGAGTTCATTCTCATGATCTAACAAACATTCTGACAAAGTTTCATGAAGATTGGACCATATTTGTGGCTTCTAGAGTGTTAACAAGAAATTTGTCATTAAGGCCCCTTTTCCCGTTATATGGCACGGATCCTTTCTGTTTTAGCAATTTTTACAAGGGACCACCTAAGGAATATTTCTGCAAAGTTTTGTTGATTTTGACTCAGTAGTTTAGGAGATGTTGTTTAAAGAAAATGTTGACGCCGTGATGGACAGATGGACAGACGGACACCGGACATTGATAGATCACAATAGCTCCCTTGAGCACTTCTTGATCAGGTGAGCTAATAAAACTTACATTCATCTTTCGCAGTCCTCTTCTTTGACATTTTACTCTCAAACTTTCCTTCACTGGTGAGGGCAACAACCTTTAAAAATGAGAAAATGCGATATACCTCTATGAATATAAAGTTTTCTATACCATAAATGTTAACAAACTAAACATTTTGTTGCCTCTTAGTTTTTATTTCAGAGCCCTAAGTGTAAGCCATTGCACCATGAATAAGGTTTATTATTCAAATAAATATGGTTAAAAATCAAAGTATATAGGAAAGTCTTGCACCATGAATAAATTTATCATTCAAAATAATATGTTCCAAAACCAAAGGAATGTCTAAAAAAATCATTTCTAAAAAGCCAATTTTGTATAGTCTCTGGTTTTACCTAAATCACAAGTACTTAGATAAATAAAAGATTTTCCTTTTGAATTGGGTTGATGATTTCCTGGCCAATTTTTTTTCTTTTGCAACTCATCATAGAATATTAAACATGTGCTCCATAAAGGCTTCAAACATTTTATTTTACTAAAATAATTTCAACCAATTAACAAACTCACCACAAATGAATATTCAGTATCAGGAGTAAGCCTTCTGACTGGCAAGTTCAAATCGTTACCCGAGTAGATAATTTTATCATTCATGATGACATCATATCTGTTAAATCGACCAAGAGGTACTTCAGGGGCCGTCCAGCTCACAAACAATTCATTTCGGCCAATCACATTTACCTGTGGTTTGGATGGTGCATGTGCTCCTACAAATTTAATCAATCATGTTTTACTAGTTATTTTATACTTATTCCTCTCAGTTTGATTTTGATGAAAACTTAAGGTAGTGGACCAGTACTAGTTCCTTAACATTTTGGAACTCATGATCTTTCACAATGTTAACCAAGTTTCCTAATGAAATCATTAGGAAACCTTGGTTAACACTGTTAAAGTTCATGACTTCCGAAAACAGTACCTTATTATTACAGGTCCACTATGCTAAGCTTATAGAATCATTCTTGAACACTCAATCCTGATGTTTTTACATAATTGAAAGAAAGGCTGTACAATGTGCTACCCAATTTTACAGCTGACTTGACTGTGGCTGCCAATAAACACACTGAGGTTACAGTTTGGGCTCAGTTTGGGCTCAAAACATGAACCTTCAGGTCAAAAAGCAACCACCTTTACAACTTGTCTATTATGAAGTTTGAGATATTTTAATGGTTTACCATTTGATAAATTCACAAAGAAATTAAAGGGACTTTTCAGAGTCATAGAAAGCCTATGCAATTACTATGGCCTTGAAATACCCCTGGAAATGACCATCTGTGTAAAAACACAAATTTCTGATATGAGAGATATGTACAATTGCAGGACTAATTATTCAAGCTGTAGTTACAACCTTTAAGTAGCCTATCAAGTTTTGTTTTTCTCTGTTTGAATGGAGTTTATACTATTTTCAACATTATTGCAGTAATATCACAGAGGCTGGTGGACCTACCCATGATTTCCTTTCATTCCTATGTCACAGGAGTCATATAACCATGTTGATTTTTTTTTATTTACACCATGTTATTACACTAGTGGAATAGCTAAACTAAACTAAACTTTATTGGTAAATCGGCAAGTTGCCTTTGACCATTTACAATATATAATTACATGAAGTATGGTCAAGACAGAATTCATAAATAAATGTTACAATATATTCTAAATATCAAGGAAAACAATATATTAATTCTGAAAATAGACTACTGAGAAGAAGCAGCCACTGTGTTTAGAACTTCGTCTCTTAATTTCAAAGCCTGTGTAATAAATGAAGATAGTTGTATAATATCTTGTGTCCTTTTTGATTTCATTAGTGAGATAAACTTAGCAACACTCGGCCAGCTTACTCTGATTCCAAATCTCGATCTGAGATCAGAGTAGACCGGACAGCACAAAAGGAAGTGATATTCAGATTCGGTCATACCTTGTGAACAACATTTACAAATACGGTCACTTCTGTTGATGCCCGTGTATCTTCCTGATTCTATTGCTAACTGGTGGGAACTTAAACGAAATCTAGTCATTTCATGTCGTTTTTTGTCATTTTTAATCAAACCTAAATATTTTTCAAATTCATAATCTGATTTATAAAGTTTATAGTAATCCATTTTAGGTTGATTTGTTAATTTTTCGCTCCATGTTTGTAGATATTGGTCTTTAATTCTTTGTTCTAAAATCTGAAAATGATTAGAAAGCGGGTTGAGATCAATAAATTCATTATTAAATCCAAGATTTTCTAAAATATTCATGACGGAAGCATAATACGATTTTTTCATAGAATTCGAATTGCTTTCAAATAGCACAGATTGTTCTAGATATACTTCATGCATCATCGACCCTGCATTTCGTTTCATTTTTAACCAGTACTTGATTGATCTTATTTTACATAGAACAGCGAGTGGAAATCGACCAAGCTCACCTAAAACCGCGGCATTGGATGTTTGTTGCTTTACCCCAAGAATTTGTTTACAAAATTTAAAGTGCAGTTTATCAACCTCTGGTGTATCATATACTCCCCAAACCTCTGAATTATATAAAATAATTGGTACAACAAGGGAATCAAACAATTTCAATTTGGTTTTAACATCTAATTGTATGCGACTAAAAATAGATAATAGTCCATTCAATGCACGTAAAGCTTGGTCATTCAAAGTTTTAACCACATTTCTTAAATTTCCAGTACAGTGGAAATTAACTCCTTGATAACAAAAATTGTCAACAACATCTATGATCTCGTCACCTATTGTCCAATTTCTGTTATTTTGACTCTTAAACCTTTCGAAAATACAAATTTTTGTTTTCTTTGTGTTTATTTTCAGACCCCATTTCCGAGAATAAGATTGAATAGCATTTAATTGATTTTGAAGGCTAATAGGATTCGTCGTAAACAGGGCTATATCATCCGCGAATAGTAATAAGAACACATTTAGTAGTCGTAGATCAGACTCTGCTAAGTTGTTGACGTCGACAATATCTCTGACGTCATTAATAAAGAGTAGGAAGAGCAAAGGCGAAAGTGGCTCACCTTGCTTAAGACCTAGCGTGACGTCATAAAAATCCGAGTAGGAGGTATTAGAGTTTTTTATACAAGATTTTACGTTATTGTATATGACTTGCATCATTTTGATAATTTTGCAACTAATTCCCGTTTCGACTAATTTTATCCAAAGAGCTTCATGTTGAATGGTGTCAAAAGCCTTTTCATAGTCTATGAAACAAATGAGCTAGGAAGGGATCTCAACGTTATATTTTTGCTGTGATAATGTAAACAAAATGTCGACCTTATCCGAGCTTCTAAGGTCCCAATATCTCCTTCAAATAAGGTTTCCTGGTTAATTAACATGAGGACTGTATAAAAGGACAATTCAGCTTGATGATGATGATATTAAATGAATGAATAGCCATTAGAGGCTCTTGTTAGTTTTTGTTACATCATAATAAAGACATGCGTCATGAGTGAATCTGATACTAAAACTGACCATCTGACAGGATTTACCCCTATTTATAAGCTTTTGATCACCATAGTGACAACCTTACAAACCAATCAGAGGCAGTGGAAGGTCTCACTTATCCAATCAAAACGTTCCTGGACGACAGGAACCCTGTCAGGTAAAAATGACAATTCCTGGCTACTGCAGCCATGTTGCCAGGAGCAAATCCTTTCAGATGCAAATGCTACATACAAATAAACAATATGCATTTATGGTGCACATAAATAGATAGAACACACCAAGGCCTAAACATTGATACCTTACATTATAAGTAAATTACTCAGAAAAGCTAGAATTTAACATTTGAAAATCTGAAGTGGCCAGGAATTCAAAGATTCCCTCCTTCCAAACTTGAAGGTCATAGCCAGGAATTCAATAACTGGTTTAACACAAATAATTCCTTAAAGTTAATTCTGTAAGGGCAAACAACAAATAATATAAGGGCTTCTTTACAGAGATAGATTAGATAATAGAGGAATAAATAGTTTGTAGTCAAGGGAGACAATCACTGCAGTCTTGTAAACAATCAGACAACAAATGTTAAAAAGAGTAGATTTCTCTAGCTAACAACTGCAAACAGACCAGTTTCAACATTAAAATAGTCCTAAAATACTTCACAAACCCTAACAAATACATTTTAATGTAAACTGGGCAGTTGAGCAATACAGGAATCCTGGCAAGGCTAAAATAGTGGGTGGGGTAATATTTCCAATAAGCACTATTTCCTTACAATAATGATGTCATAATTGACCGCATGTCACAAATGGCTTGATATGTTTTGCAGAATAACTTGAATCAATAAATATAGTAATTTACTTTTATCACAAAAAACATCATATCATAAAAACAAAATTTGTGATCATTTAATAGTGAATTATTAAACTTGTCATCTAAAACAGATAAATAGTTGGAGCAGCCTTTGTTTTTATCTGTTTATAGATGACCTGTTTAATAATTTCTGTATTCAATGTTTGTTTGTTTGAATGGGGTTTAACACTGCTATCAACAATCTTTCAGTTATATCACAGATATTGGAGCACCTAGTTATAGATTCCTGGTATTTCTCACACCAGTACTACCATTACAACCTTTCCAAGCCACCAGCTGCTATCTCACATAGGTCTCCGATTATAAACCTTTTGGCGAGAGAAAAATATTTGAAAAGGATGAGTGTTGCCATTGGGGATTGAACCCCTGACCTAGATTGATAGTCCAACTCCGTATTCAATGACTGCTAATTCCATATCCTCTATTTATCCAACCTACCTATTTCTGAGGTAGTTCCTATAGTACCAGATCTATCTCCTTTTCCTTTAGATGTTGATGCACAGACCTGAAAAGAAACAGAAATGTGACTGATCTTGTGCAACCAGCCCTGCGTCCAGGATGACAAAACGGTGAGAACTGTCTTCCATTTATACACTGCTTTGCATGCATGTGCACATGCAAAGCTGGGTAAAAATGGAAAACAGTTTGCACTGTTTCGTCATCCTGAATGCAGATCTGGCTAACTCTGAGGAGTAAGTATCTATTCTGGTCAAATTGTAAACAATAGTAAACATGTTCACCCACAAAGATACAAACTTCATACTTATGAAGGTTTTCTATATAAAAAAAAACCATAAATAGAGAGTATAAGATGCATTGGTTGGCATGGTCATAGAATAATTTATCCATCAACAAGGTGTCAATATGTCACAAGATATGCATATCATATTACTGGATGGCCAAGTAAAAGTTTTCATTGTTTTCAAAAATTTGAACTTCAAAAATGACCTTGACTGATGACCTTGAACTTGGTACCAACAGATCAAGGCCTTGTTCCAGGCAATCATCATGTGAAGTATGAAGGCCCAATCACTTATCATTGAAAAGTTTTAGCCAAAGTTAAATTTTTATTGTTTTAAAAAAATTGACCTTGAAAAATGACCCTGACAGATGACCTTGAACTTGGTATCAACAGAAAGGCCTTGTCCCAGGCAATCATCATGTGAAGTATGCAGGCCCTATCACTAATCATTAGAAAGTTATGGCCAATGTAAAAGTGTTAATTGTATTCAAAAATTTGACTTTGAAAAATGACCTTGACTGATTACCTTGATCTTGGTACCACCAGAAAGGCCTTGTCCCAGGTAATCATCATGCGAAATATGTAGGCCGTATCACTTGCCATTCAAAAGTTATCTTAAGATGTAATAATTTTTTGCATGACGACACAAGGATGACAACAACAACGACACCTTTAGATATTTCACCATACCGTATTGTTATAAAATTTTGATAAATTTACCAAAGTTACACTTTCAATTTGAAGCAGCTTAATTTGAGATATGTTTATTCAGATGAATAGTGAGTTTATCACTTACCTCAATCTCATAATGAGTATTTGCAGTGAGCCCTGTTAGTATAACATTAGTTTCTGTTGTATGTTGAATTTCTTTATCATCTGTGAAATAAACAATATACATGTATTTGTGAATCATACAGTTTTATGAAATACCTCTGAACGGAACAAAAAGATCCATATTTACTTATCGATGGGTCAGTGCAATACTATTGTAAGTACCTATAAATATAGGTACTTACAATAGTATTGCACCGGCCCCTCAATATATGAGCGACAGAAGAAGTTTTATACTATGAAAAATATCCTGAGTGGCAAATAAGGCCATTTATGAAATGATAATCTTTTTGAAAATGAGCCATAGCTTGCTGTTCCAAGAATAAGCTCTTGTAATCTTGTAATCTTGTTATCAATTTTCTTTTTTAATTTAAGACCTGGCTTCAAACAATTGGCACCTAAATCACTTTATATCATCAATGATTGATTAAGTTATTTAATGAACAAATTATTTGTCTTAAATAAATAGTCCTTGGGCAACAAAAACTGCACAATTACAGTTTCTTAAGCTTAAGTTTATGGTTGCCCACTGATGAAATATATAAAAATACTCCGGGGTAATTAAGGTTAAACCAAAAACATTTTCAATTTTTCTTGTATGGTCTTAAAATAGAGGTGACAATATCACAAACTTTTTTTTACATGTAGCCAGTGCAGAATTTGTTTAAAAATTGCAAATATGACAAAGCAAAACAAAAGCCAACTTAATAATTCATGCCATCCAAAATTGATAAGCAACTTACTTAAATATACATGGTAGCCTTTCAAAACTCCATTGATGACTTCTGGTGGTTCCCAGCCTACTTTTAACTGTGTTATGGTGGCTCCCAGTATACGAACACTATGTGGTGGCCCTGGAACTGAATAATTAAAACAACATTTAAAAGCTATTTTAGGGTAGAAGCAATTGGTACACACATATTAAGATATATCCTAACTATTTTCTTTTTTTTTACTTAATTCATTCAAGAATAGATAAGTAGATATTTAACAATAGTGAAATGTCAAAATTGTTACTTTCTGCAATTCAGCAGGGAGCCTATTTTTACCTCATCATGCAAAACATAGAATATTCTCTTTGGACAAAGATTGCCCTGGAAATAAGCTCAATCAAATCTTTATCGACATTACCTGTCTGTGTCCTTCAAACCAGATTTATCTATTAATTCAATTTCCAATTGAAAAAATGACAATGCCATTTCCATTACTTTCAGCCCTTGGAATTAAATGCAATTTTCAAGAGGATTTCATTCAGTACAACAATGCTAGATTTATGTCTTTAAAGCTCCCATTGTAAGAGTAAAAATAGCCCTGATGACTATATTTTTAATCTAACATGGGTGTATTTTCACTAATGAAATATAAATGAACTTAGATAATCTTGACAGTGCCTAATTGTTACCACAAAAATGTCGTCAAAAGGCATGTAATGAAGTAATTTTACAACCAGCATTACACATTTTTACACAATATCTAAAATCAATGGATTTCAAGAAATTTCTTGGTTTATCAGACAAATTTCAGGTCATAATAAGGACTGAAAATCAAATTCCTATCCATTGAATACCAAATTTATTAAACTCACATTCTCAAACAGATAAAAAAAATCGACTCAGCTTTGTTTTTATCTGTTAATAAATCTCTTTTTTTTAAGTTCAGTATTTCATAACTACCCATTCAATTCTCTCTTTTTCTTTAATTGGATTATCAAGAAATAATGGTAGATTAATATTCAAAAAACTCACCTCCTAACCAGTGAAATTATCAAAAACTTATATCCTATTTCATTCATTTCAGCTTATCTGAGGTTATCTTAGGGGAGCTTATTAAGTGAAAAAATTATTTACCCTGCATAGCAATTACATGCAAAATGACACACTTCAAGTAAACTTTGTGAACAGCAAAGGCAATATTTTCACTTGGCGCCCTGCCACTCGTGAAAATAAAGCCTTTGTTGTTCACTCAATGAAATATAAATCAATCCTCAATAATCATAATCAATCTCTATACCTGACTCTTCTGTCTGTATTGTAACAATATCACTGAAAGGACTTTCATCTCCCTCTGTATACGCTCGTAATTTATAAGTGTAGGTTGAGTTGGGTTGAAGGCCATACACCTCGCAGGAACACTCCTTACCAGTGTACACACATTTCGTACCTAAACAGTGATAAAATATTTAATTGTCAGTAAAAATAACAAACTTGTAGCTACAGCTTGAATAATGTAGTTGTTATGATGTTTAAGAATTTCAATGATGTCTTTCTTATTTTAAGTTTGAACAATAATGAATTTAAAGGATGTTGGTTTTTGGATTGAAGTAAAGGGGACTAATGACCACTTTAGCCCTTTGTCCTAGTTCCTAAAACAGTTTTTGGACCTTTGACTTTCATGACCCCAAAACAATAGGGCACCTCCTTGGGTCATAGAAAATAATTGTATAAAATTTCATGTTCTAGGTCCATTAGTCTTTAAGTGAAAGTCTGGAAACAAAAAAAAAGTCTACAGATGGATGGATGGATAGTTGGACTATTGTGGTGAAACTAATTTTACCCCAATCTACTTCATAGGTTGGAGGCATAATAATCTTTATCAAATAGAATCTTTTAAATAATGGGTGCTCTAGATTAGAAATACCCAAAAAAAAGGACAAATTATACAAATATTAATTTGACCTTAAAAACTGACCTTGACAGAAAACTTTGACCTATTAATGAGCAGTTTTTTAATGTATCTTGAATTAGAATAGCAAAGAGAGAATGAGTCTTTTTATCATTTAGATAGGTTTTGGAAGGATATATCTTGTCATACATTAAAGCAAACAATTAGGCCCAATCAGAGTTCGACTTTACGGGGAGTCCGGGAGTCCCAGACTCCTTGTTTACCAGTTTGGACTCCTTCATTTCAAAAGTAAGAAGTCTGAGGGACTCTCAGGATTATGTGAGAATACTTTAATAGACACATATACAAGGGAGTTTCCTTTCCTTTCCAACTGTCAAAATCCGTAGATCTTTTCACCACACAAGTTGTTGAAGATAACATGTGCTTGCAATCTTGGGAGAAAATTGTGGAAAAGAAGAAATTGCTTGTTAAAAGTAATTTCTTCTTTTCCACAATGTTCACCGATTTCAAAAAAGTCAAGACTCCTTACTTTGAGCTTGGACTCCTTCATTTCACAAGTTGGGAGTCCAATGGACTCCTTATTCACAGGAGTAAGTGTCAATCCCTGCAAAATGAGTAACCAAAGTTTAGTGGTAATCTCAAGTTTAACCATTAAATTCATATGATTTACCCCAAGATTAGTACTAAACTTTTGTTATGCAGTTGGAACATACCATCAAATAGCTGATATCTGACGGGAAATCCACTCTTTGTAACAATAGGGTCCCAATTGGCCTTTATTCTGTCACCAGCAATTACTAAAGAACAAAATGAATAAATTATTGTTTGTGATTTTACCTCTTTTGTACATTATACTTCAAAAAGCAAGGATAATACTTTTATTGAAGAATGTCTGTACAATGTAAAAGTATGTCATGAGTTTTAATTCCACAGCTAAGTAGATGTTCTATATTTCCAAATAAGCTCAAAAACAAAATGGTTTTTTGAATCGTTTGTCAACAGCGGTAAATGTTCAAGATTTGAGAATATAAAAAGAGATTAGCTCATTTTGCGAAAACACGGCTTCTTCTGAAATTTTATTAACTTGGATTTAATCGCATGCGAGCTAGACTTTTTGGTGTCCAATTGCGTCCCTGCCGTCGACAAAGCGCAGTTGGTAGCCCGCCGGACTGTCAATATTGGGATTCGGTGTATCTCCGACGGCTGCACTCATTCTTTCTGACTATAAGTCACTCATCCATGGGTTAATAATCGTAGACCTAAGTGAGAGTTTTGGGTTAGGAAAGGATGTGGTTGTTGTACTCGTGAGTTTGATACTCCAGCGGTAGTGATATAACTATACGTCTGTCAGCCATCAAACTAGCCATTTCTCTCTGACCTGAGACATTTATCGCCACCACTGCCCCGCGGCAGGTGTGAAAAACAATTGTATTGATTTACCTGGCTTTGCTCAGTATCCGATTTTTATCTCAGTGTTTTCACCCTTCAATCTAAAATCACGATGAAAACAGCTTTAACGGCGGATCAGGTAACATCACCGCAGCATCCCAAAATGGTCCAAAGCCCCCCCCCCCCCCCCCCCCCCCCCAATTTTGGGAGCCAAGCAGACCCAGCGTTATAATGGATTTAGCGCTCTAACAGATTTCGTTTTCATGGAGTTGCAAGGTATACAAGATGTGCTTGTGAAACATGAATGTCCCAGAAAGAGCCCATTTTTTGAAAATAAGTTTATTCATGTCACATGACCTTGACCTTGCTACCAGCTGATGTTTATCATTGAGATCTATCATCATGCCAAATATGAACATTGTATCTTGAATAGGTTTCAAGTAATTGACAATGTCAATGGGGGCATAAAAATAAACTTAGGCACTCAGACAATTTTGCACCAAAACTTTGCAAAATGGATGCTTCTTGCAAACTAATTTAGGAAATTTCAAGAGCCAATTTGTCCATTAATTTTCAATTCTCTTTCTAATATCATGACATTTTGATTAGGCAGCATACTGGTTTTAACATGCAAGATAGATTGTCTTGAAATTTTGAACAAGACTTAACCCTTTCTTGTACAGATTTGGAATTTTATGTCATAGTAATTTAGAAAATATTGTTTGAGAAGGACGAAATAAATGTGATAAGCAATTTCTCCTATTTCAACAATATTTTCTTCCACAGAGGCTTGTTTCACTTCAAAATACAGTAAAACTTGCGTTAAGGAACCCATTCAGGGGACCAATAAAAAGTGGTTGCTTATGGAAATTGTCACTTAATATGATCCTGAATCCTATGATGTCTCATTGAGACAATTCAAATGGGTTCTAACATAAAGAGGTTCAATTATAAACATTTCGATTAAGAATGTCCACTTTTTGGAGATTTTGCTTACGGTGAAGGGACTTTTTATGGTGGTCTCTTAATAAAAGTGGTCACTTAATAGAGGTGGTCGCTCGATCAATATCGACTGTGTAACCACTTTTCATTATCCTCTACAACCTATTTCAATTTGGATGAGTCCAAGAGTTTGAAAAAAGGACAGGGTTGAAGAACTCACCAGTAATAACAGGTGGACCAGGTTTAGACAGTCTTTTCAAGATCTCTAGTGTAATTATTGCTTCCTCTTTCAAATCAGAGTTTATGTTGTCCTTGGATTCAACATTCTGCAAAGTGAAAAAAAAAATTTAATAGTTGTTATATTCATTAAGAGAATCTGTGGTAAAAAGATCAACACCAGCGGTGCATTCATTTCAGCAAGATAAAGACCCTGCTAAATAAGATATTTAAGACGTCATAATGAACGATTTTCGATAATTTCAGTGAAAACAATGGACATAATCAAGACTACTTGTTTAAGTCAATGCCAAGCAAGCTTCATTTCCTCATTTATATTTCTTAAATTTTTTATTTAGCAGCTTAAAGATCTTGCTCTACTGAACGCATTATCTTAAAAATTTTAATTAGAATCTCAAGAATCTTGCTCTAATGAACGAACCTCATCATTGCATGATTAATTAAATTTGTATGAAGCAAAAGGTCAAGGGACCATCAAATAGTGGTCCCCAAAGAAGGGCAACTTAATACAGCGCTGTTGTAAACTAATATTTTGATAGTATTTTTAGGTTAGTAAATACTTCTAAATTTAATCCTAAATCAATAGTTCAGTTCCAAAACTTTAAATTTCAGCAATGATAATTTCTAGAACAAAAACATCCCCTTTTTTGTGAGACATACATGTATGCTTTAAAGTATGAAATAATTTTAGATAGTCACAACTTAAGGTGATAAATTGAGAAACAAAAGTGGCCTCAGCAAGATAAACAATGCATGACTTACTTTTAATGCTGGAAGAACTTGGGAATGCTCCCTTAATCTCAAACAGCCTTTGGGTTGACTAGCTAGGGTTCTTAGGGTCCTACAAAATAGAAATAAGCACTCTCATATTTCAGTAAGCATCGACTATGAATTGGAAAATCATGATATACATTTATAAGACAGCAGTTGTGGTCCTAAATCACTCAGGCCAGTTTCATTTCCTACATTGTTTCTATATAAAAAGGGCTGCAAATGGTTGATACAGAATAAAATCATGGGACATTACTTTTCTGTTTTTGAAATAAAAACAAAACCCACTAGGGGTGACTATTGGGTTCTAAATTAGTATCACGATAGTATTGCGATAGTAAAGTTGCTATTGGAGTAGTATTGCAATAGTCAGAAAACTATTGCAATACTATCACAATAGTTGTTTTTACAGAAAAAGTAGAAAAAAATCAATGTAAAAGCGTCCACTTTTTATTAGACAGTAACTTTATATTGGTATTGAAAGATGCTGTTTAACTTGTAAATGGCGAGTAAATGATCAAATCAGTTAACTACAGATATTCCCTCAAAAAGAATTAGATTTGACCTCATTCTCTGATAAAACATGCAGAAAGGTAGCATTGTTACAACATTCAGTTCTACCTTCATTTTCATAAAAAAACTATTGTAAACTATCGATAGTCAGAGGAACTATTGCGATATCTATTGACTTGAAAAAATGCTATCGACCTATTGCTATTGCAAGGTAAACTATCACGATACAGCGATAGTTCGACCTATTTTTACACCCCTAAAACCCACATGCTATAACAATATACATTATTCCATATGACAGTTACTAAAAGGTTAAAGTATTTAGATCTATTTATCAATCCTTCTTTGGCTCTGTATAAACAATCTTGCTTGAGCAAACACATCTTTTGAGCGACCATTTTCATTAAGTGACTGTTTCCAAAATCCCATTCTTTAAATCAAAATATCTCAATAAGTAATTATATTGTTATTCTAAAAGTTATTGCAAATGAATCCTATGTTGTTATAACTCATAAGAAATGTCTCAACGAGATGGGTTAAAAGCGATAAAGATTCTACAACTAATTTTGAATAAAGCCCCACCCTACTGCCTATATCTGGGGTGCAATAAAAAATTCTAAGGTTCACCCATTTGTGCAAAGTTTCATCGAAAATTGGCCTGATGGTTTGGGAGAAGATTTTTACAAAAAAAAGTTAACATACGCACAGACACAAAACGCCATGACAATAGCTCACTGGACTTTGGCTAAGAAGCTAAAATTACATTTTCAGAATATATAGTGACTAACAATTTAGTGCAATCAGTGCTTTCGGCACTTCACAGGGTTTGACACTAACTTCATTTTACCACAGGCCATCTGGACCTAAGCTGGTCCAATCTTTCACCAGTTTCTCGTCTCTGAGTACAGGTCCTCCATATCTGTCTTAGCTCATGGGCAAGTTGAACTCTATACATGAGTTAAGTGATAAGAATAGTGTTGTACATGAGGTAATTTCAGACATGAGGAAACGGTGTGGAAAAAGAAGAAATTGCTTGATACAAGCAATTTCTTCTTTTCCACAAGAGTTTCCCTGCATCAAATCTGGTTTATACTCTCAACTTATGGTGCCATTTTCACGATTTTCAAGAACTGAAGTCACTGACTGAAAAAAAATTCAAAGGCCAGAAGGACCTGCATTATAGAATGAAGTGCCAGTCCTACCAAAAAATTACAGGCCTCGGACCTGAGGACTAGTGTTAGTGTTGACCCCTGAACTTCAATTTCAATGAATCTTGCCTAAGTATTAATTCAGCATGACAAGGGTTATTTCGAATTGAGCCTGTATGTGACATTTCCAACAATTCACATGCATGTAATGGACATAAATCTTAGTGAATATACAACAGTTAGGGATGGGCACCGGTGCTTTGGTATCTGTTACTCCCGGTACCATGACGTCTCGCGTAATTGGTATCGGTTCATTTTGAAAGTACCGGTTCCTACTTCCGGGACCTATGCAATTAAAAAAAATTTCATAACAGCTTTGCAATGTTTGTTACAAAGTTATTTACTCACAAAATACCAATGTAACAATGCCAACAATCTTACTGATTTGTTCGTCTTTGAGTTCTGTGCAATAGAGAAGGAAGTTTATACCAGACCATCGTGTAATGTCAATTATAATTATTGATATTGATTCTTTTTTCATATTGCCAAACGCAGATTTAGGATGTAGAATGAAATTATTTGATTAATTGTAAAATAGATGTTTCCTGAGTCTCAGAAAATTTCATTTTTCTATGTTTTCAAAGGTTATAAAGTCTTGCATGTCGCCGCTTTGTCACCAAATAATTGTACCGAGTGCCAATCTAAGCTCCTGCAACGACTTTACCGCGATCAATCGATGAGTAATGAAGACGGAAACTGACGGGAAATTCAAGCTCTAATCTCAAATTCTAATAATGGTATCAAAATTTCATACTTGCATACCCCGCTCGATCTGAAAGGGTGAAAAAGATCATTTTACACTGTCTTCAATTTTTGGGGGGGATAAAGTCCTACCTGCCGTGAAAATATAAAATAATCACATTTCCCATATTCAATCAAACAACACAGTCAAATAAAGCAAATAAATATATCCTCGTGAAAGAAAGGGTTTGATATCTCACGAGGATTTACAAGCGTGCGCCCCATGCCAAGTCTAGATGCAACCCCAAAAATAGCCAAACACCTGTTGTCGGCGCCTTTGATGACCCATTCTCCCTCCTCGAAAAATAAACTGTTCTGGTCGCTTTACTCGATTACAAAAAGTTTTGTAGATTCGCCAGATAGCCTTGTGGACTTAATGTCGGATTATTGGAACAAAACATAAATACCGGTAATTTCTTTCTTCGGTTATAATTGCACAAATCTTCCGTATTTTTGGATAAAAAATATAATCGTATTTCAGACAAAATTTAGATCATGATTCTGTCGCCACTGTTACACAAATCAACTTAATCACAACTGTCATTTTGTCATAAGTCCCTTCCCGAACCTAGGCAGTTGCGATATCATAACCCTCATTTGTTAGTCTGATGTTTCATCATTGTGGTTAGTTGTTTCCGTTGCCTACGGTATTGTAAAGTCCGAGTTAATTCATGATGTTCATCTGCCGAAGCTACTGTTTTGAAGATAAGGCCCAACATAGCTGCTAAGGGTTATGTTGTCACAAGTAGGCCTAATAATGATTTAGCTTTGATTTGACAGGTGTTTCCTACATTTGAAAGGGCTCAAAACGGTACGTGGCAGAGTACTTATTGCTTATTAACTGTCGCACTGTTCACACATAAGAGTGCTACGCCAGTGTGAAGTAATTGGTATTGGAATCGTTAGGAATCGGTATCGGTTAAAAAGTATTGAGTAGGTATCGGAATCGGTTAAATTCTAATGGTGCCCATCCCTAACAACAATGCAATAAAATTCATAATGTTAACCGACTTTCTGAAGAGGGGTTTACACATTATCTATCTGCAAAACGCATAGTGAAGACTCTGGTCAGTCTGTGCGGCTGCATAGGCTGGAAAGAGGCTTTATTTCATGCACATGTAAAATTGTTCGAAATGTCACATACAGACTCAATTCTATCTGTTGTACTTTTGCTTTCACTTACATTGCAGCAAACCAGCCTGTTTCTGGATCTTCAGCACTAAGTAAAACAGCCAGAGTTTTCAAAATTTCCTCAGAGTGGACATTGTTGAGTAGGCGGGAGTGACCTTCAGAATTAGTTGCTAGGCAACTGAGCGCAAAACAAGCATTTTTACTAGCACCAGTGTCATCACAACTCAACATCTTTGCCAGCGAGGAAATCTGCAAGGGGATATTACTTCTGTGTAAAGTTGAGGGTTTATCCAATATTATAGTAAATTAACTAAAGAAAGAACGAGAGTCATTTATAAAACATTTATGCTCCCCATAAAAGCAGGTCATTAGCCTATTCTTTGTCAATCAACAATGGGCAATAACTCAATATGATGAGTAGTTATGGTTCTTGGGCACTACATTTCTCCCCAATGAGATCTATCCACCTGTGAAGTTTCATGATTCTAGTTTGCACACCTTTTGAGTTATGCTCCAGATAAATATTGGTCTATGGACAGACCAAGGGATGGACATAATGACCGGCTGACAGACCAATAAGTGCAAAGCAAAATACCCCCCTCTTCTTCGAAGGGGGGATTAATTAAGATCAAACTTCAAAATAAGTAAGAGCAGGTTTATTGATGATTATCACAAACTCCTAATTGAAACCAACTTTAACAAGACCATCTCATGAGAATAACAATTCTCACAGATAGGAGCCGATACTAAACATTTTTTTCATCATAAAAGGGACATTACTCTAACAAAATGCAAAAGAAATATTCTCCTTGACAGAATTAACTTCCCTTATGCCAGAAATACAAAGACCAAGCTTGGTAGAGGTTACAACAAAGATAGGATAACAAAGGTCAACCAGTATATATGTTTTACGCTAACTTAAGCTAAAAGTTGAAAGAGGTACTAATAACAATAAAATATTTGCAATTTGAAAAAACCTATGTGGTAGAAAAAATTCAGCCGTGTTTGCCAGATCTGATAATTACCACACTGAATTCTTTACAAATACCGTAGTATTCTTTTTCTGAAAAGTTGTCGGCCATTGCAGCTCTTCAAAGTCGGAAGTTTGCTCGCGCCGTATTTTCGAAATGTAAACAAATGTTCTTAAAGAAGTCATCAGCAGAATCAGCGATAGAAAAGAGGTACATTGTAATTATAACTAAAATGTTACTATGTATGCCTAGTGTTTATTTGTTTCGGTCTGTTTGTTGAGTAATGACATGTTTGACCATTTTTTTGAACTGATTCTAGCGAGACTGACAACATTTTGAACTAACCAACCTGAATAAGTGAATTCATGATGAAAATGTGAAAAATTCTGGTGCATTTGTTGTATTACTCCGCAATTTTGAAATAGTTCCTTCGTGGTAGATAAGTTATATTGATACATGGAATTTTATGGGGAAAAAAATCTGGTAAACACAACGCTCTTTATTTATTTTTATGCTAAAATAAATGGACTTTCGTTGGTCAAGAAAGCTCTCTGAAGAGCCTGATACGCACCGAATTGCACCATTTATTTAAAGATTTTCTGAGGGGGGGGGGGGACTAGATTATTTTGAATCCACATTCTTTATAGGCCAGCTACACGCCTGATTGCCAGTTACAATCAAATTCTCCTTTCTTCACAATATGTTTGAGCATTTATCGAATGTTTTCTATTCAAATTGTATCCAATTTTTATTGTTGTCTTTAACCTCTTTCCATTTGGACTAGCTTAAAGTTTTGAAAAACAGAAAAAGGTTACGAATAAATTACTACAGTTTACCATTCTCTCTGAATCTGAGAGCTGTAAAAGTCTCTTTCTTCCCTGTTCCATATCACATAGACGTCCAATGGCAAATGCAGCATTCATTCCACGACCTGAAAAAAATGCAATTTCTTTGATTCTTTCTATAAGGTTATCCCGAGTTTTTTGAAGATTATAACTCAGTAATTTAACCCACAAACCAGTAAAAGTACTGAAGGAATGAATCCAGCCCTGTGTTCAGAATGACAAAATGGTGCAAACTGTTTGCAAATTATACCCCGCTTTGCATATGCAAAGCAGGGTGTATTTTGACAATAGTATGCACTGTTTTGTAATCCTGAAAACAGTGCTGCTTTGGATAATTTCACCCCAACAAATAGTTGCCTGATTTTTGCATGAAAAGAAATAGACTTATTGTATGGGTCTTTCAGTGAGTAAGTTGCAATATCTTTCAAATCTGACTAGTTTAAAATGTTGTCATTTGGTAATGAGTTGAATATTACTAAACACTCCACTCACCAGCCTCGTCAACTCCCAGAGACATAATCAGTTTAGACAGGATAGTCTGTGAGTGGTCATGGGATAACATCTTATTGCAACCTTCCTCAGCAATACTCAATCTGTTAAAAGTTCAAAGTAAAAATTATTTAAAAGGGGCATCTTAACACACCTGAGGCATCATATTATTTGTAAAATTAAAAATAAACTGTTTATGGACATTTCTATTAAATGTGATTAAAAGATGTTTGGGCTATCGATTCATTCATTGAATAATGCCAAGCAACCAACAATTTACACATTTTATTCTATTTGGATGGATGGTAAAAAAAAATGTAAATCAAAAAAAAATATTCAATTGATGATCAAAGAAGGTGTTTAGATAGATTATACCCTTTTTTCATTAACATTATTACAGTATTGTGATGTATAATTAATAGGCGACAGTTAGCCATTACTCAACTGATAATACAGGTGGTTGCTTGACCAAATGAAATGTACAGAGCCTACCTTGCGAGTACAAGTGCAGCATTACTAGCTGTCCAAAGGTTCTCAGAATGTAGTAGTGTTGTGATATGTTCCAGTGTACTTGGAAGGCATTTCTCGGACAGGATCCATTCACGACCCTCGTGACTTTCAGCCTGGAAAACAAACAAACAGACCAAATCAAGGAGGGTCAAACATTTCAACTATTAATTGAATTTATAGTCAAGAATACTGTGCAAAATTGATTATCAATACTTTGTAAAGAGAAATAAACAAGTAAGTAAATTGTCACAGGATACACCTGTTGCCCTGATGGATGTACAAACGTATTTGGAACAAAGCGGATTTAGAACTTGGGCTGGAAAATAAAGAGATTCTGATTGAAAGTACACCTAAATCAAATGATATAGAAGGATCCTGATGAAATCCCTTGCTGTGAACTAATGGGATCCCTCCCAAGTCTTTTAGGATTCTTGGGATCTGGGGACACTGTTAGTGTCAGTTAGTGACACCGTTAGTGTCACTGTAATTTGGGATTATGTCAACATACCAATGTTCCCATAGTTCCAGCAGCATTCATCACACTCTCCGAGTCATCAAAGGTCAGCATGCGTGTAAGATGTGCCAGAATCTTGCTGCTCTCCGACGACCCATCTTGAACAAGGGAGAGAACCCTGATGCAACCAAGCTCTGACTCAGCGAGAGTTCCAAGTATGTATGCAGCATTTCCAGCAACTCTGTAAAATAAATAGAGGATATTGAATGAGTGGTCATTGAATACCGAATTTATTAAACAAGTCATCTATAAACAGATAAAAACGAGGCTGCGCCGAGTTTTTATCTATTTGAGATGACGAGTTTAATAATTTCGGTATTTTTCGAACACAAATTTTATATTCTATTTATAATATGACCCGAATTTTTGCAAAGAATCATTCAAATTCTTGAAATTCAACATTTCAATTTTCCGCGAAACTTATAACGCCTTTTAAAACTGACGTCACAATATTTACAGTATGACATCGTTTTTCGCAGTTACATAATAGCGTTCTGAGCTCATTTGCATAGTTATTCCACTAGTGTAATATCACCTGTGTAATATAAAAAATATTCAAAGGGTTTATTTTACTCACGCGACGTCGACCATATTATAAAAATCTCTATATAATTAGTACAGGGAAAAAGACTAACAGGGGCACAGTCGCAAATGGCCCTTAGATTTTTTCGGATAATGCCTATACCTCTAATGTTAAATTTTGGAAGTTTGGGCTGCTTAGTTGAAATTGTTAGTCATTTTCCCTGTAGTAACTGCAGGTAGATTTTTGTTAAACATACCATAATATACATTTACAAGGTAGGGTTTATCACTAATTGGAGTCCTGGAGTTCAAAACTCCTTACTTCCTAGACAGGAATCCTTAACTTTGCAAGTTAGGTGTCCAATGGTGGACATTATTGGCTTATCATTGGTGCATACAGACCCCCATGCCTACCAGTAGCAGATTTTAACAAAACGTGTATGAAGACCTTAGATAAATGTAGCGTTAAGTATGAAAACTATCTAGTAATTGGAGATTTAAATTATGATTTTCTAGATCAAGTAAAAAGTATACCATTAAGGGATCTCTGCGATATTTTTGATCTTTCTAATGCTATCAAAGAGCCAACATGTTTCACTTTTAATGGTAAACCATCCCTTCTTGATGTAATTTTAACAAATGATTCTTCTCAAATTGGAAATACCTGTAACTTTAACTGTGGGTTAAGTGATGTCCACAATATGATTGGTTTTCAGCTCAAAAAGGAGATACAACACAAGGCAGACAAATTTATTTCATACAGAAGCTTCAAGAATTTTAATGAAGAAGATTTTCTTAATGAAGTTAGCAAAAAAGATTTCAAATTTATAAATGAAGAAAATGACTTAAATAAGGCATCGGAAAACCTGACAACATGTATTCTGGAAGCTTTCAACAAACATGCCCCTATCAAAACAAGAAAACAACCACTTCATCCAGCACCTTTTATGAACTCTTCACTGAGGAAAGCAATTTATAAGAAAAAGATGTTCCATAATAAATTTCTTAGAAACAAATCAAATCACAACTGGGAAAACTACAGAAGAATAAGAAATCATGTTAACAAATTAAGAAAACAATCAATACAAAACTATTTCCTTGAACGCTGCTCAGGTGGATGTAAAGAAGGTGACTTCTGGAAAACGATTTAACCATTCTTAACAAATAAAGGTACTTTTTGCCAAAAAAATCTTATAATTAAAGAGGATGATAAACTTATATCTGACCAAATGGACATATGTAACACTTTCAATAACTTCTATATAAATGTTGCCAAAAGCATAGGAGACAAAAATGTAAAAATTGATGAAAAACATGAAAGTATTATCAAAATTGATGAAAACTCTCAAATCACGGAAAATTTTGACTTCAAGCCTATTTCAACTGAGTTTGTTTTAAAACAAATCAAAACTATGAACATAAAAAAAGCTACAGGAAATGATGGTCTATCTATTAAAATGCTGAAAATATGCTCTCCTGTGGTTGCTAAGCCTCTTACAGATTTGATAAACCGCAGTTTTAAAGAATCATCTTTCCCAAATAACATGAAAATAGCACAGGTGGTACCAATACATAAAAAAAACAGCCTAATGGATAAAAGTAACTACAGACCAGTCAGCCTTTTACCGGTAATGTCAAAAGTTTTTGAGCGAGCCATCTATGTTCAGATAATGCAACATTTTGAAAAAGTCTTCAATCCTTATCTTAGTGCTTTCCGACCAGGTTATGGCTGTAACACCGCCCTGCTAAAAATTGTGGAAGACTGGAAATTGCACCTTGATAATAATCAATACCTGGCTGCCATATTGATGGATCTATCAAAAGCTTTTGACTGCTTACCACATGATTTGCTACTTTTGAAACTTAAACATTATGGATTAACAAGCCAGGCGGTAAATCTCATTAAAAGCTATCTCTCAGACCGGAAACAATGCGTCAAAATAGGTAAAACAACAAGTGACTTTCAAACAATAATCAAAGGTGTTCCACAAGGTAGTATATTGGGACCAGTCCTCTTTAACATTTTCATCAATGATATTTTCCTATTTGTCCATAAATCAAAACTCTACAACTACGCTGATGATAATACCCTTTCATATGCTAGCAACTCTCTTTCAGACCTGGTTGAAACTCTTGAAAATGAAAGTCTCTCCTTAATAAACTGGTTCTCAATAAATCAGATGAAAGCAAACCCTGAAAAATTCCAGGCTATTTCTTTGGGTCATAAGACACATAAACAGAATCTAAACTTCAATTTCAACAATATATCTATTCAAAGTGATGAGGAGGTTAAGCTACTTGGCGTAAACTTGGATTTTTTACTATCTTTCAATTCGCACATAAGTTCTATATGCAAAAAAGCTTCAAGACAACTAAATGTTCTTAAACGTATTGGGAAGCATTTAAATAAACTAGGCAGATTAACAATTTACTATTCATTCATTATGTCTAACTTTAACTATTGTCCTTTAACATGGCACTTTACAAACGAAACAAATACAAAAAAGATTGAAAAAGTCCAGGAACGCGCCTTAAGATTCATTTACGAGGATTATCAAAGTAGCTACGAGATTCTTTTAACTAAATCTGGCTTGCCATCTCTAAAAGTAAGACGTTTAAGATCAATTGCCCAAGAAACTTTCAAAATTTTGCATCACTTAAATCCTGAATATCTACATGACCTCATTAAATACAAACATTCTAAATATAATTTTAGGCGCAAAAATACAGTAGAGATTCCGCAACCAAGGACAGAAAGGTATGGCAGAAGGTCTTTCAGATACGCAGCAGCAGTTGTTTGGAACTCCCTTCCTGCACATTTTAAAGAGGTCTCTTCATTCAATCAATTTCAAAATCTTTTAAATTCATGGGATGGAGAGAGATGTGTATGCTCCTCTTGTCAGCACTGATACAGAGTTAATTGGGCTGCTGCTGTGGGTCTGGGATACTGTTTCTTCTGTTTTTCTACCTTTTTTTCATGAGTTTTGATTTTGCTTTGCTTTTGATTTTGCTTTTTCCTTTAGCTTTTTAATTTGGTTCTGCCTTTTTCCGCCTTTTCATTTGTGTTCTCTCTTTAGTTGCTTATCATAATCTGCTTTATTAGTTTACTGCATGATAAATGAATTCCTGTGTGCATGAATTGTGTTTTTCTTTAAAACTTTTAACATAGATGTATGTTGAAAATGAAGGAAAGGATGGGAACACTGTCTGCAGTGTTGATCATTGCAAATTTTGTCCCCTGACAAAACAAAAATGTGCAATAAAGTTTTCTAGCGTGCAAATATCTCTAGTATCAATGAACAATACCTTAAGTAATTTATTTTTACCTTTTAATATATGTAACTTTTATCAATGTTGTAAATTTTATAAAATTTTCACATACTAAATCTGTGATCAAAATGTAGTACAAGGGAGGCAACAAGTGGATATGACTGATAAACTTATGCACGAGTGGTCTCCCCTACTCAAACAAATCTTTTATGCGTCTTTTTCCATTTTTACGGCAGTATTTATCTTATCTCTTTTGATGAATAATGTAATGTCTTATATGTCTTTAATTGTCAAGTCGGTGTTAAAAGCTCACCAGAGCTTGTGTTATCTGTTATGTACTCCCGACTTTCTGTAAATAAATTTTACTTGACTTGACTTGATGGTCCCCTTGATTATATTTGAATGATGTAACGATGTAACTTGCTCAGCATTCTGATTTTATCCAATTTGTGTTGGTCTAATTTCATTTGTCATTTGCTTGCAGTATGATAGATCTGTACTTTGTTACCCAAACATCTTTTTTATGTTTCTAGCACTCTGTAACATGTTTTTTTTTTTTTCAGTTTTGTTGTGATTTCTTTCAGCTGTCTCTTTAAGGTCACATTGCATTGCATGACCTAGTCGTTCCATTGACATTATTCAATGTTGACATGTTAGCATTGAATCTTTATAAAGCACCAGTCTCAAAATAAAAAAAAAAAAAAAAACAAAAAAACTTTTAATATTTTTGGGTAATAACAGCAGTATCTAATTATTCTTTCGTTCTTTGGAGTATCAAATTCCTATTTGTGCATATCAATGGGTTCTTCATGAATAGGGGTTCTTTGTCCATATAAATACAGAATATCCAGGAACACTTTAACAAGTGTACCAGTCCACAGCCAAGTATAAACTTCCTTACCTAGGCGTGTCATTGCCAAGAAGGCGTACAAGACCCCACAAAAAATCCTCTGACCCAGAATGACATAGGAAGGTGTTAACAGTTTTCTCTTTCTCTGCATGCAAGTCATCAACCAACATCTCTAGGGCAGTGTAGGACTTTTTGTCGCTGCACATAAGCTGCGAAAAATAATCTTCCTTTTGCCATGAACATGGCATTTTTGGGCCGTGTCACTCAGCTATATGGATAATCATCTGATATTCTCATTTGTTTTGATACTCGTGGACAGCGATTACATTATTTGGGATCGAGTTTCCGATTTTCAATCACATGTTTACATTATTTTGGCGTCCTTTGTAACCAAAGATCTCCAACATGGCCGATGTTTCGAGATCTCGCGGGATTTGTTCATTCGCCAATGAGCGTTTTTATGACGATGATTATAACTTTCGGAAAACTCGGCTCTCTACCTTCAAAATTCGTTCAATTTCCCTTGACAACAAAGTACGCGAATATGGCTGACTTTTAAAGAATTTTACCTAAAGAAGAAACTTTAAACTTTTATCCTACACTTAATCACGACCAAAGATCGTTTGATACAGCTGTAAGAAGAGTTTCCTTCTAATCTGCTTTTTTCGATTTATTCTAAGACAGTTCTTTGAACTTGTCTTCAACACTCGCGCTGTCAAAAACCTATGAGCGCACCTGTTCTGTGTCGATGATAATATAAAAATAGGTTTAACCTATAGACGGGAAAAGTAAGTTGACTTAACTTATTTCAGAAGAGAAAACTATACTATCTATCAAAATCGATGGCTTTTTGCTAATTTATTTCTATATTGATTTTCCCAGTCAGTCACAGCCATTTAGAAGAAATGATACATATGAATGGAAGATATTGATATAATTCTTATAGCTTTTTAAAAATGATAGGGGAGTCTTCAAAAAACACCGTCATAGCGCAGTTGAAAGCGCGTCGATCTACCAATCTAGTGCCTCTCGGGTTCGATCCCCGACGGCGGCACTCATCTTTTACGACTATTTGACTGCCACAAATGGATTGGTAATCGTAGACTTATGTGGGCCAGGAGCTGGAGGCTAGGAAAGGATGTGAAGGCAGTATTGGTGTGAGAAATACCAGAAATGTTAGGTGCTCCAGTCGTCGCGACATGACCGAAATAATGTCAAAAGCGGCGTAAAACCACATTCAAACAAACAATTTAAATATGGGCGCACATATTATAGCCACTGCGTCGGGTCAGGACTCTAAATTTACATGGGTCATGGTCAGGTCCAAATCCTAAAGGGTGCGATTCCGACAAGATGTTAGCCGACATAGCTTTTGCTTAAAATAAAATAGCTGTATTTACATTTCTGTTAGAAGTTAAACTGCATGTATTGCTAAAGATTTCATCTCATTTAAGTCTTAAATGTAAATATTGCCATATATTTCATCATTATCAAGTCTTAACTTGGAATATTGATTAAGATTTCGTCTCTTTCAAGTCTTATCCAACTTTTTACCGCAACGTTGAAAAGCAACAATCATGATGACGTTGTTTTCGCGGGAAAAAGTAGCGTCTTATTTCCCCAAAGTGTAGAATGACGTCATTTGTGGAAGGTAAAAAGAAAATGTCATGCAAACGAGATTCTAAGCTAAAATGTGCAATTTTTTACATGTAAGGCTGATTCTTAACCTAATTTTACGTTCACTACAATCTAAATTTTGATAATGATCGACAGAAATAAAATCGGAGAAACAAGTAGATAAATTAAAATAAATAATAAGACAAAATGGCAAAATTTCGCGAGATCATCATCCTCCATGGAGGATGCCATTACGACACGAATTTTAACTTTGATGGTATATGTATTTCTTTTTGAGTTTGATTATTTAAATGTTTTACACGCGTTATCTAGAAGCGGGAAAAGCCGCAAAGCGCCCTTCGGGCGCTTTGCGTTACTTTTGCCGTAAAAACTGTTTATTAGAATGTTGGTTTCGTGTACTTTAAGTTTTATTAAATCAAAACCTACAAGTAAATTACTCATACCTAGTAAGACTAAAAAAAAAAAGTTGCACTACACCTTTTTCAATTCCCTCAGCCCCTATCCACTCTTTCCAGTCCCTTGCTATCCTCTACTGTATCTTTATTTAACTCTGATGTTTTTTTGTTTTTTTTCAACCAGTCTCCTCATACGTAGACAGAGACTAGTAGAAAAATAACATCAAAGCAAAACCCTGGATAGAGGTTAGTCCCTTGCGTCCCTTTTTATTTTGGAATGCGTAGCAAATCATTCATAGATTTAACAAAATGAACCAAAGACAATTTCATTCCGGGTTTTGTGATTACATTTATCACATGATCTTTGTGCTGAATTATTTCTCATCTTTTATGACTCAACCAGTTGTAATTGAATTTTTTTTATACATTCTACAAGTTGATTTGACTGATAAAAAATAGGAAAACATATCATGTACAAAATTGTTGTGTGCTTCGCATTTTCCTTATATAGTAATCACTTGATCTAGGTGGCAGTCATATGTTCTGTACTTCTTGAAATATATGCAATCCTGTCAACCATTTTGGAACATCTTTGACCAATCTATGATTGGACCTCGGCGTACCTCGGATGTTGATCTTTCAATACTAGATTGATCAAGGGTGTTCCAATTGCTGTCATGCATTCAAGATGACAATATGTTTGTAAACATTTTAAATGATTCTCCCATTTGTATATATCTGAACTCGCTTACATAGGTGTTATTTTCTATTTATTTTGCGAATGTTTTCAACCTTATTGCAGGACTATATCAAAATTTCTACGTTTATCGACTTATATATACATGTATCCTTGGCTACTACAGCTTTCTTAGCAAAGGCAACATAGAAATGTCTGTAAGATCTTAGTTTTGGACGATTTTTTTTATCTGAACTACAACATTGTGTGATAATTTATAATTACATGGTGAAATGTCCTTGCCTAGTCAACTCTTGAAGAACCCGCAACACATAATGTGCAGTCTGATCTTAGTCTTTATCACCTAATTTTCCATTTCAAACCATAAAAGTATCAAAATTGTATGTTCAAATTCAAATGCTTACTCACAATGAGGAAATTCATAGCTTTCAGAACTTTGATTTTGATATAATTTTGCAAAGGTTTTTATTCAGCATGACAAGTTAGTGTTAATGTAACTTCTCTCCAGAATAAAATAAGTTGCAAAAAGGAATACTCTTTCCCATCTTTAACATGAAGAGGGTCAGTTGACTACCATGATGGAATTTATCTGTAGCCAGTAAACTTTGTGACATTTCGTTAACCAGTAATGCTTTCTGAATTATTTTGTCTTTATAGAACCACATTTTATATTCTTTCAAAATGGTTGTCTCAACCTTTTGTAGAATAGTCGCCCGGGCCTTTCCAGTCCCTTGGGCCCTGGCATGGTGGTAATGCGTTGGTTTAGGTTTTACTTGTGATTTCTTATCTCTATTTCTATTCTGAAAAGTTACACATTAGCCTCTGTGACTACAATATCAGCCTTTAAACAAAGATTCTTCACTCTGACAAATAATCTAATTCAATCTAACTCTTTTTGGACTTCAATATGCTCGGTTATAAGTTCATACATGCAACAGTTTAAACTGTTGAATATTTGGAATATCTCTGTTTCAACTGAAGCTATTGATTTTCAACTTTGCAAATGCTTCTTTGACTATAATTTCAGTCTCTAGGAAACGATTAATTACTGTGATTTTTTTTTTATGTTATTGGAATAACTTATTTCAGACTTAAAAAAATATTGATATAGGTTTTAAGTGCATCAGATGTCATATCTGTGGTTCTAATTATGCTATTGATCTGAAACTGCACATGATCCTGAGACCATCTTTTAAGACTCTTGACAAAGGCCATTGCTGTCACATTTAATTTGGTGTTTTTTTTACATATTTCAAGCTTAGAAATTCTTGATTAGAGTTCTACATGCAACTTTCATAATGCCTGTATAAGGTTTTACTACTTAATCTTTTGCTCTGTCCTTGGCACATACTGGCACTTCGGTAACAATTATATGACATCCTCTAGGCAAAGATTCATTACTTTGATAATCATTTTAAGGACTCAATGATTCTGTTGATCAGGAGCTTTTACTAGGATTAAGGCAGTAGACCCGTAATAGTTCCGCAATGTTTGGGAAGTAATGAACTTTAACAGTGTTAACCGAGGTTTCCTAATGATTTTCATTAGGAAACCTTGGTCAACATTGTGAAAGTTCATGAGTTCCGAAATGTTGTGTATCTATTACGAGTCTACTACCTCAATACGGTACATCTAATCCTTTCTTTGTTTTCAGGTGAGCCATGGCTGATGTGGCTCAGCCACTGGTCCCTGAGCCACCACCTCCCAGGAGTTCACCAAAGATGGATGAAAAGGCACTTGTTGAAAAGGGTAGGTTTATTGAAAATTTTATACTTTCTATTTTCTTGCTTTATTAAACTGTATAGACATACTGAGGTATTTTAGTGATATGAGCAAATTTTACATAGAAAGTAAATCGAGATGTCAGTGCAATACTATTGAAAGTGCCTATAAATATATAGGCACTTACAATAGTGTTGCGCTAATCCCTCTAAATTTAAATGTACACCTCATTCAAAATGAGCACTAAGCAAAATGAACATAAATTTAACTGATAGTTCCTTTAAGCTTGAGAGGTGACATCTATGATTGTTTACCTTCAAATTGTTTTGATATGTTGCAAGTAATTTACATCAATTTTTTCAGACACCAAACTCCCAGCCCTTCGGTCCAGTGATCAGATGTTTGACCCCAACAAGCCACTCCCTACGTCTCTGCAGAGTGACTTCATTCCTGAGGATGTTTTGTTTGCCCTTACACAGCCACCCCAGTCTAGGGAAACCCTCGGACCTCCATCAAAATTCAGGAATTTAAATACATCTTTGGTAAGCGATCAATTCAAAAGATGGACTGCTGATTGTGCTATATTTGGCAAATCATTCAGTTTCAGTGTAAAATCTTAACCCTTTTCATGCTGAATGAAAATCTATGCAAAATTAATGTAAAATCAAAGTGCTAAAAGCACTGGAAGTAACCAAATGTGAGTGAGTATTGATTTCTGAAATGCTTTGTGTTACATCTTTCTGGTTTAAAAATGAAATTCAGATGGTATGAACTAAGATCAGACTGCATATATGTGCAGGCTTATCTTTCTCTATACCTCCTGCCAAAGCAGGAATATTCCGGGTTCAGCATGGGTTAAGAATACCTTTTTTTGATCTATACACTTTTCCTCAATATTGTAAATGCTGTTAATGATTTATTGAGATGTTTATGTTATCTACATCAAGTAAAAAAGTTTCAGCCTTAGATAATTAGGTAAAATTTTAGTTAAACCTTGTAATAGTAACCCTTCTAATGCTGTTCATGATGTATTTCTGCTTTACACAAAGCTTTGGCAGACTGTATAGACTAAGATCAGCCTGCACAGACATGCAGTCTGATCTTAGCCTACAATGTCTGCTTTTTATTGAATAATTATGGGAAAACTAATGCAACAGTGGTTGAAAGGTAAAAAAAATTGGGAATCAGTTGGAAGAAAATTTCAAAACAGCAGGGTAAGGGTTAATAAATTGAGGATTCAGGTTGAGTGATTCCTAGCCATCTTTGCCCTCTTGCTATGTGATATAATCATATAACTTTATTTCCAGTCCAAAACCAGAGCTCCGCCAGCCAATGTTTGGAATTCTAAACGACGTGAGAGATTCAAACATTTAACAGAAAATACAGTGTGTGTTTGTGGTGCTGGAAAGTAAGTACCATTTTCTTGTAAGCTGTAACCTGCCCAGTGTTCAGGATGTAAAAGCGTTTCATGAGCGCTTTGAGATGATACCCCGCTTTGCATGTGCACATACGTGCAAAGCAAGGTATCATTTGGAAAGCGCTTCGCTAGCGTTTTCGTCCAGAATCCAGGGCTGTTATCAGTCAAGGGCAGAACGCCACTTCAATTGTGACAATAATACTTTTTAATACTTGTTTAATTTACTATAGAAAAAAAACTTACCCTCTATTGTCACTGTTAATCATATATCTTTGTTGACTATGAGGAGCTTTTTCAACAATACCTCCAATTAGATACAAAATTTTGTTGCTTGATGTGATTACATGTTTAAAGTAATTACTCAATTATCTTTTTGATGACAGTATCATTTAGAAAAGAGTTTCAAGGGGTCAGCGCTTTAATATTGTGAGGGCCTATAAATATATATCACTTACAATAGTATTCTGCTGACCCCTCTAAATTTTAAATTTCAATAGATTGGGGGCATATTGTTTTATCATGCCCTTATAATATGTCTGCCCATCTGCCTGTCTCTCAGTAAAAACTTAACCTTTAAAACTAAATATTTTCCTCCTACTACACATCCTTATATTTACAGTTTCCTTCTGTATTTCTGTCTGTACCTCTGTCTGCAAACTAAGCATTTTCCTCCTTATTCAACACTTTCAAGTTACACATCTTACTTTTTCAGGGATATATCATTCCTCTATGATGTTCCAAATGTGGATAAAAAGCCAGAGAGACCAGACAAGATTGATAAAAGTGTTGTTAGAAAGGAAACCATGGAACCACAAAAACAGGTATAACATGATGATCAATTCATATGACAAATTTAGTGACTTTTTGAAGGACTTGTGGAGGTATTTAAACCTGAAATTTAATTTTGAATACTTAATTCTTATGCCCATTAGAGAAGTGATGGGCTTGTTCAAGCTGTTGTTGGATGTAATTGTTGGATAATTATTGTCAATTTGTTTTTAGCTTGACTATTCGTAGAAAAGGGTAAACCTATGTGAGATAGCAGTCGGAGGCTAGGAAAGGGTGTAATGGTAGTACAGGTGAAAGAAATACCAGGAATCCATTGTTAGGTGCTCCGGCCGCTGCAATATAAATGCGAAATTGTTGAAAGCGGTGTAAAACCCATTCAAACAAACAAACAAATTGTAGAAAGGGGGGTCATCCGGGCATCGGCTTTGACATTGGTTTCTGTGTTAGTGTAATGCTTTGGTTAAGTTTTTACGTGAAAGTGTTTAAAATCTCTGTTTCTACTAAAGCTATTGCTTTGAAACTTTGCACATACTTTGTGACTACAATAACAGCCTCTAAACAAAGATTAATTACTCTAATATTGAATTTAGTGGAATTTTAACCCTTATACGACTTAGAGATCTTGGTTAAGTTTTATGCAACTGATGCATATCTGTAATATTTCTATTTCTACTAAGGCTATTGCTTGGAAACTTTGCACTTGCTTCTGTGACCATGATATCAACCTCTAGACAAAGATTCAAAACATTTATTTGCTTTAACAAGAATTTCAAGCCTGTGGAGCAACTCAAGCTATTCATGGCTTTCTAGTTAAGATTTAGACCAATCATGTTTCTATTCTATAATTAGACTCTCCCATCTTTTTCCTTAGGTGCTACAACTACCAGATACCTTAATACCAGAAGAATATCATATAGTCAAAAATAGAGGGGTAATGGGTATAGAGTATCATGAAGAGTAAGTGTATTTCTATCAAATTGTACCATAAACATTCATTTAAATGCCATATCATTCAGTCAAAAATGGGGGGGGGGGGAGGGGGGTCATGGGTATAGAGTATCATGAAGAGTAAGTGTATTTCTATCAAATTGTACCATAAACATTCATTTAAATGCCATATCATTCAGTCAAAAATGGGGGGGGGGGGGGAGGGGGGGTAATGGGTATAGAGTATCATGAAGAGTAAGTGAATTACTAACAAATTGTACTATAAACATTCATTTAAATGCCATGTCATACAGTCAAAAATAGAGGGGTAGTGGGTATAGAGTATCATGAAAAGTAAGTGTATTTCTATCAAATTGTACCATAAACATTCTTTTAAATGCCATGTCATACAGTCAAAAATAGAGGGGTAATGGGTATAGAGTATCATGAAGAGTAAGTGTATTTCTATCAAATTGTACCATAAACATTCTTTTAAATGCCATATTATATAGTCAAAATAGAGGGGTAATGGGTATAGAGTATCATGAAGAGTAAGTGTATTTCTATCAAATTGTACCATAAACATTCTTTTAAATGCCATATTATATAGTCAAAATAGAGGGGTAATGGGTAAAGAGTACCATGAATAGTAAGTGTATTTTTATCAAATTGTACCATAAACATTCTTTTAAATGCCATATTATATAGTCAAAATAGAGGGGTAATGGGTATAGAGTATCATGAAGAGTAAGTGTATTTCTATCAAATTGTACCATAAAAATTCTTTTAAATGACATGTCTTACAGTCAAAAATAGAGGGGTAATGGGTATAGAGTATCATGAAGAGTAAGTGTATTTCCATCAAATTGTACCATAAAAATTCTTTTAAATGACATGTCTTACAGTCAAAAATAGAGGGGTAATGGGTATAGAGTATCATGAAGAGTAAGTCTGTTCCTATTGAATTGTCTTGTAAAAATGTATCAAACGCCCATGCTGTAATAATTTAGGGTTAATTAACATTTTCAAGGGCGTTAACATTTGCAGGGACCCTAGAAATTATTTAAAGCCCAAGAGTGCATCACTTGGCTGATAAAGCATTTTGTGGATTTCTTCAAATGTTTACCCTGTAAAAATTGAATTGAAGCTTTATTGTGTAAAAAGAAAGACTAGAGTATTAATTTAAACAGAAACTTCTGAATAATTCAATGATAAACTTTAAGCAACATGTAGCTACAAAGCTACAAATATGCCAGAAAAATTGTTATGCATTTCAATATCACTATTGTTTATACCAATGTTGGTTAGTAAATGTGTGATGTCACAAAATTTAATGCCGGAATTAGATCAACATCTTAGTCATGCTCTTTATTAATGTTTGACAGAATAATTTCAAAACAATTTACTAATTAATTTGTTTATTTTTTCAAGGTCAAACCTTCATTGAATATCAAACAGAATGGATTTATTCATATTTTTGGGAAAACAATTATTTTTGAAAAAGATCAGTATCATTGAAATTGAATAAAGTGTAAAGGCCCAGATTGAGGATATTTAAGTACAGTAAAATGGGTGTTTATAGAATGTGGATTTGCTGATTAATCGTTGTTTTCTCCTGTTAATGCCTGTGTTTTGTCTGTTAGTATTTGTCTATAACTACCCAAAAACGTACATTTTATGAAATGATAACATAAAGTCTTTACTTTTAAAATTGTAATGTAATAATTCCGATTAATGCCCTTGTAGAAAAAATTTCTCAGCCCATTGTGTACACTACTCAAAAGTTCTAAGCGGCCACCTTACCTTTCTCCATTTTTCACACACTTTTCGCTTTTATTTTTAAATGTCAACTTTGTCTTTCAAAAGAGTGACCATTCGGCCATCATCCTATCCGATTTTTTTGTAAATTCACGCATCAGTAAGTCCTAAAGACGGATTTAAATGCATGTACCCTCAAATTCAAAAGTCTCAAAAATGACAATTTTTCGACAAATTTGAATTTTTCGACAAATCAAAAACGCAAATCCTATCAATTTTTTGTACTGATATCAGTGGTACAACGTCGGAGGACTTCTAAAAATAATAAGAAATTCCACAACTTTGTACGCAATCCTTATCCTAACAAAAAATGTCAAAAACACCCCACCCACCAATGTTAACTTTTAAATCGAGGGTACTCCATCTTTCGTATAATTTTTAATCATTTCTTGTTGAACTATTTCACTGATTTTTGTCTTGTTGACTTCATAAATGATTTTGCTGCATTATAACAGCAAAAATGGGATGAAACCATGCGAAATTTATAACATATGTCCAAAAAGACAAGTGGCCGCTTAGGAGTGTTTAGGAGTGTAGACTTCAAAATTGACCATTTTGGGTCAATGTTCATTGAGTCTCTAAAAAACACCCACTCAGCCAGTTGAGAGTTTTGGCTCAATGAATCAATTTTGGAATTCATTGAGTCTCTGAGAAATGCCAACTCAGCCGTTGAAAATTTTGGCTCAATGAGCCAATTTTGGAATTCATCGAGTCTCCTAGAAATGCTAACTCAGCCTGTTGAAAATTTTGGCTCAAATGTCAAAAAAGCCTGTCCAAAGGTTTTCAACCATTGATAAGCACTTGCTTGTTTGACAAATTGAACCAACACTAACAGCAATGACAGCAATGACAGGAAATGAAAAGTACATTGTATAGAAGAAATGTTTAAGAAAGCCAAGACTGAGTCATACTCAGACAAAGATATGTGACCGTCACGTGAAAAGGGACCATCTGGGAAGTACATAACGTGTCGGCCCCAGTCAGACTGCGGGGATTGCGTAGACTGACTAGGGTCGAAACTTTTCACGAAGTGCATAATTCCAGAATGACCAACCTACCTACTGGTGAAAGAATTTTTGAAATACAACCTCTGGTTTGCCTGTAGCAGAACTAATCTCTTTTTCAAATATCAAACTTCAGAATTCCCAGACGGTCCCTTTTTGCTTGACGGATCACATATATGAAAATTGATTAAATTTAGCTGACAATGTTTCAATATGCTTGTCACTTAAACACTTTAATACTTTAAGGTAGTAATAATTCCGCAATATTTCAGAACCCATGAACTTTCACAATGTTGACCAAGGTTTCCTAATGAAATCACTAGGAAGCCTCGGTTAACACTGTTAAAGTTTAATACTTCCAAAAAATCACGGAAGTATTACGGGTCCACCATCTTAAAAAGGGACTGCTCAATACAGCTTTTTAAAGACACTAGAGTAAGGAATTATTTGGAATAATCGGTTTGCATATGTCTTATGGAATGACTATTACCACATGAATTCAATTTCTTTTTACAGCAAATACAGTAACCAAGTAGAAGACCATGAAAAACATTTGGTTTTGTTCCCCTCCATGTAAGTTGAAATTATCAGGTAGATCAACCTTCTTCTGCTGTTCACGGTATTTTTTTTGTGCTGTACACAAAGGATTGACAGATAGTATAGACTAAGATCAGCCTGCACAGATGTGCAGCCTCATCTCAGCCTACAATGCCTGCTTTCTACTTAATTATTGTTGAATAACCTAAAGCAACACTAGTTGAAATGATAAAAAAAAAATGGCTATTTGTTTGAAATATCTTTTTAAATAAAATTTGAATTGTTAAGGATAAGGGTTAACCTTGCATTATTTATTTGAGAAAGTCTGGCTTAATTGCAATTCTGCCACCGTCATAGTGCAGTTGGTAGCATGACCGACTGTCAGTCTAGAGGTCCTGTGTTCAATCCCCGACGGCGGCACTCATTCTTTCTGACTAAGGGTTGATAATCGTAGAACTATGTGAGATAGTAGCTGGAGGCTAGGAAAGGATATGATGGTTGTACTGGTGAGAGAAATACCAAGAATCCATTGTTAGGTGCTCCAGCAGCCGGGATATAACTGAAAAAATGTTGAAAGTGGTGTTAAACTCCATTCAATTAATCAATCAATTAATCACAATTCTTCTTCAGAGTGCTAAATTGTCATATGTGCCTATACAATAATTGAGCAAGGGTATTTTTATACTTAAGCAGATCAAAACCTTGGTCTGAGGGTCAAACATGAGCCAAAGGCAGAATTTGTGTTGGTCAGTAAAGGATTCTCAATGCCAAAATTTCTTTGAGGATTTTGGGATAGGTTATAAAAGCTTACACAACCCTTAAATCATGTCTACCTTATATTTTTCAGGAAGCCTGTGAGTCGATATGAAGTTAAACAATTACAGAAAACAATGGAAGAAATGTTAGAAAGAGCTGGAGTCAATGATACTGATACAGACATTAAAGGTCCAACACAGGTCAGTGGATTTGGGTAGTTAATCCTTGTCATGCTGAATGAATTTTGCTAAATTTTCCATCAAAATTAAAGGGCAAAAAGCACTGAAAGTACCAACTGTAGGTCAATTTTTATTTGAAAAACTAAATCTATTGACGATTCTGGTTTGAAAGTGAGAAACAGGTGGTGTAGACTAACATCAGGCTGCACATATGTGCAGTCTGATGTTTGTCTATAGCTCCTGCCAAAGCAGGAATATTCCGGGTTCAGCATTACAAGGGTTAACTCTGTTTGTTACGCTAGTCTTACAAATTCAGGAGTCAGTGACCTCCATATTTTTTCAGGGGTCAAAAACCTTTTTGGAGAGATTAAGATTCAAAAATGGCCTTCTAGAGAAAACAATTTAAGATAGAAGGAATTAGCTTGATACATGAGTGAAACGAAGAAACTGCTTGCAATAAACAATTCTATATTCCCCTCAACTGATACTCTATGAGCCAAAATTTTAAAGTTTAATTAAAAAGTCGCTTTTGATTGAGTTCATTCATTTATAACAATTTTTTCTAAACAATTGTGTAATTAATATTGGTCCACAACCTTAAAAAAATCTAAGTCCCAAAATGGTTAAAATTCTACTAAATTTAATATCAGTGTAATACCCCAACAAGTTAAAAAGTAAAACATTGAACTAATGGTCATATTTATTACAGATGCATAACTTGTTGGAACTTATAAAGAAAGAGCAGAACATCTATAATATTGTGTTCCACGAGTTGATCCGGCAGACAAGTATAGAATGTGTTGAGAGAGGGGAATTATTGGCTGATTTGAGACAGAAATACAGTACGCTGTTGAATAAAGTACCCCAACAAATTAAAAGGTAGGGGAGTAGTTTCATGAAAAATTGATACATAGACAAATGAAATAGTTTCTTTAGGTTCATGTTCAACAAATCCAACAAGTACCAATTTAAAATTTCTTTAATATCTGCCCTGTGTTCAAGATTACAAAACATGGCTAACTTTTTGAAAATTATTCCCCGCTTTGCATGCAAGTGCACATGCAAAGCTTGGTATAATTTTCAAACAGTTTGCCATATTTAATTATCCTGAATGCATGGCTGATCAAGCACCTTGAAAGCAATATAGAAGATTATTATATCGAATAAATAATGCATTGAGAATAAAGAATCAATCTCAAGCACTTTCTCTTCCCAATTATTATTTTGAAGAGGTTAAAAGGCCAAAGCTAGCTAATTTTGAGCCTGTGTATGGCATGTCTGAGAACTTGACATGTGTACATGTACATGTACTAACATTCATCAGCCTTTAAGGTAGTGGTTCCTTAATTATTTCATAACATTTTGGAACTCATGAACTTTCACAATGTTGACTGAGATTTCCTAATGAAAATCATTAGGAAACCTTGGTTAACACTGTCAAAGTTCATTACTTCCCAAACACTGCAGAACTATTACGGGTCAACTGTCTTAATAACACTTAATCCATGGAGGTTATTCATTGAAAGTTTCAAGAATTTTTAGTCAATAGCTATCTATAGGTCACAAAGTTAAGATTCTGATCAGATTGTGCAGATGCACCATCTTATCTTAGATTTAACTTTGTGCAAATATAAAACTGTTGGGAATTTAATGGTAAGGCTGATTGAAATAACACCTGCTTTGACCTTGTTAGCATACCAGAGTGATAGATTTGAATAAATTTAGAATTTCTAATGCTGCAAAAATATATGCGAACCATCATGTCAAAAAGAACTGTCTATGGAATAGGTATTTTAAAAAAGAGATCAGTTTCAGTATAGCTAAATTGGAGGTTGCATTTTAAAAAATTCTTGCTTAGGAAGGTTGAATGATCAGTTTAGATTCAGATAATGATCCAAATGCAAAACATTTCAACCCTAGTCAGACTGTGCAGTCTGACTAGGGTCTACACTTAAAGCACTACCCAGATGGGTTATTCTTGCCTAACAGGTCACATATAAATAATTGTCTTTTAACTTATAACTATACAAACTATACAAATATCCATGTGATAACATCCCTTATGATATTTTTTTGTTATGATATCACATGGATATTTTTAGAACAATGACATAATGAGGTTATTTTTAGAAACTTGCATTTCAGTTAGAAACATCGACTAAAACAAGGCAATCGGAGGTTATAAGATAAATATAATACATACTTAGTGTATTGTATGAAAAAATGTCTTATTCTGGTGTGGGGATTGATAATTGTCTCGGCAGAGCCTTGACAATTATCAATTCTCCCAACCTTGTTAGATATTTTTTCTCATACAAAACACTAAGTACATATTGTATATTTATATTTCAGTTTACATGAAGAAGTAATGGCACAGAGAGCCCTAGACAGAAGACTGACGGAGGAACTTATGAGATTCAAATCTACTATTAGTGTTCTAACTAGGTATGGTAAATTACGAGGTTAATTATTTGTTTAAGAATTATAGAATCATTTAAAGCTTATTCAAGGCTTAAAAATGCATGTACATCATAGTTTTTTAATTACATAGGCATGTAATTGTGAATCACATATTTTTGTTTTTAAATAGCAAAGAGGCCTACTCCATTCAAAAGATTGCCAATCTATTAAATGATTTTAGCTGAAAGACTGATATACTGAATATGTTTAAGTAGGTTATTTTGGAAGAATAGTATCTAAGCCGTGATTTCTACCACACAAAAGACCTCCAGGTTATCAGAAATTGTAGATTTTATGATTTCTTTACTCTTGAAATGTTTTGTTTGTTTTGAAGTGTTTTTCAAACTTTGATTTTGGGAATATATTCTGATAGAGTAAGGTTATTTTAAAAAACATATTCGTGATAGCATTTGATTTGTTCATACAAGTAATTATAATCCCTTGTTTGGATGAATCAAATTTTGTTGAGAATTGCATTAAAGTCAAGGGGTTGAAAGCACTTGAACCATTTATAGTGGACTAATTTTCTTTTTAAAAGTCAAATACATATGTATAGAATGAATCATCTGTTGTTTTTTTTAAAAAAAGTCTGAAATATAGTTTAGAATAAGATCAGACTGCCCATTTGTAAAGGCTGATGTTTGTCTATATCTCCTTCCCAAACAGGAATATTCAAGGTTAATCATGATAGGATTAAACCTATCTTGTATAGTCAATAGATTTTGATTTCATGGATTTTATGCTTGAACAAATAAGAATGTAAAAAGAAGAAATTGCTTGTACCATGCAATTTCTTCATTTTCCACAATATTTCCACTAGATAGGATGTCTTCTCTATAAATTTTACCATTGTAATGCTGAACCCAGAATAATCCTGCTTTTGCAGGAGGTAGAGACAAAGATCAGCCTGCATCTATGTGCAGTCTGATCTTGGTCTATACCACCTGATTTCCCTATTTTAACCAGAAAATATTTAAAATGATTTTCCCAAACAAATACTGACTTATAATTAGAGAATCTAGTGTTTTGGGAACTTTGATTTGATTTTAATGAAATTTTACTTTGGTTTTTATTCAGCCTGATAAGGGTTAAAAAACTTTCATTGACATCTGCATGCCCTCTCAATTTGGCCCAGTCTAATATTTTACAAAACAGAATAGTTTTAACCATTCTATTTCAGTGAATTATCAGAGGTTAAAGAACATGACAAAAGGGTAACACTAGAGGCTCATCAGGCACAGGAAGATGTGAGAGTTTTTATGCCCCCGATAGGGAGGCATCATAAATTTGACTTGTCCGTCCGTCCGTCTGTCCGTCCGTCTGTCCGTCCGTCTGTCCGTCCGTCCGTCCGTCATTCCGTCCAAAAACTTTAACATTGGCCATAACTTCTAAATCAAAGCGGTGTCGGGGGCATTGTCATCTTACAGTGACAGCTCTTGTTATAGATTATTTTTGTATAGTTCTGATTTCAATTCTACCTATATTAATAGACAAATTGAAAATTATGTTTTTATGAGATAAGGACTAATAGATGTGCTTAAAACATTTGAAGAAACGATTAGTCAAAGTGAAGTTGTCAATGTAATTGCCATTGTAGGCGTGACACCATTAGTCATATCCATTGTTGGTCAGTATTGACCGACCAGATTTTAACAATATTCACGAAAGTTGGCAATACTGGTCAATATTGATGACGCATACAATTGTTTTATTGTAAGATTAACCTTTGTTGTGCTGAATCCGGAATATTCCTGCTTTGGCAGGAGCTATAGACCAACATCAGCCAGCACATATGTGCAGTCAGATGTTAGTCTACACCACCTGTTTCTCACTTTCCAACCAGAATTGTCAATAGATTTTGTTTTTCAAATGAAAAATTGACCTACAGTTGGTACTTTCAGTGCTTTTTGCCCTTTGATTTTGATGAAAATTTTTAGCCAAATTTTGTTCAGCATGACTGGGGTTAAGAAATGACTGTTAGGAGATGGCTGTTGTGCAAATGTCCATATGTGGTTATGACCCCTATTTCTAATCCTATAACCTCTTCTTACAGTTAAGAACTGCCCTTAATGAAGCACAGAAGAATGCCAGTCTATTAGCTGAGTACCATGATTTATATGAACTCCAAAGACGTAGGCTTGAATCTCAAGTGTTCATGTTGACTGAGGAGCGAGAAATTTGGAGTACTGCTGCTTACTGTCTAGCTATGAAGGTGGGGAATGCGTCATAATCAGCAAACCTTAATTCATAATAATATTTCATTTTTTTACCATTTTAATTGCTATAATTGATTGAAAAAAGCTAATAAAAACTAATTTTATAACAGATTTTATAGAAGGATTTAAAACAGCAGTGTTCTCAGAATTTTATTCATGAAGGTATAGATACATTTTTGGCCAAACAGAGAGCATGTTTGTCATAGATGAAGTTAAAAGTTCAATAATGCCATAATATTTTGTTTGTTATTAGGTGACAGAAGAAGCTGGACTGACCACGGCTAAGCGTTTACATGTCAGTGAGAAAGCCTGGGCTAAACTAGCCAACCACTTTACTATCTTACTGAGTGACAAAGATACAGATCTACTGACCAAAATACAGGTTAGATCTATCTCTACTGCTTTTTTGATGGAAGATCAGGATAAAATGATGGACTATCACTTGATAATCTCATCATAAAGCAGTAAAAATGTAAAAAAAAAATCATACCCTGCTTTTGTTCATTCTGGCTTAACCGAAGCAGAACACACTTTGTGATGTCTTCACAAATGTTGCGTTTTGTCTCATTTTTGCAATAAAGCAAAAAAATAATTGTTTGTTTTTCGAGTAGGATCCATTGATATTTAATTTTGTGAACAACGAAAGCTATTTCTCCACTTGTGGCTCTGCCACTCAATGAAATATAAGTCAATCTTACACTGAATCAAACCTTATATATTATACTAGTGGTTTTGGCGCAAACAAGTTAAGGTATTGTCTTCATCCTGTCAATGTCAGTGTAGGATAGGTATGGCGATTGGAGTTTAAATTTGCAGCAAGACACACTTTGATGAACCTCCCATATCTTTCAAATATTTCATTGAAACCTTTGTACATTTATTTGCCAATACAACAACAGTCTCTGCTGTTGAGGGTTTGACTCTACCCACCTACTCATATGTTTGAAATAAGCATGTCCATTATAGCTTGACTGCTTTTTGAGAAAACCCGAGGATTTGCTAAATAATGGGGATCATTGTCATTGTTGTTGTGTGAAAACTTTGTCTTTTTGTGATATCTCTGGTTCTACTGAAGGCATTCACTTGAATCTTTGCATACATCTTCAAAGAGCAACCTATAATGCCCCTTTTCCAACTTGGATTTTTATCCACTATCAAGCATCGAACAGCTGAGCATAGGCACTAGTAAGCAGTTCCCTTGTTCTGCTTTGATTTTTTTTCATGATCAAGTATTTTCAGCAGAGCATAACCATTTTTTTTCAAGAATTCATTCCTCATCATTGCATAAAATGTATGTTTTCGGGTTGTTAAAGGCATACGTTAACAAACAAAACCCGGGTGTTAACGAGAGAAAATGTGGATTAATCAGTAAATTCATCGGGCAATGTTGATTCACAATCTTACCTTTGTTTGAGACCCTACCTGCATCTCTGGATATGTTAGTAACTTTTGAAGCATATATGCAGATGCTCAAGCCACCACTTTCACAACAATTATAAAAAATACCTTCAACATAAGCAAAATCTCTGATGAAGTTAACATTCTTAAACAATTTTTTTTATTATTCAATTTTATGCCATTAGGATCCATTAGAATCGTCCCAATGAGGTGATTCTAATGGATTTTAACATTCATTTAGAATATTGCAATAGTCTATATATGCTATTACAATGACATGCCTTATTATAATGAAACATTGTATTGAGCAACCTTTCCCATAAGCAACCTTTTTTTGGGGGGATCCTCTTAGTGGTCGCTTAATACAAGTTTTACTGTAGATTGCAAAATCTACATGAAATATTTTACTTTTATTATCCTTGTTATATCAGAGCCATGTTGAGCAATGGCGGGACCTAGTGGAGGAGTTCAGTATTGCTCTAAAACACCGAGAAGAAGAAATGAGACAGCAGCTGAGACAGCTTGCACCTGGTCTGGAGCGATGGTCAAAGGAGTTGAAGAAATTCTTGTATGTATTCTAAGGTTGTTGATATCATCCTTACTTGTAACCTTATATAGCCTGGGTCTGCTTCATTCACATTCATGTTGGAAGATTATGTGACCTGTCATGCGAAAAGAGACTATCTAGGTAGTGCATAAAGTGTTGACGTTAGACTGCGTGGACTGAGCAGGCTGACTAGGGTCAGAACTTTTTGCAATTTGCTATTTTTTCTGAATTTAGAATAATTCCTGAAACAGAAGTTTTGAAATGCGACCCCTGGTTGACTTATGATGGACCTAATCTCTCTTTATTTTAGATTTCCCACATGGTCCCTTTATCGTGTGATAGGTCATATATGTGTATTTGTGTAACTCTAAAATTCAAAATGTCATAATCTGTATGGTTAAATTTGTTTGATTCCAATATGATATCCCCTTATTTAATCATATGCAAGTCATTTATGATACAGTTTAAAAAAATATTACAAAGCAAAAGCAAAAAGAATATAAATGGACATTTTTACAGACTCAATGTAAATTAGGGACACTGCTTTGACTGCATGTTCATACGTTTGTTTTGTCTTACTACTGAAAGGCTATGTTTAAGACTGTGAAAATATTAGCATGACATTATGGACAAAATCATTACATATTTTTTTTTAACTTCCAAAAATGATTTTCTCAGCAGATTTGGTTTTTAGCTCCACCAGCCGAAAAGCCAACAGGCTATTGTCATGGCGGGGTGTCTGTCATCCATGCGTCCATGCATCGGTCCATCCGTCAGTAAACTTTTACTTTAAGAATATTCTCCTCATACAGTACTGGATGGATTTCAATCAATTTTCACAGCAATGTTCCTTAGGTGACCCTCAATCTGATTCCTTCAAAGAATTTTAATCGGTTGAAAAATCATGGTTGTAGTGGGCGTGGCTAATTTCCATATATGGTAATAGGTGGCTTTTCTCAAAAACTAATTGATGGATATAAACCAACCCTCACATGAACTATCCTTGAGTGACCCTCTATCAGTTTACAAAAATTATTGTGATCAGGTGCAAAATGTGTATTTTATGGGCGGAGGTCATTTCTCTATATGTTATATAGTGAACACTTTGAAAATCATTTTCTCAGAATCTTACTGATGGATATCAACCAATTTTTACTGGAATGATTCTTTAGTGATCCTTCATCTGTCTGCAAAAAAAATTATTGTGATCAGATGCAAAATATGTATTTTATTTTTTGATGTGTTATATGGTGTAATATCCAATATAGGGTCAAACAAACTTTTTTCAAAGTTTAAACAGATGTATTTCAAAGAAATTCATGGGAATTTTATTTCTGTGAAGTTATATCAGGCTGCAAAAAATATTTGATTAGATGAACAGCATGCTTTTTATTGGCAGAGGACATTTCAACATATAAAGTGAATATTTGATCACCCTTTTGGTATCACCTAAATGATGAATTTTTTCAGACTCATTAAATCTAACAGGTGTAAAGATTGTACATAAGCTTTGTTGGAATCCAGATGTGTAGAAACATTAGGTGAAAAAGGGAGCCTGAGATACCCCTGAGAATTGGTCAGTTAAGTTCAACGAAGGGTGATTAAACAAAGAGGACAAGTGGTGTAAAGTGGCCTACTGAGGTTCAGAGTGGGAAAGAAAGAGCTGAGTTGACTGCACTCTAAGGCATTGGGCAGAATAAATATATTGGATTTAATATTGTACTTCTTATTATCATTAGTTAGAATTTTGTTTTGATGACGAACACATTTCACTGGAATGATCCTTGTTTTATACAGCCTTATCATCCTCTAATAATCATTATCAAGATATTCAGGCCTGTGGAGCGAATCAGTCGCTCATGTGCCTCTATTAAATTAAAAAGTACCTCATAATTGATGAAAAAAGGTTTCATAAAGGCTATTTGTTGCAATTAATGAAAATATTTGCGCTCAAATAAATCAAAATGACTCTAACATATTTGAGGGAAGTTTTCTCGATATATTTACAATATATTCATTGTGGGAATGTTGGCAATGGTAAAATAACATCACTTTTAACACTTTAACTCAATCATTTTCCTGAAATCCGAATTTATTCAAAGCTATGAATAACTTATTTTTCACTCTTCGGAATGCAATTTTCAAATATTTTTAAAGCATAAAGCACATGTGAAAGAGGCAGTGCAAAACTATTGTGGGTGCCTGAATATTTTAGGCACTTACAATAGTTTGTTCTGACCACTCAATAGGTCTGCCCTGTGTTCAGGATGTAAAAACCTTTCGCTAGCGCTTTGAGATGATACCCTGCTTTGCACATGCAAATACGTGCAAAGTGAGGTATCATTTGGAAAGCGCTTCGCTAACGTTTTCATCCTGAACGCAGGGTAGCTTTCACTTACAAGATGAAGTTAAATCACCATTGTCTAGGCAAAGACCTTTGTTACATGACATTCAATACATTGTTAAAATATTTGTTAACATTGGGCTCTTTTGAACACCAAGGCAGTACATTGTTATATAACATTCACTGTATTGTTATAAATATTTGTTAATATTGAAATCTATAGAACACCAAGACAGTAAGTATCATCTAACACGAAATCTGGAATGAATCAATGGATTGGATATGCTCATGGCAAAATTTGTACTTGTGATTTACCAGTCTTTGAAATATTAACTAATAGAAAGTTCATTGAATTATTTTTTTTAATGGGGTTTTATGCCGCTGTCAACATTTTTAGCTCGGCTGTTTTTGGAGAAAACCAGAGGTATTGCTATAGCCTTGGTGTCGTCGTTGTTGTCATCGTCGTGCGAAAACTTTGACATTTTGTGATAACTTTTGAATGGTAAGTTATATGGCTTTCATATTCCACATGATGGTTGCCTGGGACAAGACCTTTCTATTGGTACCAAGTTCAAGGTCATCAGTAAAGTTCAAGGTCATTTTTCAAGGTCAAACTTGTGAAGAAAATGCAAAAAATTTGACAAATTGCCATTACTTTTGAATGTTTAGTGATAGGGTCTTCATATTTCACATGATGATTGCCTGGGACAAGCACTTTCTGTTGGGACCAAATTTAAGGTCATCAGTCAAGGCCAATGTCATTTTTCAAGGTCAAATTTGTGAAAAAAATGCAAAAACTTTGACATTTTGAAATAACTTTTGAATGGTTAGTGTTAGGGTCGTCATATTTCACATGATGATTGCCTGGGACAAGGCCTTTCTGTTGTACCAAGTTCAAGGTCACCAGTTAAGGTCAAGGTCATATTTTAAGGTCAAACTTGTGAAAAAAATGCAAAAACTTTGGCATATTGCAATTACCTTGAATGGTAAGTGATATGGTCTTCATATTTCACATGATGATTGCCTGGGACAAACACTTTCTGTTTGTTTCAAGGTCACCAGTCAAGGTCAAGGTCATTTTTCAAGGTCAAATTTGTGAAAAAATGCAAAAACTTTGACATTTTTGTGATATCTCTGGTTCTACTGAAGGCATTCACATGAAACTTGGCACACTTATTCACCATCCAAAGGGAAACCTTTTTTGACAAGGGGGATAAATTTTGAAACATTTTCTGCAAATTGTGCCCCTTTTTCTACTTAGTTTTTTCACCATCCATTAGTTTTTTTTACCATCCAGCAATTACAGCCGTAGGCGGTGCTCTTGTTTCAGTTATATTGCGGCGGCTGGAGCACCTTAAAATGGATTCTTGGTATTTCTAACACCAGCACTACCATTACGTCCTTTCCTAGCCTCCAGCTGCTATCCCCACATAGGTCTATGATTATTGACCCATTTGTGGGAGACAAATAGTCAGAAAGAATGATTGCTGCGTTAGGGATCGAACTGGGGAACTTCATTTAATGATATCTGCAAATCAAATAAATAGATTAAATTAAAGAAAGAAAAACCTAATGGAATGGATTGTTTTTACAGTACATATAAGTGCTTTCCCCATTTTACCACAGGTTCAAATGAAATATTTCTTCATATTTTCTCAAATAGGAAAATTAATAAGATCGAAAATTGATATAAAGAAGACAAAATGCAAAAAAGACAAGAGCATAATATTTTGCCATGAGTATTATAAAGGTACAGATAAGAGGGGGATAAAGCTAGTCTGAAATCTTTATTTCTCAATGAAACCCTATGCTGTTGGGACTCATTTTAATTGTCTTTAAGAGAAAATTCCATTGATTAACAACATAGGTTTTGTACTTACATTATTGAAGTACCTTAATCTAAAACCCAAAACACCCCCTTATTTGTAACTCTGAGTATTATAAAACATGGTTGTGGTTATTAACATTAATCTATTACTGATTGTGACCTCTAGAAAATGTACAGGAATATGCCCTAGCAAATAGAATCAAAACTCCCGCCCCAAGGACTTAGTTGTGTACTTCATGTCCTGCATGAAAAACTTATAGCTATGCATCTTGAAAGTCAATAGAGGTTCATTTGAAGATTTTTTTACTTTCAAATATCTGCCCTGCGTTCAGGATGAAAATGTTAGCAAAGTCCTTTCCAAATGATACCTTGCTTTGCATGTATGTGCATTTGAATGGGTATCATCTCAAAACGCTCACGAAATGCTTTTACATCCTGAACACAGGGCTGGTAAAGAGATATTTTTACGCTAGCAGCAAAAGAGATAAGTGTTTGTAAATAAAATTATGTAGTAAGGTAGCTCGACCTTATTACTAGCCTATGATTAGCTGTGAATTCTGATCAGCTTATTTCAGTTATTTCAGGAATAGTTCTTGTCTTTTTTTTATCAATTAAAATTGTAAAAATCTTTGTAAATTGCATACTCATTGCAAAAAAATTAATCCTTATTATTATTTTCAAGTTAAAGCTTTTAGATAAAACAGGAAAAATATTTGCATTTGAAATTTGCCGACACTTTTACAGGACAGGGAGCAGACATGGAAAAGTGTAAAGTTTTCATAGAGTTTTCAGGATTTTTTACTGTGTTTATGAGAATTTATATTTTAAATTAAATTATAATTTAAATTATTTGTTGCATGTATGGTTGTATAACTGTTGACATTTGCATCTTTATGGCTGACTGCTTGTAGAAAAGTCTAGCTGTCTAAACTCAATTAGGAAATGTTGAATATATATATTTATTGTGTTTATATGTGTATGAACCTTAAAACCATATAAAACTGTTTGAATAATCAAAATAGATTAATACAGTAGGATAACATTTTTAGATTCATGTTGATGACTTAAATTATCTATAATACCATTAACTTGTGTGATCGAGAATATGAAATTTATTAATGGAAGTTTTCATCAAGATTTAGTTAATTGTCTGGTTTAAATCTTTTATGATTGATTTTGCTTTTGCATGCTATGAAATTTTGTGAAAAAATTGCTTTTGATTTGAAGTTGACTTGGAAGTTTATTGCATTTTGCTTGTGATATTTAGATGTTCTACTTGAGTTTACATGCACATTTTATCTCCTTTGACAAGAGGTAAGGTTGAGGGCAAGGCCTGTCTGAACTCCAGTAAAAGGACTGGTATTGCCAAGTATTTGTTACTATAATGGATTACAGTAAAAGAACTGTTATTGCCAAGTATTTGTTACTATAAAGGATTACAGTAAAAGAACTGTTATTGCCAAGTATTTGTTACTATAAAGGATTATAGTAAAAGAATTGGTATTGCCAAGTATTAAATATAAAGGATTTTTTTCAGAGATAAAAAAAAGTCCAATTTAATGAATCTATTATGCTTATATTGTAGGGCATGGAGTTTTAGTTTAAACATATTTTTAACATCACTTGGAAAACATGTTATTTCAACTTAGATTAATCCCCCTCAATTCTACTCAGTACTCACACCGATTGTGTTGTGGGCCAATGTTAGAACCAACATCCAAAGCCACTCCAAAAATCAATCTCAGGACCTCTTGGTCAAGAAGCAGATGCTTTACCTTTAGACCATGGACACAAGGGCAAAGAGTAACTTAAGAAAGCTCAAATTAATTTGATATTATATTTTTTTATCTCATATTTCACCCTAAACCTGCCGAATTTGAATTTTGTTTCAAACCTATTGTAATTTTTGAGGACATTTAGACCTATCTTGTTCAAGTTTTCTCCATCACAATTATGTAGAATGCAGTCATTGCCAGTCAGTAAAGGCTAAGATCAGGTTGCACGACTGTGCAGGCTGACCTTAATCTATACAGTCTGCCAAAACTCTTGGTTAAGCATGAATGTATTGTGAATGGCATGAGAAGTGTTAAATATTAAAGTCATAAGTATCTTTATATGAGTTATGTATGTTTAAATGCATTGTCCTGAATGCTTAGCTAAAAGTATTATTTTATTTTCTTAGAATTCTGTCCCAAATATTTGAGAGGTAATGGTAGGGATAGTTTAGTTAAGAAATAGAGTTTAGAATGTAAAACTTTGGAATCTTTTTATTACTTTAATTTAAAAAATACACTAAAACCTGTGTATGTCTTTATTTTCAATGATTTTATGTGTGCAAAGCCAAGTCCCTGTACTACATACTCTGTAAGATAAGGTGATACCCCCTCTTCAGCCCCCAGTTGTATAATAGAAAACCACTGGTCAATTTTAACAGGCCAAGTGGTTAGGTAATATTCTTATTGTATAGTGTGGTTGCAACATGTCCAGGCTGCTCAATAGTTGTGCCTCCCCTACATATGAAATTGTTTGAGATGTCATGCATGGGCTCATTAAATGTTTGGCGTGTAGCAGAATTTGACAACATTTCTAAGACAGCTCTTTTTGATTCAATAGTGTAATGAAATGCAATGAATGATTGTCATAAATTCATGATAATTTTTTTTGAGCAATCAGTGGAGTTCTGAGTTCAAGATGAGAAAACTAGGGCTAGAAATATAACTTCTCATTCTCGAATAAGAATTAGCTTAAATTACAAATTGAGATTTAAGCTACAATTCTGTAATAATACTGTAATAAATGTATGAAATTATTGATTTTAGCTTTTTTGCTTATTAATTTATTAGATTTCTAAGTTTGAGAAAATTCACAGTTGAGAATGAGAACAAGTTTTATTATCTCGGGCCCTGAAGCAAGAAGGTGAAGCTTCAAGTCTCAAATATTTTGCATCAAATGATTTCCAAGACACATAAGAATGGTTTATTTATCAGTTTGCACTTTGTTTTCAATTTGATTCTTTTATTCAAATGATATACTGGTAGATTAACGCAAGAATTTACATTGAGCTACTTAATTTTCAGTATAAACATAACACCAGAAAGTAATAATGTAGACTAGAAAATGCTTAGTAACATCAAGAAAAGCTCATAATACTGTATTAATATCTTAATTCTTCAAACCTTCAAGTTTTATGTATAAACGAAACACAAAGCATACATTCTGATCTTTTTTACCTTTTATTGATTTTGTAAAGTTAACTTTTTCTTACATAGAAGTAAAAAAAAAAACATTCATTTTTACTTCTGAGTAGACAGAAGCCATGTACAAGTTCTTTTCATTTCCAAATTGGCTTTTTTCCTAGAACACCCAAGGTATTTCTAAAGCCTTGACATCGTTTTCATTTTTGTTGTCATCATCGTCTTGCAAAAACTTTGACATTTTGTAATATCTCTGTTCTAGTAAAGGCATTCATATGAAACTTGTCACACGTTCAAAAGGATGATCAAGAAGAAAGGCTCTGAAGCTGAACCTTGTGTAAATTATTCTCCTTTTTCTACTGAAGAAATTAACTTGAAACTTGTCACACATGTTCACTATCAAAAGAGCAACCAATACTATCATGAAGAATTTCTCTAGATGCTATTTGTGTAAATTTACCCCTTTTTTGTCTTAACCCTTTCCTGTTTTACAAAATTTTGGACCTGTCCAAATTCAAAGGTTTTGCAGATGAAAATTTAAAGTTGATTTAATTTGAAAAATAAACATTCAGTAGGGTAGAAAATAGTGTGGATAAAGAAGAAATTGCTTGTCAGAAGCAATTTCTTCTTTTTTCACAATGTTTTCTCAATCATAAAATCACAGTTACGTAAAAAGCAGGGATAAAACAGTAAAGGGTTAAATTTCTCATGCACTATCCAGCACCCAACAGCTAAGCTGAGGCAACCAAAGGTGGTGCTTTTCTTTACTATGGAATATAATACTTGATAAGGTCGAGATTTGAATCTGGTAAATTCTTTTATTCTGAGGAACAATCCTCACACTAGAACCAGTTTGTCTTGTGGACGTTGTGGACATTGAATATAAGGTTTTTGTCCAAAATCTTTAGCACATAACTTATTTTGCTGAAAACTAATATGTCATTTGTCATTTAAGTGTGTTTTTCCAAATCATAAAAATGAATAAATGAAAAAATTGAATAGATAAAGCATCAAGGTAAATATTGATATTTTTTGAAATTATGAAATTTTCACACAATTAATTAATATAATGGGTCATGCAGACTTTAACATGCTGATAGACACCATTTATGTTATTTGCCTTGTATGTAAAAGCTTATATTTATAATACCTCCCCACCTATGAAGAAGAGGGGTATATATTAGATTCACCATGCCTGTCTTTCCATTAGTCTGTCTGTCCATAGACATTTTTGTTTCCAGTCTCTAACTCTAAAACTCAATGACCTATAACTCTAAAACTCAATGACCTAGAATCGTGTAACTCTTCACAACTGTTGCCTGTGACAAAAGGAATGAGTCTATTGGTTTAGGTTGTCAAAGGTCAAGGTCACAAATGAACTTTGTTCAAAAATGTTTTCAGACTGTTACTTAGAGACATAGAATAATGAAACTTTATACAAATATTTCCCATGACCTAAGGAAATGCCCTATAGTTTTTTTGGTTATTAAGGTCAAAGGTAAAGGTCACAATTGAACTTTGTTCAAAAACTGTTTTTTGACTCTAATTCTAGGATGAAGTAACCTAGAATCATGAAACTTTATTCAATTGTTGCCCATGACCCAAAGATTAGTGCAATATCGTTTTTGGTTTGTGTTACTAAGGTCCAAGGTCAGGGTCACAAATGATTGTAGCTTGAAAACCGTTTCTGGACTCTTAATCAAGAAACGAGTGACTCAGAGTTAACTTTTGTTGCTAACAATTTATGCACTGATGGCATGCATTCATATTGGGACAAATTGCTGGAAGGGGTATAAGTCTGCTTTGCAACAGCTCTAGATTTATTTGTTATTTATGCCATGATTTATTTGCTAAACAAAGAAAAATGCTACATAGACCTATGCAATATCCAACAATAAAGACCTATGTAATCATGGTAATGTATTTCCCATATTTTCAGTACTAAGGATGGGCAGTTTATTAAAGCACCTGATGAGAAGGAACAGAGGTTACTCTTGGAAGAAATGAAGAAATGGGAAGATGTATGTATTATCAAGCCACTCTACACCATTAATATCGGTTGCAGTAATATTGAATCTATGTATTCATCAGTCATCATATTGCCTTGTATGATCAAAGATATTTTAGCCTGTGTGATATCCAACAATTTCAAAGCTGCCGTCCTAGGGCAGTGGTAGCATGGTGGACTATCATTCAAAAGGTGCTGGGTTTGATCCCTAACTGCAGCTCTAATCCTTTCTGACTATTTGTCTCCCACCAATGGGATGATCTGGCAACAGATCACTAGGTCATTCCTTCCAACCCAGGACAATAGTTTTCACTGTTAAACAAAAACAAAAAAAAAACATGACACAACTGTATACTGTTATGCTTGGGCTCATTTTCTATCTACATGATCAACAAGCCAAACAAAAAAAAAGTGATGAAATCATTGGATTAACATTTTATGATTCAGTATTTATTTTGAATATATAATTTCATATCTTGCCCATAGGCCTAAAGAAAACATGCTTCCAGTGCATTGTGCTAAAAAAATGTTTATCAAATCTCTAATTCTTCAACTCTAAACAAATCTAAACACACTTTTATTTTTCAAAAAGGTAAATCAGGTGATATAGACTAAGATCAGACTACACATATGTGCTGCCTGGTCTTTGTCTATTCCTTCTGCCAGATCATGAATATTCAGAGTTCAGCATGACTAAGATAAGATTTTAGATCAGTCTAAAAGTCTGTCTTTTAAATTGTGTGATGGATTACTTTCATACCCTTCTCACTTTCACAGCTGTTGAGCCGAGAGACGGAGAAGTTTGGTGGGGATACACTACTGAATGGCCAAGATTTATTACACACCATCAAACTCCACATGGATGGGTGGACAGACAATGCCCTGAAAGTGTTTAGTCGTCATCGTGGTAATGAAGACAGAACTCATCCAGATCAAACTGCCATGCTAAATCTAAATGAGGTAGGAAAAGTTGACAATGTATAACTTTGTTATGCCCCCCTTCGAAGAAGTTGGGGTATATTGCTTTGCACTTGTCGATCCTTCAGTTGGTCAGTCCGTCTGTACACCATTCTTGTCCGGAGCATATCTCTGAAAGTATAATATCTAAGGTCATGAAATTGTAGGTGTATAGAACACAACAAGGGGAAGTACAGTGCAAAAGAACCATAAATCTTCCTTGCTTATTTTTTTAGTTATTGCCTTTTGTTGATTTTCATACTTGAAGTTTGTCCGGAGCATATCTCAGAAAGTATAAGGGCTATGGTCATGAAACTTCATGGGAAACATCTCTTGTTACATAAAGGTTTGCTAAGAATGTCACACTGAAAGTCCCCCTAAAACAATTGTTTTTGAATACAACTTTATCATGATATAGATAAAAAATTGGTAATTTCAACTGTATTAACCCTTGAATTACCAAATAAAGATATTGGCAAAATTGGCTAACGGTAATTGCATTAAAATCAAAATACTAAAAGCTCTTGGTGTACTAATTGCATGATGGTCAGCATTCATTTGACACTTTTCTGGTTTAAAAAGGATAATCAGGTAGTATATATTAAGATCATACTGCACATACATGTAGGCTAGTCTCTGTCTATGCCACCTGCCAGCAGAAATTTGCAAGAATATGCCAGACTCGGCTTGACAAGGGTTTATTTGGTTTTGATTTTATGTCGACCACTCAGTCATGAACAACCATTTTACCTGTGTCAAGTTATGTTAATTGAGTTCAAAACAACAACTGAAATTCTAAAACAATTGGAATGAAATCAAACACTTGACGAAACCTTCTGAGGACAAAATATTAAATATATTGAAGAATGTTTTACATTCCTTAAATGAAATCATATTTCTATTCTTACCAGGAAATCGAAGAACTACTTCATCAGTTTAACACCAGACTAACTGGAGAAAATGGTGTAGCCACCAACGTTATCCATCTAATGAATGGAATGGAGACCTGGGATATGAAGCTTACCTCCTGTCTAAATGGAACCATGCCAATACATGACAACGAGTGGGCTGGGCTTCTTCTCACCATGGAGGAGTGGCTATCTTCAATCAATGAGGCCATTGAGTATGTTGGTTCCACTCAGCGTGAAGACTCTAGAGCTGAGAACCGGCCACACACCAGGTAGACTGGCACACTGACTAACACTAGACTGGACACTAATATGGACTGGTTTAATGCACATATCTAACCTGCTCTGCTTTAATCTTAACTATTCTTAACGTGATAAAATATAAGTTTTAACACTTAAAGGACTTAAACAAATTGTATTTAATGTCAATAATAAAAACAACTTCAAATGTTCAAGATATTGTATAATTTCTTTGACTGTAAACACATGTTGATTAACTTATTTCATTTTGGTATGGGGCAACTAACTATATAAAATGAAACCATTGTTGGATATCCTTTCATCGCCAGTTCTTAAATGTAAAATCACTAATTTGTTACACTATACTCATTTGTATAAGCTAATGGCTTCTTATTTCATATTTGTGACCTGTCACGCCAAAAGGGACCATCCGGGAATTCTGTAAACTGAATTATTGGAAAAGAGCTTTGTTCCAGCATAGGTCAACCAGAAGTCGCATTTCAAAAATTCTTTCAATGGAAGGTAGATTGAACATTCTAGATTCAGAAAATAAGCAAGGTGTAAAAAGTTTCGACCCCAGTCAGTCTGCGCAGTCCGCGCAGTCTGACTAGGGTCGAAACTTTACGCACTACCCAGATGGTCCTTTTTCGTGTGATGCATCACACTTCGTTATCCTATTATAGCACATTTCTAGCTTTATTTGCACACTTAAATAGGTTTTCTAACAATACCTTATCAGTTGTGTACTTATGTTCATTATGTTTAATTATTGGTGTCTTGTATTATAACATTTCAGACCTCAGTTTGTTTTCTCAACCCAACCATTTGGTAGTGAATCCCTCATTTAAATATGAATTCCATTATTGAAAGCAGAGAATGTGTCCTTTAATGAGGCAAAGTAAATTTCTAGAAATTTAAGAATCTCTTTTGATTTTGTTAAAAAGTTAAGTTAAGTCAATCAGGAAGTGTCAAAAGACAAAGAAAAATATATGATTTCTCAAGTAAAAAGGGAAATTTGAAACGCACATGTACAAATTGTTGAAAAGGAGATTAGATAAGATATGAAAAATAGAATGGAATTAAGATCAACAAGAAATAATTTTAAAATATGGTATGGTAGTGTGACACTCATCATTTGCAACAATTTGTCTCCCACCAATGGGTTGATAATCATAGACCTATTTGGGATAGCAGCTTGAGGCTAGGTAAGGATGTAAGGATGTAGTACTGAGGTGTGAGAAATGCGAGAAATCCATTGCTAGGTGCTTGATTGAAAGATTGTTAAAAGCAGCGTAAAACCCAATTGAAGTATTCAGATGGTTCTCACACACCCTAGTCTTTTCTTCTAGTGAAAAACATTTGTTGTTGGAAAAACACCGGCTCAAGTGAGAAATCTTTCCCTGTACAAACGAAATGTTACATTAGTTTTCATGTGACAAAACAACTCTGTTGATTTGAAAAGTATAAACTGTGTAAAAAATTATAGTGAAATCTGAAGGCCTGGATGGGTATCTAGGGTATCAAGTAATACAGTAATTTCATGATCAAAATGACACAAAGACAGACATTCAATGACATTTCTACCCAGGTTTGTTTATTTGGTGTGTGGTATCTTCATTTGATTTATATTTTCAAATTAGATAGTGTAAAGATCAACCTAGATAAGAGATCATCCAACAATTGATTAGTCCTAAAAATATTTTGATGGCTTAGTGTGAAGCAGTTGTAACTGCCTTTAGACATATTGGCAGTTATAACTCTTTGCCCTTAGCCATTGATTTGCTTTGAAAGATATGCTGCTTTGCAACTACAATTTTATTTTCAGTCAATTTATTTAGTCTATTTGTATTCAAACGTTGATTGTCAATTATATAAATTTCTTTTCTAAGTCTTGAAGAAAAAGACACACTTAAGAAAATTTTGTGCAGAAAAGGAATATTCTAACTGAAAAGAAGGGGAGTTATATGCCACTTATGATATGATCTAAAATTATGTTTGATTTTTACGTAAACTAGAGCTCTATGAAATTATTTTTGGAGGAATCAGTGTAATGCACAATTTTGAAATCAAGCGAAATTTCTCCTTAGATGTGTATCACTTTCAGATTTCCGAATGTTACTATTAAAGGAATAACTAAGATGAAGTGCCTACTTCATGATCATTTGTTTAGAATGGCAAATTAATGGTTGACAGATTAATAGGAAGTAAACCTTGAAAATTACCTGATTTCAAAATTCTGTATTCCTGCTTCAATCAACCCTGATATTTGATTATTAAACTGCCATAATTTCATATACATATTTAATGGTGATATGCATTTTTCATCTATCAATCTAGAAGCATGAAAAGGATTTTTTTCTTTAATATATTATAGTAAAAAGTTATAGGTAATATGTTGGATATGGATTTCAAGTAAACTTTGAGATTTATTGAGTTCTATGGCTAGTTTTAGCTCATTTCATCAGAATTTAAATTTATAATGTTGTTTTTAAAGATTTTAGTGAGTGAATTAATAGTCTTTAATAGTCTTTTATGTATTTTCACTTCTTCGTGTGTCTGTATGTTCATAGCATAGAGGTAAAAATCAGGGGGCGAGGTTGTAAATCTATCTCAGGCTCAACTTAGAATTTTCTCAAATTTCAAATGTAAATAAATGCAAGAACATAAAAGATGATATTTATAAGTTGTTATTTATAACAACTTATTAATGTAATCTTTTTTTTTTCATGAATAAATATTAGTATTACAACATAATAATGGTTTTATTTTCAAGTTGAAATTGAAGAAAATTTTGAATTGAGAATAAGAAAAGTGTTATAACCTCAGGCCCAGATGTTTCCAATTGACCAAGTAGGAGCTCTGTATAAGGAATATTTGTAACTTTCAACCAGAAGTTGCATTTTTAAGACAGATATATACAGGACGTTAGAATGACCAGTTAAGAAAATAAGATATCACTATTTAGCTTGCAAAAAAAATGGTCTTCTTTACCTTGATGCATAAGCCTAAGAGGCAAAAAAGAGGCAAAGCAAAGCCTCTGGCCATCTTTTGCATCAGCAGTCTGACGAGTGTCTTCACTATGCCCTGGAAATGCCACACACAGTCTCATATAAAAACATTCAACTATCAGGACTTGTGTTGGTCTTGATATTGAACAAGAGGCTTTGAGTAAAGCTTTCTTTAATTTGGGTCAAAACTATTTGTGAAGGGGTAAATTTGTTGTTCATAATCATAAACCTATGTGGGATAGCAGCTGGAGGCTAGGAAAGGATGTAATGGTAGTACTGGTGTGAGAAATACCAGCAATCTATTGTTAGGTGTTCCAACCACAGCAATATAACTGAAAGATTGTTGAAAGCTGCATAACTCCCCATTCCAACAAACAACTTTGAAGCGGTCAAATAGATCAAATCATACTTATGAACTAATGGTCGTTTTACAAACAATACAGGTCCGGTCAGAAAGGATGGTCTCTAGGGTACAGTATATCTGATACTTAAATGCAAAACTGTCAAAACATAGGGAAAAAAAGTGTTTTTTAAAATTGAACAAAAATCCTGATACACATGCGTTTTTGAAAAAAATATCACTAAAGACATCAAAATAAATTGATAAGAAAATATATAAAACCTTTAAGATTAGAATTTAAAACTTTAATTACATTTACCGGTACTTTGCTTTGTGTGGATTCTGGAGGGAAACCTGCAAAGTTGCCTCTCTATCAAATATATTCCTAGACTAGAGGGTTCAGATTCAAGCTGTTTTAAATTTTGTTGACCCCTTTTTTATTAAAAAAAAGTTAAGCTAATTGTTCAAACATTCTTATTTATTACCATCATTCTTGAGAATTCTCATTTTCGACACACATTTTATCCTTGTATGAAAAAAACTATCTTGAATGGGCTTTTTTCAAATAGACAAAATTATTTTCAGTCCTCTATCTTTTTTATTAAACAAATATACACTTAAAGATTTTTATCAGACACAATTTGTATATAACAGTTTTGCTTTTAAGCATCAATTTTATCAGTTGTATTTAGAAAATTGAGTTGTATGATAAATTAGCCATCTTACTGATTGTGTATTTTCTTGTTAATTCTTATTCTTTCTTTTCTCAAACCTGCATGGCTTTTAGTGAAAGATTAACTGTCTTAGTATTCAATATTTTGATAAGCTTGAAGAGTATGCGATGCATGAAATGTTTAGCCTTTAGTTAAATGGTATCACCTGCCTCACAATAATGAATATCTTGATGGCTCTGTGCAAAACAGTTGTAAACATATAGGCAGTTACAACTGTTTTGTGCTGAGCCATAGAACTGACTGGCACCATGGCAGAGTGATATAGCCATTTGATTTGTGAGTTTACAAGTTTGAGTCATTCAAATTGTCAGCCTGGCATGTTCCTTGGCAAGACTCTAAATAACAATTCCATGTATACACAGCCTTCATAGGCAGCAGTGGATTTTAGCCAATGTCTCCATGTCTGGTATGAGGAAACAGCTGCCCTGCATTCAGGAAGACAAAATGGTACAAAATGTGTCCAAATTAAACCCGCTTTGCATGCAAGTGCATGTGCAAAGCAGGATATATTTTTGAAGCATGTTGCACTGTTTTGTGATCCTGAAGGCAGGGATGAATCAAGAGTTTGAGAATAATTCCGATTTATATGTGTATCACCTTAAAAGGTAATCTTGTAGACTATCAGGAACAAAATATCAAAGCTTCCAGTGTCTGTGCTTGGCTCAGCTCCCAGAAGCATTTATTAGGAGGAAATCAGCAGAATAACAATGATGAAGCCTTTACCTGATATTTTTTACATGTTACATTTTAACTTTCACATGTGAGTGAAGAGCAATGAAACTTTTATTCAAATACCATCAGATCGGCAGAGCTTAATGTATAGACTCTGACCAGACTGTGACAATAAGAAATGTCATGCATAGGCTCATTTCAAATAGCTTTAAACAAGATCTAAGCAACCAGGTATTGTACTTGGTAATTACCATAGGTTTTACCCCGTAGATGGTTATGGCTTTGGTCCCCCCCAAAATGTAGGTTCCTACTTTAAACAATAACAAATGCAATGACTTGTATTCATGCTTATGAGATTTTCCTTAAAACAGTGGAAGAATGATAAAAAAGCTTGTGACATATGTGACCGGGCACGATAAAAATGGATCATCTTGGAACTCCATAAAATTGATAAAAGAGATTGATTCTACAATGGGTCAATCAGAGGTTGTATTTCAAAAAATTCCTTCACAGGTAGGTTGATTGATCATCCCAGATTCAGGAAATTAGTGAAGTGTGAAAAGTTTCGATACTAGTCAGTCAGTGGAAAACAGTTGTAACTGCCTATATGTTTATAGGCAGTTACAACTATTTTGCACTGAGCCATTGATATGTAGTGCAGCCTCTAATAAAAGCCCATGCCTCTCAATTGAAAATGCACAGTCTCACAAGGGTCCACACTTTATGCTCTACCCAGAGGGTCCCTTTTTGTGTGACAAGTCACATATCTGTATGTAGGAGGCCTTAAGTAGGCTGAGAACTGTGTTCTTGATTTTTTAGATCTAAGTGCAGAAGCAATAGGCAATATGATAAAATATTTTTATACACCCTAATGAGCTCAGTCTTGTTGTTCTCTTCATAATTGTCATCAAAAAAAAGCTTAGCATTTTGTTATATCTCTGACATAACTGAAGGCATTCACATAAAACCTGGAATATACTGTAAATTCACTATCAAAAGAGCAATTTACTGTAATAGCTCTGAGCCATTGATATTGCTAAGACGGTGAAAAATGGCAAAAAAGATAAACATAATCTGTGCAAACTATAACATTTGATTGTGCTCAAAATTTATGTTGATATTTTAATGACCTTGATTTTGTGGGTATGGGCCTTTATTAGAGGCTCCATGAATTTGTAAAATTGCATAAAAATTGGTCGATTTTTATCTCCCAAAAGTGGGATGAGGTTTTATTACAGAGCATGGGGCTCTATTTGAATTTTTTACGGTACTTTCAAAAGGCTAATACTATAAATACATTTTGTATGATATATACTGCTTGGATTTTTTTACCCACTTATCAGAACCCAAAGGCATGGCATATATTGCTCTTGCATGCAGTCCTTTTTTAAATGCTATTTTACGCTGCATGGTAATGATAAAATATCAATAATATTTCTGAATACATGTAGTATTTTTGAAGCATGCATATTTTTATTAATAATTATTTAGAATGTATGGCATGCTGAGATAGGAGTTATTTTATTATTAATTGACAGTAACATAATTTCTCTTGAGAATTCATTGAGTAATTAATCTCTTCATTCTGTATAATTTAATATCACTGAGACAAAAGGGTTTTTATTTCAATTTTGAGCCTTTTTATTAGGCAACTTCTGTAAGGGAAAGCATAGAAATTGTACTCAAAATTATATTAAGGAATAGAAAAATAAGCAAATAAGGACCATTAAATGATATAAACAATAGAAGATATATACATATTTCTGAGGCCATCTCAAGTTCCCATGTATCATTTCTTGTAACCAGTAAATTTGATTAGTGCTTTGATAAGTTTTTAAAACTGATATTCTTAATTAACTGTTTTTATTCCAAATTTTGCTGAATTTTGAAATGTACTAAATAATTAATGTAATTTTTGTCTTGAAATCATATTTCATTATTCTGATATAAATTAGATAAAAAGATATAATTGGAATACCTAAGAAAAAACAAAAAAACTGTATAGATCAAAGAACTATACTTTTCTGTGAATATTCGATAAAAAAAATCAATCCATTTAAAGTTTGCCAACCCTTGTCATACTGAACCCAGAATATTCCTGCTTTTGCAGGAGGTATAGACAAAGATAAGCCTTCTCATAATTATGTGTCTAGGTATAATTCCGCATGACATGGTTAAATCCTTATATTCCATTCATTCCTAATTTAAATGCTTCAAAGTACACAGTTATATGCAGTAGTTTAAATTTGCATTTGCTTGAAACTGACAAACATTTGATGAAGAATTTATATATAGGAAAGAACTTACATCCTTAGTTCAATTTATAGAAGAACTATTAGTACCGGTATTTCCACAATGTGAATTTATATAATGTTGTTCCATTTTCAGAATGAAAATTTATTCATTGCAGGGTTGAAGTTGCTGATTCTGTCAGAAAAGTACAAAAATGGGTTACCACGGCAACCAATGCAGTAGATAGTGAGGATGGAAAATTAGTAGAGCAGGCAAGTTTCAATATACCTGTTACATAGTCTTCCAATATAGACTGTCCTTTAGATTTAGATTCTTACATTCTTTTAATCAGCTTCTACAACCACTTTCTATTTGTGCTTATCTTAATTTGAAGGGGAATATTTTTTTCAAACAATGGAAGATTTACCTTGTATCCAACAATGGTCTTATATAAAAAAATACCACCCTTGATTTATCCAATGAAGTAACCAGCCCAGTAGCCCAAATTACCTCCCTTTGCAAAATACAAAGAGCTATCAAAAAGCTTTGAGGCTCATATAATATTTTCTTTTGTATATACCGGACATCAAAAAAATAGTATCCATGGAAACCAACATTTTTAGCTCCACTGGCAGATGGCCAGTGAGCTATCATCATTGCGGTGTATCCATTGTGAGTGCTTTGATTTCAATAAAACTTGGCATGAATATTCTTTGAGTGACCCATTTCATTAATTTTTCGAGAAATTTTGATTGACCCCAGAAAAAGGGCTTTGCAGTTCGGGGCTTATTTTCTGAATTTCACTATAAAATTTTTAAATATCTTCTCCCTAAGCATTACACCAAAAGAAATGAAACATGGCATGAATTTTTCTTTTGAAAAATGGTGTTCCATATAAGATTAATGCTTCACTAAAATCGACTTTTCTGTCCATCTTTGGCCTCTTCACAAATTTGCTTTTAAACTTTCACAACTGTCTGAGTTTCTCATTGATGTATTTGAAAGCCATTGGAGCAATACAGGCCCTCTTTGTCCATTGTTTGTTGTTTAAAATTCTCTATGTGTTGAATAAATCAAATGAATATTAGGATCTCCAACAACTTTGTCACACATTTAATGCTTATTACAACAAGTAAAATGTTATTGAACTTACACATAATTTACACAATTTTTATACGCCCGAAGGGTCATATTATGTTATGGCCTCGGTCGTCCGTCCGTCTGTCTGTCTGTCAATCCATCTGTCTGTCCGTCCGTTAGCAATTTTTTGTGTGCGCAACTCCTCCTGAACTATCAATGGGAATTAACTGAAACTTGGCACAATTGCTCCCTATGATGTCTAGTTGTGCATAAGACCTTTGAAATTCAAATCGCTCCAGTAATTCCTGAGAAATCTTGCCCTTATCTGCCCTTTAGTTGATGAAAAACAAAATTTCTTGTCAGCTCATTTTCTCATACATTTTGGATGGGAATGAAAGGAAACTTGCCATAATGACTCTGTAGGTTGTCTATTTGTGCTTAGGACTAAATATATTTTCATATTTAAAGTAGTTCCAGATTTATCTGCCCTTTACTTCACAAAATAGTTTAAATTTACAGATTTTTTTGTGCGTGTGTGTGCACAACTCCTACATTTAATTGGATTGAAATGAATCTTGCCATAATGAAACCCTGATATTTGGTTAAGCATAAGACTTCAGAAATTCAAAGAGCTTGGGTCTTTCTTGTATTATCTGCCCTTGAATTGATTGAAATTCACTATTTTTCTTTTGTGAGCAACTCGTCACACTTTGAATGAACTGAAACTTGCAAAATAACTGTTTGGCATATAGTTGTGCATAAAATCATTTTCAATTTACACTCAAAAGGTCATACTATGTTATGGCACCAGTTGTCTGTTTGAAATATTTTTAGCTATCATTCAAGCTCACGTTACAGACAAGCCAAGGTTACTGACAAGCCCCATCGGGCGTATATGCGCCGCTCTGCGAAGCTCTTGTTTTTAATTTCTTTCAGAACAGGTTTCTCAAATCTTAAAGCACCATGGGTTCCTTTTGCGATGCTTTGTTAACAAACAAATAATATCAATTCTTATTTTACTTTGTAAAATGAGTGAACACATTCACCTAAATGATTACTGAAAGTTAATTCTAAATCGGATATATCATAAAAAAAGATATTTCATTTGTTTCAGAACTTTTTTGATACCCCCTCGTTAATGAGTCTGTTATCAAAAACAAAACAAAATCATTATCTGTTGACCTAGATGTTGTTACTATACCTTTGAATCCCCAAATCATAAATGTTTTTTTATACATGGATGTCGGGGGAATGTTGGAGGCCACATTTGTGTGTTAGGTTTAAATTTTTGACCAATTAAATTAGGCAAATACTAGTCTTAATTGTTTGACTTCAGTGATCCATGGATTGTATTTTCCAAAGGTAGCAACAATGCACTGGGTTTTCATATGTGTGTGTGTATTTCCGTTTATTTATTGTCTCTACCGTAGCACATGCCCATATGAGCGCCACCCCAGAAGACGGTTAGTTCTTACGGCAGATAGTGCAAGGATACATGACGAAACTACTGCTGAGATCTGCCATGTTTCCTTAACGTGCTTGGTGTAAAGCACCGTCTCACGGGGCCTCGGTTTAACATCTCATCCGAAAGACAATTAGTTTGTTAGTGTACCAGCCCGGGTTTAAACCCACGACGTCGAACTTCAATGGTTTTGAAGTCCGGTGCTCTACCAACTAATCAAGCTAATCAAGCTGACTTCTGGGTTTTCATAAAAAGGAAAATCTCTTTTTAGGTAACAACACTACATTCAGAAATGATTCGTTGGATGGTCCAAGTTTTGCTCCGCCTTGCCCCTGACAAGGAAGGTAACTCTAAAGAGGCGAGAGAGATGGCGCTACTGGGCAGTGCCACACTGAGTCAACTCCATGCCAATGCTAAATCCTTGTTTGAACAGCTTGAGATGTTTTCTTCATACGTGGTCAGGTAACTATCAATCAGAATGCATGTATCATAACATTTAGAGATCAGTGCTAGACTATTGTAAGTGCCTTTAAATATATAGGCACTTACAAAAGATTTGCGCTGAGCCCTTGCTTTATAATATAATGTTATAATACAATCCATTTTGCTCATTTTGTACTGGTATTTATGATGCGAAATAATATTTTACATAAGATATTTAGTATCTTTTAATCTATTATGTCTGAGAGTTAAATTTACACCCTGTATCAATAGATCAGGGATATATCATTTGACTGTGTGTGTCCATCCCTGTGTCTGCAAATCTTTACCTGGAAGCTAAACACTTTCCCTTAACTTCAACACTATTCAAGTTACAGTATGCTCTTTTTTGGAATAAAGGTTTGTCTCATCCATCTGCATCTCTGAAGGTTTAGGTCATATGACAAGGTCAAGGTCAATTATTAATTAAAAAAAATAAAAACACTAAACAATAAAGGTTTGTCTCATCCATCTGCATCTCTGAAGGTTTAGGTCATATGACAAGGTCAAGGTCAATTATTAATTAAAAAAAACAAAAACACACCTATTAGGGGAATAAGTGATTTGCAGACACATGTTTATCTAATTATCTTTTTTTTATGCTCCTGCATCAAAAGATCAGGTTTATATTGTTTTACCCATGTCTGTCTGTCCCTCTGTCTGTATATCCATCTTTCTGTCAACAAAATTTAACAAAAAAAAAAAATGCCAATATCTTCAAACCTATTTTAGATAAAAGCCTCATAATTATTTGGCATGGTAATAGATCTCAATGATATGCATCTACTGATACAAAAGTCAAGGTCATGTGGCAAGGTAAAGGTAATTTGGCATTGCAATTGATCTCAATGATGTGCATTTATAGATACCAAGGTTAATATCACATGACAAGGTCAAGGTCACCTGTCAAGGTCAAACTTATTTAAAACATAACCCAAAAACTTAACATGGTCGGTTTATTCAAGCATATTTTAGATACCTTCCTCATAATTGGCATGATGAAATATGTCAGTGATGTTTATCTGTAGGTATCAAGGTCAAGGTCATGATAAAAGGACATGGTTATCTGACAAGGTTTTTTTGAAAAAAAATGCTGTTATGGGGCGTTAGTGTTTCACAAATACATCTTTTTTTTTTGAGCAGTGTAAATGATTACATGTAATGGATAATACTCTAATAAAACCCAAATATGTCATCTTGATCATGATGAAGATTGCATAAATTAGTTATCTTCTTTTTTGTCATTAAGTGCAGTTACAGATCATATTGAGTATCTTCTGTCAGAGTAGGTATTACCAGGGCTTGTACTAGCTTTTCAAAACCAGGAGTCATTGACCCCTTGACACTGAATTCCTAGGGGTCAAAACTGCTGTTGAAGGGGACAAAACAATAAAAGGACGAGACAAAAAGTAACTTTTTCCTGGTAACATGCTGATTGACTTCTTTAATTTTCTCATTCATATCTTTATAAGAGATTCATACATCATATGAATCTCTTATAAAAATATGAAGGAGACAAATTATTCATAAATATTTACGATTTGCAGCAGATTCAAGATGCAATTTTGAAAATGAATGGGGCCAAATTTTCCATTGATGGAAAATTTCAGGGGTCAAATTAAGATAATTTCAGCTTTTAGGGGGTCAAAACCCTGGTCTTAGGGTCAAACACAAGCCATGTATTACTGTTAATTAGTTGATGGGTTAATGCAAAACTATGGATATTGACTGGTCAGAGCAAAACTATTGTTAATGCCTACAGATATATAGACACAATAGTTTTGCACTACTCCTTGGTATACACTTTGCCAATAGTTTTGAATTACCTGTTTTGGTTCAAAGTTATTGGTTATACTTCTATTTTTATGTTTGAAGAAATTACATAATTGCCTCTTCATATATCTTTTGAGTTGTTTCACAATTTTCATCTTTTATAGACTAATTTGTAAAAAAAAATTGGCTAGGATTACATTTTTCACAATACATACCTTGGATAAATTTCTCAAACACATAGTATAGCTCACAGTGTGTAATATTGTTTTTATTTAAACCACATCTTATTCACTTTGCTCTTATTGAGATATGGACCCTTTATAATAAATTGCATGGAATTTATCATGAAAGTTGTATGAATTTTGTACCGAACAAATCACAAGTGCACAACTATTTTCATTCTGTTGAAATTCCTTGAAATTAATAGCAAAAAAACCCTTAGTTTTGTTACTAAGTTATTGTTCTTATTGTTACAAGGCTTAGCCTTTTTTGTACACTTGGTAACACATTAGGCTTAAAATAAATTTCTGGGTTTTTTAGCTCCACTGGCTGAAAGCCACTGGGGCTATTGTCATGGCGTTGTGTCCGTCGTGCGTCCGTCCGTGCGTCCGTGCGTCCGTGCGTGCGGTCGTAAACTTTTTCTTTAAAAATCTTCTTCTCAGAAACTACTGGATGGATTTCAACCAAACTTCACAGGAATGATCCTTGGGTGACCCTCTTTCAAAGTTGTTCAAGAAATTTTGATCCAATGAAAAACATGGATTTAAGGGGCGTGGCTAATTTCCAAATATGGTAAAAAATGACTTTTCTCAGGTTCTAATTGATGGATACCAATCAAATTTTACATGAATGATCCTTGGGTGACCCTTTATCAGTCTACAAAAAATCATTGTGATCGGATGGAAAATATGCATTTTATGGGCGGAGGTCATTTCTCTATATGTTATATAGGGGAACCTTTGAAAATCATTTTTTCAGAATCTAATTGATAGATATCAACCAAATTTTACATGAATGATCCTTGGGCGACCCTTTATTAGTCTACAAAAAATTATTGAAATTGGGTGAAAAATATGTATTTTATGGGCGGAGGTCATTTCTCTATATGTTATATAGTGGAAACTTTGAAAATCATTTTCTCAGAATCTAATTGATAGATATCAACCAAATTTTACATGAATGATCCTTGTGTGACCCTTTATCAGTCTACCAAAGATTATTGCGATCAGATGAAAAATTTGTATTTTATGGGCGGAGGTCATTTCCACTATATGTTATATAGTGGAAACTTTGAAAATCATTTTCTCAGAATGTAACTGAGGGATATCAATCAAACTTCATAAGTATGATCCTTGGGTGATCCATTATCATGCAGCCAAAAATTATTGTCATAGGATGAAAAATATGTCTTTTATGGGTGGAAGTCATTTCTCTATATTTTATAATGTTGGAGACTTTGAAAATCATTTCAACATCAGTAAAACCCAAAATATCTAAAAATCTAGTCAATACTTAGATTTGCTATTACAAGAAATTCAAGCCTGTGGAGCGACACAAGCCATTCATGGCTTTCTAGTTTACTTTAAATCCTATCTTGGCCAATGTTTAGCCTCAGCCTTATTTATACAAAAATGTTAATTGTTGACAATTTTATGCAAAAAAAAAAACAAAACAAAAAAAAAAAAAAAATATGTACCCACTATAGTTTGAATAAAAATGCATCCTCTATCAGCTCAAGTCTTCTCTATGTGTTCATGGCATGTTCCTGCCTTATGTGAAGCATTGATAGATGGTATAGACTAAGATCAGCCTGCATAGATGTGCAGACTGATCTCAGTCTACACTGCCTGCTCAGTACTAAAGTATTGTGTGAACAATTAAAGCAAAAATTGATTAAAATGGCCCAATTATTTTCAATATGTTAAAAACAATTATAATTATCCAGAATAAGAGTTGAATGATTTTCAGGATTGAGTACAAAATAAGTTTGAAAATTTGATTGAGATGTACGATTTTTCTGTTTATACAGATGTTGTCAGGGTATTGTGATGGAAAACACACAGTTTAGACGAGATCAGATGGAGGAGAATGCTGACCACGAATTTAAAGATCTTCAAAGATTAAAGGTAAAAAAATGTTTTTTGATCTGTAGCTATTTTACCAAATATATTCTTTGAGGAAAAAGAAACACAACAATTGTTGTATATAAAGAAAATTTCATTAAGTATTTCATGTAAAGTTCTGCTTACACATGCCTTTAAATTGGAATGCAACAGATCTGATCAGCAATTCAACAATCTAATGAATTCACTGAAATTGCAACAGAATTTCAAATCAGTTGCAATGCATAAATAAAAGGTTGCAATGAAGTTGCTAAATTGTTGCAATCAGTTTTTGCACAAAATCCTGGCTTTGATTGCTCAGTCACGGTGGAAGTCACAGCATTGTCAAAACATCATTGCAGATCAGTTATTCCTTCGCCTATTTGGCCTGAGACTTTGTTTATTTCCTGTGAGTGAAATCTGAAATCACCGATAATGGACAAATTCCGCCAATTAGCATCAAGATTTAAGTGTTTACTGGGGCACATTTAGTACTCAGCCCTGTGGTTTATAGGTTAAGTCATCCGCCTCTGAAACAAGAGAACCCTAGTTCAATCAGAGTAAGAGACAGTATAATTTTCTGCCTCAAGTTCTCTATTTTTTTCTGTCTTACAATCACATATGTTCCTTTTAGATGGAGGGTGTATTGGGGTTTATCTACTTTTGAGTTTACTTTTGATATATGAAATAACAACAGCAGAGTTGGCTCTGCTGAAGCAGGGTGAATTTGTGGTATTTTTGGCAATGTTTTCTTTTCTTTTTGAAAACAGGTTCGAAACTAGGTTAATGGGGAAATGTTTCTGTGTTCTGAAAATTAGGAAACATCCTTTCCTCGTGGTATAAGTCAAATAAGTGCAGTGTATATTTCACTTTTATACAACAATAAAATATCCTTTGCATCTGAGACATCGTGATATGAATCAGCAGAAAGTGGCCGCTTAATAATTCAACAAAAATAATATTCCCTTATTGTGAACTTGTCATAGGGACAAAGAAAAGTATGAGCAAAAAAAAAATTAAATAAAACAATAAGCGCTTTGGAGACTTGAACTCATAGATGTGAGTTTGGAAGCGATACACCTTATCCGACTGGGCTATTTATTCTTGCTCTCACTCCCTGGTTTAATTGCGTATTTATAAATATGTTACTAATGGTTTGTGTAATGAGAACTCGGAAATCTTCTGAGGATATACGGAATATGCACAAAGTCTCAGGCGAAATTAGCCAAATTATGCTGATTAATTTGCAATGAATTTGGTTTGACTGATTTTAGGGAACATCAATTAACTTTAAATGCTTCAAATCAATTTACAGGTTTATAGTATAATCTTATTACTTTGTGTTACTTCAGCAAGAGTATGAAGATTGGATAAAGACGGCCAAGATTTTGACAGCAAAATTAATGAATGAACCAGTGGACACATTATTCCCTGTCAAAGTGGACCCAGAGAAAAAAGAAACCAAACAAGTGAGCCTGACTCGTCAGGAACAAGAATATGTGGATCAAGAAAAACTTGTCAAGCCAGAGGAGGCAGAACAAAAACAAGTAAGTTACTTTCTTCAGTTATTTTACCTCTATAAATACAATGTTACCAATGTGGCCTCACTTTAATTACTTTTATTGTACTTTTGTAATACACAATGTGTAATTGTTTTTAGAGGCCCACATGGAAGATTGGGTTTCCCAAATGTGTAGTCTTAAAAAATAAAGTCGTTATTATTATTATTATCATTAATTTGACTGTTTTTGAGTGTCTTGACGTAAAAGAAAAATCAAGAATCAACCTCAAAATGTTGGGAGGGGTATGCTACTCTTTAGCGTCTCTGTCTTAACATATGTGACCCGTCACGCGAAAAGGGACCATCTGGGTGGTGCGTTAAGTGTGGTCCTTAGTCAGACTGCGCGGAATGCTCAGGCTGACTAGGGTTGAAACTTTTTGCACCAGGCTTATTTTCTGAATCTAGAATGATCAATCTACCTTCCAGTGAAAGAATTTTTGAAGTGCGACTTCTGGTTGACCTATGCTGAATCAAATCTCTTTGGCCATAATTCAGTTTACAGAATTCCCGGATGGTCCCTTTTCGCATGACGGGTCACATATATATAAACCCAAAGAGCAGCCTTTTGTCTATGTCAAAATTTTGAAATCCTGGCTACATCCTTGTCATAAGAAGAAGCCCTTTTCCAACAAACAAGTGTTTTACAAACATAATCTTCTTTAATCTATTTAGGAGGAAAAGCCAACTGAAGAAAAGAAGCCAGAGAGCTATGAACAAGGTCAGGTTCAGGAAGAAACTGAGGAGGGTGAAGGTGAAGTTCAACCGGTGGAACAACCGGAGGTTGAGGAGGAACAACCAGCTGACGAACAGAAACAGGAGGATGGTCAGGGAACTCAAACTGAGGTAATTTATGGCTGCTTATACCCACCTATATATAGATACGTTTCTGCAAATACCAAGCTTAAGGTCAGCTGATATTACTTATGTAAAGGTAATCTATCAAAGTCAAATTTTGGAGAGAAAAAAAACACCTTACCATCCCAGGGGTATAACGTTACCAAAAAAAACACCTTGTTGTGCTAATATTTATATCAACTTACCAACTAATCAAGAGGTCACAGGTTAGATCCCCAATAGCAGCACTCATCCAGTCTCCAACCATTTGTTTCACCAATGGGTTGGTAATCGTAGACATATGTGGGATAGCAGCTGCAGGCTAGGAAAGGATGTGATGATGGTACTGGTTTTAGAAATACCAGGGATCCATTGTTAGGTGCTCCAGCAGCTGCAATATAACTGAAAAATGTTGAAAGCAGAATAAAACCTCATTCAAACAAAGTCAAAACAACAAAGAGTCAAGTGTCAGACACTCGTAATCATTTCTCTTGTGATAAATCTGTAGCTGTGAATTTCAAATTGCTTAACTCAAAATTGATTGGATGTAAGTCCACATCTTTTGAGCACAACTCATGTTTACAGAATGTTCCCCAATTTCCTGACCTTGTGTTTACTGTCCTTTTGTAGTTATATTCTACTGTGTGACAGGAAAATGGGCCTTAATGTCAAATACATGTCTCTTGGTGAATTACTCCTGAATTTGTATAAAGTTTTCACTGAATGTTCCTTGTCACCTTCCATTGCACATATTGTTTAGGGTTTCGTGATATTTTGATTTGTTACAGAAAGGGGTACTTTAATGTCTAGTGTTATGCAAACACAATTCTTCTGACATTGATGCATGGATTTGGATGAAACTTTTACAGAATGTTCTTTATTGAATTACCTTTGGCATATTGGTGAGGTTAATGATATTCTTTCATTTCAAATTTAGAAAAATGCTGTCTTGTTCTAGCATTGATGTCAGTAGCTAGGTGTTGGCATGATAAACTTAGACCTCTATGTTATCATTGAGGTTACATATACATTTTCATGCAGAAAGATGTCTCAACTGTCCTACAGTTAAGTGTTTGCATCCTTATAAAGTGGTTTTGTTTTACATCAGTCTGAAAAAATATCTGAGTGTACGGTAATGGCTTTTTGACTGAATATCAGAAAGGAAGGTCTCCTTTCAACAAATGATTCCAGAGGTTCAATTTTGCAACACAATTTACTTCTTTTTCTAGGATGGAAGTGAGAAGCTGGAAGCCATTGGTGATGATGACAACACCCATGTGACCAAACTAGAACAAACATCAAGTCAGGTAAAAATAATCGTGACATCATGTGAAATCAATATTTTAATGCTAATTACTGACATGACTAGATCTGTCATTTCGAGGGGTCAGTGCAACACTATTGTAAGCGCCTATAGATATCTAGGCACTTACAATAGTGTTGCACTGACCCCTCAATTTGCTTTTCTTTATGACTTTGAACTGTGCTTTGATATGAAAAAGAATTAAGTGATCCCTAGCCTCCTTGTCTACATCTTATTCTGTCTCCCTTTTTGTGTGTGTGTGAATGAAAATGACAACATTGAGGTTTAAGTTAGATATTTGATAAATCCCATATTTTGCATATTTGGTAATGTATTGTTAACACATTACCATCTCATTGCCTTAAAATTCCAATAACTGATTGAAAAGTACAAAAATTGTTTCTCTGAGAGAGAAAAAACTTCTGTATCTTACCTTGCTTAGAATATAATTTTTTCTACTATAGACAGTATTAAGATCAGCTTATCTCTAACAAAGAAAATTTTAATGACAGATCTTGTATCATTTTTATTTGCCTGTGGAAAGACAAGATGTACTTTTGGATCACCTGTGGCATCAGGTGTCTGGTGACCGGTGGGCGGAGTCCACTTCCTAAGTCCAGAGCATAACTCTGTCATCTTTTGTCCAATTGACTTGAACCATGGCAGTTAAGTTCCTCTCATGATTACGGAGTGAAGTGCACAAGAACTGTTACTCTACCTAGCTTAATTTTTTAGTTAATTCCCTTTGTTGTTAATCATACTTGGAAGTCAAGCAGTGTAACAGGTGTATTTTGTGACATGTTACCACCTTGTTACCAAATTGAATAACCTATAATAGTAGTGTTTGTCATTCTATTTAAATTGAACAAGTGCTTGCTCATGTAAAGAAGCGTGGCTAGCCTGTCTTTGTGTATGCATCATACAAATCAGAAGTACAGTAAATCTTGTGTCGGGACCTCAAAAAAGTGGTCACTCATGGGAATGGTCACTTAAAACAATGTTTCATGACAAATAAAACAGGTGTTTTTGATAGCATATATATAGATTGTCTAGTAAGTCTTACTGACTTTTGTGATGTTCTAACCAATTGGAATTGTCTAATTTAGAAGATTCAAATGTGTTTAAATAACATAAGATTCAATAATAAACAAATGTTTGTAACAAATTGCCCACTTTTTAGAGATTTAGCTTCATTGAATGGACTCTTTATGATGATCGCTCAATAAAATCGGTGGCTAAATAGACGTGGTTGCTAGAGCAATATCAACTCTATTGTAGGATTGATTACAGCTGAGTGAGAAATGTCTTATTGTAAGAATTGTTGCTTAAATATTTTACTTCTATTTTAGCCCTTCCTTGCTGGTAGTTCAGCCCCTGCTGCCCCTCAGAGCCAAGTGTCCCCTTCTGCAGGAGGTCCTGACCCCTCAAAGGCATTTGAAGCCCTAGCTGCTGTAGATTCTCTTCAGAAACAATTGATGTGAGTTCATTCATTTTTAAACACCGCCAGAGGTGGTAGTATATTGGCGTCATCTTCTCCGTCTGTCCATCTATCTGTCCATACATAAGTATGTCCACTTTTCTTTTGAGCACAACAGCTCCTTCATTTATGGACTTATTTGCATGAAACTTTCACAAAATGTTCCTAGTCCCCTGACCTAGCTACTACAGTCATAGTTTTATGAATTTTTGCCATGTCATGGAAAAAAATGGGCCTTAATGTAAAAAATCTTGTGAACGCAACTCTTCCCTCATTTATGGACCGATTTGGATGAAACTTTAACAAAATGTTTCTAGTCACCTGACCTAGCACATATTGTTACCCTTTGGATAATTCAGCTGCGTCATTGAAAAAGGGGCCTTTGTTAAAAAAAATCTTGTTATTGCAACTCCTCCTCCATTTATTGACCGATTTGGATGAAAATTTCACAAAATGTTCCTAGTCACCTGACCTTGCCTATAAAGTCATTGTTTGGTGAATTTCAGCCATGTCATGTAAAAAGGAGCCTTCATGTCAAAGTTCTTGTGAATGCAACTCCTCCTTTATGGAAAAAGTGGCCATATTGTTAATTTTCTTATAATACAAATTGTACCTTTGAGATGAAAGATAACAGCTCTCTTTTTAAGGATCAATTTGGTTGATACTTTCAAAGGTTATTCTTCATCTTGTTTATTATCCCCCGCCGAAAAAAATTTTCGGGGGGGATATTGTTTTTGCCATGTCCGTCCGTCCGTCCGTCCGTCCGACATTCGTTTCCGCGCTATTTCTTGAAAACTATAGACCCGATTTCAATGAAACTTGGCACACAGCTTCACTACAATGAGGACATGCGCATATCGTCGGGGTTACCCGGTTCAACGGTCGAATTTAGAGTTACTGCCCCTGACTGTTTAAGCCATATACATACATAGTGATATTCGTTTCCGCGCTATTTCTTGAAAACTATAGACCCAATTTCAATGAAACTTGGCACACAGCTTCACTACAATGAGGACATGCGCATATCGTCAGGGTTACCCGGTTGGATGGTTGAATTTAGAGTTACTTCCCCTGACTGTTTTAGCCATATACATACATAGTGATATTCGTTTCCGCGCTATTTCTTGAAAACTTTAGACCCGATTTCAATGAAAAATGGCACACAGCTTCACTACAATGAGGACATGAGCATATCGTCGGGGTTACCCGGTTCAACGGTCGAATTTAGAGTTACTGCCCCTGACTGTTTAAGCCATATACATACATAGTGATATTCATTTCCGCGCTATTTCTTGAAAACTATAGACCCAATTTCAATGAAACTTGGCACACAGCTTCACTACAATGAGGACATGCGCATATCGTCGGGGTTACCTAGTTTGACGGTCGAATTTAGAGTTACTGCCCCTGACTGTTTAAGCCATATACATACATAGTGATATTCATTTCCACGCTATTTCTTGAAAACTATAGACCCGATTTCAATGCAACTTGGCACACAGCTTCACTACAATCAGGACATGCGCATATCGTCGGGGTTACCCGGTTCGACAGTCGAATTTAGAGTTACTGCCCCTGACTGTTTAAGCCATATACATACAGAGTGATATTCGTTTCCACGCTATTTCTTGAAAACTGTATACCGGATTTTAATGAAACTTGGCACACAGCTTCACTACAATGAGGACATGTGCATATCGTCGGGGTTACCCGGTTCGAACGTCAAATTTAGAGTTACTGCCCCTGACTGTTTAAGCCATATACATACAGAGTGATATTCCTTTCTGCGCTATTTCTTGAAAACTATAGACCCGATTTCAATGAAACTTGGCACACAGCTTCACTACAATGAGGACATGCGCATATTGTCGGGCTCACCTAGTTCGACCATGAATTTTAGAGTAACTGCCCCCTGACTGTTTAAGCCATATACATACATTGTGATATTCGTTTCCGCGCTATTTCTTGAAAACTATAGGTTGATGTAGATAAAAGATAACCTGTACCTAAGTTTGATATTAACTTCATTGACAATGAAAATTTGTTTGGCGGGGGATATCAATTCAACGAATTTGCTTGTTATTATTATTAGTTGCAGTTTAAAGGGGCGTTAAACCCCATTTAATTAATCAATCATACAGTCTGAACTTGACAATATAAAAAGGTAGTCTGCAAATGTTTTGATTTTGGTTCTGTATAAATAAACAGTGTCTACAATTATTTTCGTGAAACAGCAGCAAAGTGGTGGCAAATATTGTGACTATGGCACTCTTGTTGATATTTTTATATTTTCTGATTCTTTGATTTCAAACCTCTGATTTTTTATTTCTTAAGAAAATGCATTTCTTTGTCTATGTCAGTCAATTTTTAATAATTCTGTGAATTATTTTTTGTGCTATCAAGGTATAATGATTTGCAAAAATTTAAAGAAATTTATACGTTACTGTTAATAGTGATCTATAAAGCAAAACTTAATTTAAATTCTTTCTTTCAAGAAATTATCAAGAGCACCCTATTACAGCTTTATTAAAATTCAATTTTTAAAGAAATTATCAAGAGGGTTCGCCTATCAAGAGTACCCTATTGAAGCTGTGAATCACCTGAATACCCTTTATTTTTCAAGGTCTACTGAGGAGAGAGCACAACTAGCAGAAGAAAAAGCCAACATTGCTGAGGCTGAACTCAATGTCTGCATGGAGAGGATTCGAGAGATGGCCAAGAAAATTGCTGAACTGGAAAAAACTGACACTAAAGAACCAGAAAAACCTAAAGAGGAGCCCAAACCAGCCACACCCAGGACCCCTAAAACCCCAACAAGACCCGCCTCCAAGGAGGGATCTGATCTCAGCAAGGATGAAAAGAAGAAATCTGATCAGGGTCCTAAAGGGAAAGGGAGAGGGAAAAAGAAATGAAAAAATGGAAATTCTTTTTGTTATTTTTTAACATCAAGGACTATCTAAGTACATTTACATTGTCCTGAGGTTTATTTAATTGTTTAATGCTGATTTTGAGAAGATGTTCAACAAACAAATAATATAATTTTTAATTCTTTAAAAAAAAAAAAAACAAGATAAATTGGTTACCCAAGAACTATTTCAAGTGTCTTTGAATTTATAAGCACTGACTTTAGTTTTGCACTGAACATTCTCATTTGAGCTGTGGACTTTGAAGAAAAGGTATTGATCTGTTTTGTTTTGAAATTTTAAGCTTTCCATGCTCTTTTAAGTTATTATGAATAGATATAACTTTTATTCTTTTAATATTTAAAGCTAAAGAGATTACCTGACTTATTTAATTTAGATACATAATTATTGTGAACAGTCTGTGAAAAGAGATTTGAAAGGACTATTTTAATCCATTTAGACCTATTAAGGGTTGAAATTGAGTGTTGCATCATTACGAAATTGTTTGACAAGATTGCATTTTAGTTTAAACTTCATGAGAAGCAGGATTGATCTTTAAAACAACTTGATAAAGATGTGTTATATCTTATCTTTAACTGTGATATTGTATTTATTCACAAGTTTGAAATATCAGCCAACATTCTTTAGAAACTCGTTTTTCTTGGGCGAAAACCTTGAGTGTATGGAAAGTAATTGGTTAAATATATTACAACAGGTGTTGGTGAATGCAATGTGCTTTTATTGTAAATAAGTATTTTACAAAGCTTTAGCCAAGACTTTTTTATATGAAATTTTATACCAATAAGCTGCTGAAATATTTATATTCCGTCCATAAGTGAAGTTATTTACATTGTTTTAAAAATATTAACAATTGCATGACTTCATGTGATATGAAAATATTTTATTTGTTAGATTTTTAAAAATTGAATAATGCCATATTTTCCTTGAATACTTGTTTTAGTTTAAGAGCATAAAAGAAAATAATTTTATGTATTTTAGAAAACAAAACTTGAAAAGGTAGCTTTTCAATGGCAACTTTTTGAAGTTGAATCAGTGTAAAACAGTTGAAAGAGCACTTTGTTTACATACAAAAATGTAGTGTAGTACCAATCCATAGGTTAGGAGGGATAGATTATTGATTAAACAGGGTATGAAGAATTTGGGGTTAAATATGTAAACAGATGAACTGGTTTTCTTATATCTAATCAGGGTATATATTACTAGGAGTAACCATGCTAGATTTTAAGGACCTTTGTCTGCAAAGAAAACATTTAAAACTGACAATGAAATCTTAGACTAGCTGAAGTTCAAAGAATTAGCAATCAACTCAGACTGTATCATTATCAAATGTTCATTTTTTTTTGCCCGAATTGAATGAAAGGGCAGATAAAAATCTGAAAAGGATGTAATTTCAAATTTTTGACATGCAAGTATTTAGGTAGAAAATTTTGTTGGAAGGAAGAAATTACTTTAATGAATATGCTATTCTTACAAAAGTGAAATTCTGTCAGAATGGGTTAGATTGAAAATTAAGTGCTATGTAGAGTATAAAATTATGTGTTAAAGGAAGATTTTACTTATTTGAATTTGTCGTTTATCAATAAAGATTTTGATAGCTATATTCATTCAGAACAAAAAAAAAATCATTGTGTTTTATGTAACTTTTCAAATTAAAACTATTTTTTCAAGTGATAGCAAAAAAAAAATCGAGTTTTGTTAAAGACGTGTCATTGTAAAAATTAAATACATGTATTACTATTTTTCAATTATCTGTTGATTAAACTGCTGAAAATTAACCTCTGTAATTAATGCTTTGGTCATTGCAAAATTACTGTAAGTACCTATATATTTATAGGCACTTTCAATAGTTTTGCACTTACCCTTGTTATGTAAATGAACTGCTGAGTTGAAATATTATTACCAAAATGCATTCCAGTTTTTGAAAATTTGATTATTTATATCTATATGTCACAATTTTCAGTGATCGAGGGATCTCACATGTTTCAGAGGTGCAGATGAGAGGGGTTAAAGCAATTCAAAAATCTTTGTTTCTCTATGAAAACCTATGTTGTTGGTACTCATTTGAATTGTCTTGACAAGGCAATTCCAATGAGTACCAACATTATAAGATTTGTGAAAGTATTATTGAAAAATTTTGTGTTGAAATCCATAATACCCCCTCTCTCTGTAGCTCTGTGTTTCCTGATTGTAATACATATATTATACCAACCAACAAGTATTAAATATTTGAATTATGAGGTATCGTTGCTACTCTTTTGAACCCTTATCCTGTAGACTTTAAATTTTATCTATAACATGTTGCCAATTTTATAGATAATTCAACTAGTGTGGATCAAGTTTTTTCCACAATAATTTAGAAGAAAGCAGCTAGTGTAGGCTAAGAACTGACAGCACATCTGTGCAGTCTGATCTTAGCCTACACTGTCTACAAATGCTGTGTGAACAGCAGAAATAAGCTGTGCACAGTCTGAGAAGAGGTTAACAGGGCTTGTGCCAAAAATTCCTGGAAACAGAAATTTCTCTCAAGGTCACAACGACTCCCTTAGAAGAAATTTCTTAGGGTCAAAATAATCTATTATCCTTTTTTTTTGGGGGGGGGGGGAGGGGTCAAAACCCTGGTTTTAAGGGTCAGACACAGATGAGATTTTGCACTGCCTGTCTGTCTGTCCATCTGTTCAAGAACAAAAGTGGATTTGTTGTTGTCATCCTTTCAATGTGTGGGTAGATGTATGCGGAGTTGTATAGGCATAGGAATTCGCAGTATGATGAACTTTAACCTTGACCTTATATTTGCTTGAAACTTGGCATTTGTATTCTCCTATACAACCTATACTACCATGGAAGATAACTACAATTATGCATTTTTGTCAGAATTATTCCCCTTTTTAATTATTCACTTTCAACTACCTGCAACTAGGTGTTGCACCTGCTTGTAATTCTCTTATTCTGCTTAACTTATCCATAGAATATATCATTTTGACTTTAAGTCTTTTGAGATGCGAAATTCATACATTTATAAATTTAGCATTTTGATATTTTTTATTCATGTTCATCATCTGATACTAAGATGGAGGTCATCTGACAAGTTCAAGATCATCCATTAAGGCTAAAATTTAAACCATTTTACATGTCTTTCTTGTTTCACAAGCATACCCTGTTTTATTGAAAGCTTTTTTTTCCCATCCAGCAACTTCACTAGGTAGCATCTATAGAAAATACTCTTATATGACCCTCTGGGGTACATATTGGGGATATTATTAGGAGTCAGCTTGATGCTTTAACAATCAAAGCAGTTTGCAGTTTTTAGCTCACCTGAGCACAACGTGCTCAAGTGAGCTATTGTGATCACCTTTTGTCCGTCGTCCGTCAACAATTTCTTTAAACGACATCTCCTCCTAAACTACTAGGCCAATTTTAACCAAACTTGGCAGAAATGTTCCTTAGGTGGTCCCCTTTAAGAATTGCTAAAAGAATTGAAATCGGTGAAAAACTCTGGTTGCTATGGCAACCAAAGTTAAAAATTTAAGAAAATCTTTAAAATTCTTCTTCTTCTGAACCAGCAGCCCTACAGCCTTGAAATTTGGCATGGATGATAAGCTCACAAACCTTAATAAAAATAGCTAAAATCATATCTGTTGGGCCACCAGGTGTGGAGCACCAGGGGGGAGGGGGTAGTACCTTTGGTAAATTTTGTAATCTTTAACCTTCTTCTTCTTCTGATCATGAAGGCCTACAGCCTTAAAATTTTGCATGTATGATCACCTCATAGACCTTTATATAAATAGCTAAAATCTTATTTGTAGGGCCACCAGGTGCAGAGCACCAGGGGGAGGGGGTAGTACTTTGATGAAAATTTTGTAATCTTTAACGTTTTTCTTCTTCTGAACCAGGAGACCTACAGATTTGAATATTGGCATGGATGATCAGCATATAGACCTTTATAAAAATACCTAAAATCATGACTGTAGATTCACCAGGTGCGTAGCACCAGGGGGGAGAGGGTAGTACTTTTGTGAAAACTTTGTAATCTTTAACCTTCTTCTTCTTCTGAACCACAAGTCCTACAGACTTGAAAATTGGCATGGAGGATCAGCTCATAGACCTTAATATAAATAGCTAAAATCTTATTTGTAGGGCCACCAGGTGCGGAGCACCAAGGGGGAGGGGGTAGTACTTTGATGAAAATTTTGTAATCTTTAACCTTTTTCTTCTTCTGAACCAGGAGTCCTACAGATTTGAATATTGGCATGAATGATCAGCATATGGACCTTTATAAAAATAGCTAAAATCATGACTGTAGATTCACCAGGTGCGGAGTACCAGGGGGGAGAGGGTAGTACTTTTGAGAAAATTTTGTAAGCTTTAACCTTCTTCTTCTGAACCACAAGCCCTACAGACTTGAAAATTGGCATGGAGGATCAGCTCATAGATCTTAATAAAAATAGCTAAAATCATGACTGTAAAGCCACCAGGTGCTGAGCACCAGGGGGGAGGGGGTAGTACTTTTGTAAAAATTTTATAACTTTTATCTTCATCTTCTAATGAACCAAAAGCCCTACAGACTTCAATATTGGCATGGATGATAAGCATATGGATCTGAAATAAAATAGCTAAAATCATGAATGTAGAGCCACCAGATGCGGAGCATTAGGGGGCAGGGGGTAGTACTTTTGATCAACTTTGAAATCTTTGCCCTTATTCTTCTCCTGGATCAGGAACCCTACAGACTTGAAAATTGTCATGGGTGATCAATATATTGACATTAATAAAAATAGCTAAAATCATGACTGTAGGGTCACCAGGTGCTGAGTGTCTTGGGGAGGGGGTAGTACTTTGGATCATTTTTGAAATCTTTAAACTTCTTCTAATGAGCCAGGAGTCCTACAGACTTGAAAATTGGTATGGATGATCGTGTATGGACATATATTGAATCAGCTAAAATCATGATTGTAGTTTCACCAGGTGCAGAGCATCTTGGGGGAGGGGGAGTGCTTTGTTGAGAATTTTGAATTCCTACAGCCTTTATGTTTGACATGGATTGATCAACTCATTAAAGAAAACTTTAAAAGTCTCAGACTCAGCCCGTATATCTGGCATAGATTAGCTGATCACAGACCTTTTATGGAAAAAGCTTAAATAAATAATGTCCAGGGGAGGAGCAGAGGGGGGGGGGAATGATTATTTCAAATGTTATCCGATTGAATAAGTGAAAATCTCTTTTTCTGTGGTTGCATGGACATACCTAGGTAATGAAGCTTTTTTCTCAGGTGAGCGACCCAGGGCCAACGGCCCTCTTGTTTATTATCTGCTCAATTTCTCAGTAACTAATGTAGGAACTTGATTCAAACTTCACAGATATGCTCTTAATCAAGCATAGATGTGAATAACATATTTTTATTACAGTTCATTGATTTTTATGCCCCAGCATAGAAAGACTAGAAGCATATTGTTTTGTCATGTCCGTTTGTCCCCCAAACCTTTTACCTTGGCCATTACATTTGTGTACAATGGAAAGTGTCATTTGATACCGACTTCACAATAACCATGTGTTTTGTTCATGACAAGCCCTCACAGTGGTTTCCAGAGTCAAGGCGATTAAAGTCAAGGTCAATGTCTTATCATCGAGGTCGCGTTATTTCAACATACATTAATTCTTTTAAATTTGCCATAATTTTTGAATGGTAAGTGATGAAGAATTCATAATCTCACATGTAATATTTATGACAATCTCTCTCAGAGGATTCCAAGGTCAAGGCCATCCGTCAAGGTCAAGGTCAATTAATTTTAACATAAATACTGTAATATTGGCAATAACCTTTGAATGGTTACAAAACCTCTCTGTTTTTACCAACTTCAAGGTCATTTGTCAAGGTCAATTTTAAAATCTTTAGGTACAATTTTACTGTTGCTATGAAAGTGATATATCCTATTTACTCTACATTCTATGTATATTTAGGGCCTGATATTATAACTTGTGCTTTATAAATAAAAAAAATACTCATTTAAAGCAAAGGCATAGATCAGCCTGTGTGCCCACACAGACTGATTGGGATTTTAACCATGTAGATAGACAGCTTTTTAATAGATGATGCAATAGGCTATCAGCTAATATAGTCACAGTACTGTGCATATGTCCTGGATGCTGTATTTCTGTTCTTCTCAGGAATAATAAAATATCAAATTAGGCTATCAAGGTTTCAATATGTTAAGAAACCGCAGGCTTAAAAATGACATTGTTCCCTCAATATCATTCTTACACTGTAGAATGGCCTATTACAGGATTACTGATAATATCCTATGGTTTCTTGTCTACAAATTGCATGAACCAATGTTTGACGTGTAAAAAAGTACATACCTTAATTTGAATTATATATTTTTTCCCGGAATCAACCGTACTTTATGTCCCGGACTTTAACAATAGAAATGGTTCCCGGTTCGAAAAAGCAGGAGAACCAGTCAAAATCATGGCAATCGACATACGATTTGCAAGTACCAGGGAGAGATTGAAGCCTGAAACAAACGAAGAGATCAGTAATTTAGTAACTCCTGGCGATGTTATTACGTCTGACACCGGATTTATGAGGTACCGAGTCTTTGATTTCGATCTTAGGGGTAATGTAATGGGTTTTCGCGTTTCGTTCATGTAAGTTTGTATCGCATTCCATCTACATCTACAGTTTACGTCGTCAGTCACACATGACTATTACGCGACGGGTGGTGCGCAGTCAGATAAAGTGGAAAAAAAGAAAGATAGAGTAGTTGGATAGATCAAAGACAGAATAAGTGAAAGGAGTTCAGCTACTCTTTCATTGCTTCATCCCAAGCCTCTCCCGCTACGGTGGCCGCAAAGGGGTAGTGGAACCCCAACGGATACAGCCCTAGGAATCACTAGCTTTTACTTGTAGCTGAGTGTTGCAGTTAGAATTGAAGCGCTGATAACCCCCGTTTGGTTACTGAACCTAAAACTCTTCTAATTTGACTGTTATTACGTACGAAATTATTTTTTATATCAGTGCACCGACCTCTGGCCAAACCAACCCTAAATAGTCAGACTAATCCATGATTATTTATTATCTGTCGATCCTACAGCGGGGATAATTCTGGCTCAGAATTTCATGTGCGAAATTTCTCATTCAGTCAGAACTTATGAGAAATACTGAGTTTTCATTGGTTAATTGAGCCAAATCCTTTGTTAGAAACATATTTTCCTGTGAGATTTTTCTCTCATTTAGCCAATTTGAATGAGATTTCTGGCAGAAAAATGAGAGAATTTATGGGTCATACTAAACTATGCCCCACGGAGAAAGTATGCCCCACCTAGCCCCACGGTACAAAATGACGCCCCACGGGTTTTAGCAACGTGTCTAGGGGTCATTTTATGTTTTTTATATAGGAAAACACATTTTTAATCATGAGTCCAAGTTTTATTTGTCTATCTTAAAAAATAAGCGAGATATTAGTGAAAATATTTTACGACTAAGCTAGTTCAGTTACGACCACACGCCCTACCATTTCAATGGACGATAAGCAAATTGTTAATAACAATTCTAACAAAATACGACTATATCCGTGTATAATACAGCTTTATATTGAATAATTACCGACATCTTTATTTTATTTTCAGGTTTTGAAGATATTTCAAATTCAACACGGGACATTTCAAAGGAACAGTTCTCTTCAACGCTTAGTCAGACGTCAACAGAAGTTGTCGTTTATGACACGGCGCGTTATGGAAAACCGATCGATTGTAAGAGTGTAGATGTTAACCCATTCCAACAATACTCTGGGGTCTTGCAAAACTTTATGATGTATTTACGATCTTTTATAAAATTTGAATAAAAAAAAATGCAGAAGGGGGATTTCAAAGTGAGCACAATTTCCGAAACGTTAGTCAACGTTTATGAATTTAATTAATATCGTCAGACTTTTTTGGCGTTCCTTTCGTTCAAAATGGAAAGCGTTCATGAGACGTTTGTGAAATGTTGCTCCGCTTAACAAGTGTAAATAATACAACACATTCAAAGTCAGCACTATTTCCGAAACGTTCGTCAATGTTTATGACTTTAAAAAACATCATCAAAATTTTTTGGTGTTCCTTTAGTTCAAAGTGGGAAGCGTTCATGAGACGTTTGTTAAATGTTGCTCCGATTTTCTTGTGTTGCCACATGCAAAGTTAGCTCCATTTCCTAAACGTGCGGGAGGATTTCAATGTCCATACTCGAAGGATTAAATATTTGGAAGTAAAAGAAGACTTACCGGTTAAGTGCCGACGCCGTGTCATTTGTAAAAGCACATTTCTCACAGACGAAAGTAAGGTTTTTATTATGCCCCCGATAGGGAGGCATCATAAATTTGACTTGTCCGTCCGTCCGTCTGTCCGTCCGTCATTCCGTCCAAAAACTTTAACATTGGCCATAACATCCTTATTACTTAACATATTCGCATCATACTTTACCACAACATTCCTTGGTACATTACCTTTCTGTAGGCACATACTTTGGTGACCTTGACCCCTGGATGACCTTGACCTTCAACATAGATTGGCCATAATTTAAAATCAAAGCGGTGTCGGGGGCATTGTCATCTTACAGTGACAGCTCTTGTTAGACCACGAAGGCAGTTCACTTTCTGATAAGTTGCAGCAATTAGCCTGCACCCAATTGTCACATTTTGAACAAAAAAAAGTGCCATCTTGGCACTCAATTTCGCACACCGAACATGGATATTTTTCCATTTTTCAACACAAGCTCAATCCAACAAAGATTTACTTAATCTAACATAGTTTGTTGATAATATGGCGTTCGGATTCAGCAGGTAAGATGTTTATATACGTGCGAGTAAAAACAATTATTTTTTATGCTTTAATCATAACTTTTAATCGTTCTCAATTAATACGTTTTCAATAAGCAAACAAACAATTAAGGGCAATCAGTATGTATCGTATATCACACGTCTCTCGCTCTCCTTTCAAACATTTGCGGCTCATTATCACGTGCAAACAGGTACAGTAACATCGGCCTCTTTTCACCTTTAAATCGATATTACATCAAATAAATGTTTTCTCTATCGAAATAAAACAAGCAATTTCTTCCTCTTTATAATATATTAAATTTGCACGATTTCTAAGGCTAAAGTTAAATCTCAATAAATCATTTTCCCAATACCTAGTAGCTGTGGTTACTAGGCTTTCGGGGAAAAGAAATCCTTTTTACATATAGTAAGTACATTTATTTTATTTTCTTTAAGGCTAAAATGATTCTTTGCAAAAAGTAAAAGTATTTAGTTTGACCCTTTGGACAACTGAAATGGACGCCATCTTGATCATAGTTGAGAGGAAATCTCATATTCAAATGCATAGTATCGACCTTTTTCTTCATCAACTCATTAATTTTTTTTCTTTGTGAATTAAACGATTTTTTGGTCAAGCAATTGTCCTTTGGAAATGTACCTCTCTCGCATATATTGCAAAATATCACTTTAATATCATTTGATTCAAGTTCAGTAACCAACTTCATAACATTCTCAACAATCAATTTTGGTACAGAGTCTGATTGTATATCATTACCCCCTACATTGATAATTGCGTAGTCTGGTCTGAATTGTAGTAACTTTGGGCCCGTTTGATATAATACAAATAACAAAATCCTTAAATCCTTACCTTGGATTACATGGAACTTCTTTTCAATTAATCTTAGTCTTAATCAATCAAAGTGCAGTGCTGTCATGCCGCCTTTACCATAGAATCTGACGTCTGCTGGAACCTGAAATTATAAGTGGATGTATGTTATATATTTCGCAATTAAGAGTATATAAAAATATAAAAGTTTATTAAAAAAATATTACAAGATATTTATAAAAGATTAAACCTCCAAGTTGTGGTTGCAAAATATGGCGAGCCTTGCAACATAACTGTCTCCGTATATAGCTATCTTCATCTTTGTGTGTTTATCTGAAATGAATGTAATTTAAGAAACTTATATACTGTTTATTAAGAATGAAGTGACATGTGAGTGATTTTTATTCATCTTCATTACAGCAATGTTTGACAAACAGTAACTCAATTTTTTCCATAATTTTCATAAGGCATTCAGTACAAATGTTTCAGCTTTGACATATAGAGCAATCAACAATTAACCACAATCACCGGATTACACCTGCCAGATGCCATGAGCAATTATCAAGTAGCCTATAACATCTTGTTATTTTCTCGTTCAAATTAATATCAAAAAATTATATATGCAGCTATAAAAAATTCAATCCCGATCAAGATGCCAATCCCGATCAAGTCAACCGACTGAAAACTGTTGATTGTAAATTCAATGAATCCCCCTGCATTTGTTATTTTTATTCAAATTTTATAAAAGATCGTAAATACAGCATAATGTTTTATAAGACCCCAGAGTATTGTTGGAATGGGTTAACATCTACACTCTTACAATCGATCGGTTTTCCATAACGCGCCGTGTCATAAACGACAACTTCTGTTGACGTCTGACTAAGTGTTGAAGAGTACTATCCCTTTGAAATGTCCCGTGTTGAATTTGAAATATCTTCAAAACCTGAAAATAAAATAAAGATGTCGGTAATTATTCAATATAAAGCTGTATTATACATGGATATAGTCGTATTTTGTTAGAATTGTTATTAATAATTTGCTTATCGTCCATTGAAATGGTAGGGCGTGTGTTCGTAACTGAACTAGCTTAGTCATAAAATATTTTCACTAGTATCTCACTTATTTTTTAAGATAGACAAATAAAACTTGGACTCATGATTAAAAATGTGTTTTCCTATATAAAAAACATAAAATGACCCCTAGACACATTGCTAAAACCCGTGGGGCGTCATTTTGTACCGTGGGGCTAGGTGGGGCATACTTTCTTCGTGGGGCATAGTTTAGTATGACCGGAATTGATCCCTGCTACAGGCCCCCTGGTCCAAAGGTAAGGGGCTTGAGTCCTGGAGACAGTGAGGTGTTTCCTTGGGCAAGAAACTTAATTATAGTCATCGCCTCAGTCCATCCAGCTGTAAATGGGTAGCAGTGGCTATAAACCCTTCAGAAAAAAAAGCAGTCCACTGCTTCTCAAATTTCTCACCCAAATTTGATAACATCTAGAAAGAGTCATCTGCCAGGATGGATGGATGGATGGATGGATGGATGGATGGGATGGGATGGGATGGGATGGGATGGGATGGGATGGGATGGGATGGGATGGGATGGGATGGGATGGGATGGGATGGGATGGGATGGGATGGGATGGGATGGGATGGGATGGGATGGGATGGGATGGGATGGGATGGGATGGGATGGGATGGGATGGGATGGGATGGGATGGGATGGGATGGGATGGGATGGGATGGGATGGGATGGGATGGGATGGGATGGGATGGGATGGGATGGGATGGGATGGGATGGGATGGGATGGGATGGGATGGGATGGGATGGGATGGGATGGGATGGGATGGGATGGGATGGGATGGGATGGGATGGGATGGGATGGGATGGGATGGGATGGGATGGGATGGGATGGGATGGGATGGGATGGGATGGGATGGGATGGGATGGGATGGGATGGGATGGGATGGGATGGGATGGGATAGATAGATGGATAGATTGAATAGATAGATGGATAGATAGATTAGATTGGATTAGATTGGATTGGATTGGATTGGATTGGATTGGATTGGATGGATGGATGGATGGATGGATGGATGGATGGATGGATGGATGGATGGATGGATGGATGGATGGATGGATGGATGGATGGATAGATAGATAGATAGATAGATAGATAGATAGATAGATAGATAGATAGATAGATAGATAGATAGATAGATAGATAGATAGATAGATAGGATAAATAGAGAGAGAGAGAGAGAGACAGAGAGAGAGATAGAGTGAGAGACAGAGACAGACAGAGAGAGACAGAGAGAGGAAAATCTTAAGTTTTCTTTAATTTCTTAATTCTAATGTGTTTTCAATAGTGTTTTCAAAGACTTGTTAATAAACTGAAACAATCTTCAAATGGATCAACTTATAAAGCATGAAAAATATAACTAAATGTCTCTTAAAGTAAATGTTTTCATTGAATTTGATATAGCCTCTTCATTTTGTAGACAGAGAAATAGAAATATAACAAAATAATTATTTGGAATAAAATATGTCATTTTCATCAGGACCTCTGCAACCCTAATTTCAAAATGAGTTTTGGTGGAGTGGGTAATTCTGCCTGGTTTACAAGAGATTACTCTTGCTACCAGTCTGATATAAAAAGGCTAGTTCAATAACTTAATGAGATTTCTTTGGCTGAGAACATGAACGTTCTCTGAAAATTGTGTGTTTTGTTACTATTTAAAACAATGGTTGTCTCTTTTCTCTCTTGCAAAAGTTGAACGAAATTATTAGATATATATTTTTAGCTCCACTGGCTGAAAGCCACTGGGGCTATTGTCATGGCGTTGTGTCCGTCGTGCGGTCGTCAGTGCGTGCGTCCAGTCGTAAACTTTTTCTTTAAAAATCTTCTCCTCAGAAACTACTGCATGAATTTCAACCAAACTTCACAGGAATGATCCTTGGGTGACCCTCTTTCAAAGTTGTTCAAGAAATTTTGATCCAATGAAAAACAAGGATTTAATGGGCATGGCTTATTTCCAAATATGGTAAAAAGTGAGTTTTCTCAGATTCAAATCGATGGATACCAATTGATTTTTACATGAATGATCCTTGGGTGACCCTTTATCTGTCTACCAAAAATTATTGTGATCGGATGAAAAATATGCATTTTATGGGCGGAGGTCATTTCTCTATATGTTATATAGTGGAGACTTTGAAAATCAATTTCTCAGAATGTAATTGATGGTTATCAACCAAATTTCACTGGAATTATCCTTGAGTGAACCTTAATCATGCAGCGAAAATTAATGTCATTGGATGAAAAATATGTCTTTTATGGGCAGAGGTCATTACATATGTTATATAGTGGAAACTTTAAAATTCATTTCAACATTAGTAGAACCCAAAATATCTAAAAATCTAGACAAACCTTAGATTTGCTATTTTAAGAATTTCAAGCCTGTGGAGCGACCCAAGCAATTCTTGGCTTTCAAGTTTTTTCTAAAACGGTAATTCATTGCTTCTTGAGAGTATGTGGAAAATTCTGGTAGAGAAATATTCAGTGACTAAATAGAAGTTGTTTTCAGTATATTAGGTGTGAAGTATACGATTTCAGACAAGCTGTCGACCCACTTAATGAACAAGAGATTTACTGCATGTTATGTTTATCCAACAACAAATGAAAATTTAAAATCATATCAACAGCTAGAATGATACACCCTAAAAAAAAGGGACATGTTCATTAGGCAAGTTTTGAAGTGGTACCTTATCATGACATGTTACTACAAGATCTTGCGAGCACCTGTTAACAATTAATCAATCTCTAAATAACCTCTCACAGCTGACTATGCTTTTGTCTTAACTCAATTAAGTCAGAGCCGAATTAATAAGCCTAATTAAGATACTGACGTCATTTTACATCATGTTGCATGTAAAAAATTATTATACCCTCACTCTTTAACTTACCTTTTTAAACGTCTAGAAGCACAAATGCCAATTTTAATATGAAATTACAATGAATTAAGTTCCGTAGAAAGCTGTTTTTATGCTCTCCAAAGAGCATATAGCCACTGCTTCGTCTGTCCCTCTGTCCGTCCATCCCCACCGATTTCTCCATAACCACCCAAAGGGAGAGCATATTGCCGCCACTTTGTTTGTCCGTCTATCCGTCCGTCCCCACCAATTTCTCTATAACCCTTGGTCCAAATCCAATGAAACTTACCATGTGAACATCCTATGATAAACTGTTGATGCATCTGTGATGGTTTTTGGATTTGCGGCCTCGTCACAGGAAAAGGGGACTTAGGGTAAAAAAAAACGTTTTTCTCAAAACTCTCCTAGTCTAATGGTCAGAATTTAATGAAATTTCATAATTGAGTAGCAAATCAGATGCTCTTTACTATAGACAATTTGAAATTTATGTAAAAAAAAAATATCATGGAAAAAGGGGGCTAAATGTTTGTTACCTTTACCTTAGCGTGCAGAATACAGTTATTCTTTCATTTCTCCTAGTCTTATGTTCAGAATTTGATGAAATTTCACAATTGAGTAGATCTAGCAAATCAGATGCCCTTTATCATAAACATTTTGAAATTTGTGTCTAAAAATATGTCATGCAAAAAGGGGGTTTAATGTTAGTTACCTTTATGTTAGTTGTATAAGATAACACCTTATTTGAGTCCTTGCAATCTGACCACAGCTATCAACTTGAAACTTTATGGGTGGATAGATCTTATAGAATACAAGTGCAGTGCTCAAGAACTACAACCCTTACTTGCATAATTTTGGAGTTATTGCCCTTTGTTATTTTTGATACTTAGATTTTGTCTGGAGCATATCTCCTAAAGTATAATAGCTATCAACTTGAAACTTTATGGATGGATAGATCTTATAGAATACAAGTGCAGTGCTCAAGAACTACAACCCTTACTTGCATAATTTTGGAGTTATTGCCCTTTGTTATTTTTGATACTTAGATTTTGTCTGGAGCATATCTCCTAAAGTATAAAAGCTATCAACTTGAAACTGTATGGGTGGATAGATCTCATGGAGGAGAAGTGCAGTGCTTAAGAACTACAATTCTTGCTTGCATTATTTTGGAGTTATTGCCCTCTGTTATTTTTAATACTTAGGTGTTATAGGAAGTAAATCTCTGACAATACAAAAGAATCCTTAATCTATTAGGCTTCATTTTATTATCAAGCTTTCGTGGTGGGGGATGGCCATGTCCAACATGGCTCTTGTTTTTGTGACAATGCCTTATTCGGGGAGCATAATGCGTCTCTGACGGCTCTTGTCTTATATCATAACGGTAACACCATTTCTTTTGAAAAATCAATAAATGAATTTCAATTTCAGGATTTGTTTTGTATCTAGCCTTAATTAAGACACTATTCATAATAGTTTGTTAGCACATTTATTATTTATTAAACAAAGATGATGCATTTTCAATGCTGTTCATAACTTCATTATATTTTGAATTGGTTTCAAGCTCAAATTATCTAACATTAGCTGATGCTTAAAATATTTTAGACACGTGATGACATGAATAATAAATCTTCCCTCATTAAGTTAGTTGGTTAGTTATATTAGCCTTCTTGGGTTTTAAATTTTTAACTCAATTAATCAACAATACTGCGCTGAGGACATTAGATTCCTATTAAACTACGATTAAAACAAGGAAAACCTTAAGTAATTTTGCAGTGGTGTATAAAATCAAGAATAGCTCAATATAAAACTGGTTATCATGGCCGTAACATATTGCGGTTTAAATACACATGAAGGGCCATAAAACCGCATTCAAACAAAACAAAATCAACCCTAAAACCTGAATATTGAAAATATCGGCTCCAACAAGACAAATTATGGAAAAAATCTTAGTATCTAACTGAAGCTAAATTGCTCCAAATTTAATTATTTAAGCTATCACTTAACCCCAGTTAAGTGAACATGTATTGAGCTAAAGAATAACACTGTATCAATAGAAAACAAAAGAAAAAAACTAAAGAGTGACCAATTGTTCTGAAAAATAGTCCCTCAAATTCCTGAGTGATGGTTCAAGTGACATACAACAGCCAAAAGCAATCTAGAGCTCTGGATCATATCTTGTAAATGACTTGAAGGTTTCAAAGACTCCTTTTCAAGGAGTTTATAGTCAATATCTCAGTTCAGTATAATGGGCTTTTGCTTTTCTTAATTAACTTATTTTATTGCTTGCTTTTATGAAATATTTGATGTCCCTTTTTACTCACAGGGGACATGGTACATTTATGGAGGATGGAAAACACCACGCTTCAGTGGCTGGTATTGTACAGAGGGTGAATAAACTCATTTGTGTGACACCTCTAAAGACAAGGTAAGTTTTAAAATCAGGAATGGGAGGTCTTGCACAACAAGTTTTCTTAGCCTAGGTAGCCGTAATGAATCCAGTCCAACCTCACCAAATACTTGGAACTTAAGAGCTACAGAAAGAGGGGAGGTATTTTGGATTTTAGATCAAAGCATTAAAAAAATTAAAGCACAAACCCTCTGTTATTGGTACTCATTGAAATCGTCTCATCGAGACGATTCAAATGAGTACCCACAACATAGGGTTTCATTGAGAAATAAAGATTTAAGTCTGGCATTACCTTCTATTATCTGTACCTCTAAGGGAGTTTGATAGTTGATACCTATTTGATAGAGTATAATCACTTGTGTCAGTATACAAGTGATTAATATTTCATTGAGTGAACAAGAAAAGCTATTCACAAGTGACAGAGCTATTAATGAAGATATAGCGTTTGTTATTCTTTAATCAAGTTCGTTGGTTGAATGGGGTTTTTATGCTGGTTTCAACATTATTGCAGTCATATCGCGGTGGCTGGAGCACCTAGAAATGGATTCCTGGTGAGACAAATCATTGGTAAGTATGAGTGCCGCAGTCGGGGATTGAAACCCAGAGCCTCTAGATTGACTTCCAACATGCTACCAACTGTTCTATGACGGCAACGTTCTTTAAATGAGATATATAAGTCAAAATACTCAAAAAGCAAATGATTATTCTATCTATAAAAAAAAGCAAGACAAAATGTTAAAGTTTTTGGGAAACTTTCTTAACCCTTGTCATGCTGAACCCGGAATATTCCTGCTTTGGCAGGAGCTATAGGCAAACATTAGCCTTCACATATGTGCAGTCTGATGTTAGTCTACACCACCTGCTTCTCACTTTCAAACCAGAATTGTCAATAGATTTAGTTTTTCAAATAAAAATTGTCCTACAGTTGTTACTTTCAGTGCTTTTTGTCCTTTGATCTTGATGAAAATTTTTAGCCAAAATTTATTCAGCATGACAAGGGTTAAAGCAGGCAATTTTGCATGTGATGGCAATGCAGCGGTATGACATTGTTTGTTCATTTGACTCCACATAATGTCAACAAGGGTCAAATGAACAAAAGCATTAAATAGACTTTATATCTCAAGATTGTGTGTTTGATGGGCACATACAAACTAATCAGCATTAGGTAGACACATTAATTAGAAGGTCCCACATAAATGTGCTTCAAGCAAGTTAAAGAAAACAGGTCAATATAATAATTAGTGGATATAAATGCAGGGGTGTGGAAATACAACATTTCTCCACTTGTCCATTGACAAGTAAAAGTCGATTTTTTACTTGTCCAAGATCAAAATGAACTTGTCCACAAAAAATGAATTGATTAATATTGAGAAAAACATTGTTATTTAAGAAGAAAATACTGTAACCCTGATTACTGATTAAAACTAATCAGCATTAGGTAGACACATTAATTAAAGGGTCCCACATAAATGTGCTTCAAGCAAGTTAAAGAAAACTGGTCAATATAATAATTAGTGGATATAAATGCAGGGGTGTGGAAATATGACTTTTCTCCACTTGTCCATTGACAAGTAAAAGTCGATTTTTTTAATTGTCCAAGATCAAAATGAACTTGTCCACAAAAAATGAATTGATTAATATTGAGAAAAACATTGTTATTTAAGAAGAAAATACTGTAACCCGACATTTTCTTCATTAAAGACAATATTTTCTTCCCTTTGATAAAAACAGTTAGATGACTTTTTTCCTAGATATTTTTAGTACTGTATCAAGATTTGTATTGGTATTTACTTGTCCACGGATAATTGGCCTGGAAAAATGTACTTGCCTGCAAGTGGAAAAGCCCCTTTTGGACGAGTCGGGCATTGAAATTTCACACCCCTGATAAATGACATTGCTATATGTGGGCCCTTAACCCTCCTAGTGTTATTCCTGCTTAACATTAAGCTTTGGCAGTTGGTAAAGACTAAAATCAGCTTGCATGGATGTGCAGTCTAAATTTTAGCCCACACTATTTGCTTTCTACACAACTGTTGTAGGAGAAACTTTAAATAGAGAAGTTAAAACGCCACATAGCTGGCAATCTTTTTGAAACAATTTGACTTAGCAGGATAACTGTTCTAAAACCAAATGAAAGTAATATGATCATTTCTAAGATACATCATGAAATAGTCAGATATGTACCTCTAACAAGAAATGAACCTCATAGTGTAGCATTGAGTTTTCTGAAAATCCTATTTGCAGTTGAAAACAACATCAAAACTCTACATGAATAATTGTAGTTAAGGGTACCATTTTTTCTAAAGCGAGCTTGTTTTACACAATCTTTTGTTGGTTTTGGCCTTTAATAGATTGCTCAAGTGTATGTAAAATCACATCAAAAATGGTCAATTTTAAACTCTGAAAAGGAGGATGGAGTTTTATTAGAGAATCAGGCTCTAGTAGAATTTTTACGATAATAGGTTCGGTTACTATTAAACCATGTTATGCTGAATCAGGAGACTAAGACACGTGTGAATTCTGAACTAAGTCCATTCTACCTGATTTTGATTTTTAAACCAGAAGAGTCAAAATATTATATTTAAAAAAAAATACTGACTCCCTTTTAGTGCATCCAGTGTTCTTTTCACTTTGATATTAAAGTAATTCTGCAAAACATTGACAAGGTTTAATTGATGCAGAAAATACACAAAATATTTAAAAGAAATATAAAAGAGAATATTTGTGTGTATGTGGTCTTCAAATTATAAATTTCAGATATAATGGTGAAGTAGGGGATATTGTCGTCGGCAGAATTATTGAAGTTGGTATGAGAAGATGGAAGGTTGACGTCCATGCTAAACTAGATGCCGTGTTGATGCTCTCGTCTGTTAACTTACCTGGAGGAGAATTGGTAAGAAAGATCAAGACTGATATGTACAAACTCAGGGCTTGTGTTAGTGTTTGAAATTGAGGAGTCATTGACTCCTAAAACATGAAATCCTGGGGTCAAAACTTTTTCTAAATGGGTTATCACAACAGAAAAAGACAAATTGTGTGTAGAATTTTACAAGCTTCAGTGTGAATTGACCTTTCCTTTTGTGATAATATAAGGTGAAAATTAATAAATAGGATTCTAAGTAGTATACAAGATACATCATTGAAAACTTTAGTGATAAATCCAGTTTGACCTTTATAATTTACTCTCAAGGGGGTCAAAATGACCCCCTTTGGGAGAAATTTCTAAGGGTCAAAAAAGGATAATTCCAGAATTTTTAGGGCCAAAACCTTGGTGTTAGGGTCAAACACAAGCCCTGAAACTAATTCCATAATTCACATTGTCAGTACCAGGACTTTTTTAGGGTTCAGTTTATTTGGGAGAAATACATAAATAGGGAAAAGTTCACTAGTTAATGTTTTTGTAGAAAGTTTCCAAGTTTTGACAAAATTTGATTCATTTAGGTATACTGAACTAAAATTCAAGTCATTAAACAAGCCAGTTGTTGATTAATTATAAAACCTCGTAACTACAGCTTGATTAAGCTGTAGTTATGAAGTTTTAAAATTTAACCAACAAAATAATGTTTTAAAATAAATAGATGACCAATTCTTAGCAAGAAAAATTATATATTTTCAAGACATGACCATATTTCAGTAGGGAAAATTGGTATATAAGGGGAAACAAAAAAGAAACATTTTTAGATCTAAATTCTCTGACAGGAGGGGCTATAAATTACCCAAGTTTCTTAGTAAAAAAAAAACTATGAGTACAGGTGTTTCTATGAATTATCCACAACATTTTTAGGTGAAAATTCTCTGACAGGAAGGACTGTAAACAGCCCAAGTTTCTTAGTAAAAAAAACATTGAGTACAAATGTTTCTTTGAATTATCCACTAGCACTATTTGCCTATAGATATACCTATGTGATCTGCCATATGGCCCAGTGGTTAGGATGGTGACTTTGGCATGGAAAGGACCAGGGATAGTATCCCTCCCAGACCACAAAGAGAAAAAATACATAAAGATTTATTGTAACTGGAGCACCTTTTTAGCTCACCTGAGCACAAAGTGCTCAAGTGAGCTATTGTGATCAACTTTTGTCCGGCGTCTGTGCATCGTCAGTCATCCATCGTCAGTCGTCCGTCAACAATTTCTTTAAACGACATCTCCTTCTAAACTATTGGGCCAATTTACACCAAATTTTACAGAAATGTTCCCTAGGTGGTCCCCTTCCAAAATTGCTAAAAGAATTGAAATCGGTGAAAAACTCTGGTTGCTATGGCAACCTAAGTTGAAAATTTAAGAAAATCTTTAAAATTCTTCTTCTTTAGAACAAGCATTCCTACTGCCTTGAAATTTGGCATGGAAAATCAGCTCAAAGTACTGTTGGGTCACCAGGTGCGGAGCACTTGGGGGGGGGGGGGGGGGGGGGGGGGAGAGTTCTTTGGGTTAATTTTGTAATCCTTAACCTTCTTTTTCTGAATAAGAAGCTCTACAGCCTTCAAATTTGGCATGGAGGATCAGCTTATAGACCTTAATAAAAAATAGCTAAAATCATATCTGTTGGGCCACCAGGTGCTGAGTGTCTTGGGGAGGGGATAGTACTTTGGATCAATTTTGAAATCTTTAACCTTTTTCTTCTCCTGGATCAGGAACCCTACAGACTTTAAAATTGTCATGGGTGATCAATATATTGACATTAATAAAAATAGCTTAAATCATGACTGTAGGGTCACCAGGTGCTGGGTGTCTTGGGGAGGGGGTAGTACTTTGGATCATTTTTGAAATCTTTAATCTTCTTCTAATGAACCAGGAGTCCTACAGACTTGAAAATTGATGTGGATGATCAGCATTTGGACATCAATTGAATTAGCTAAAATCATGACTGTAGATTCACCAGGTGCAGAGCATCTTGGGGGAGGGGGGAGTGCTTTGTTGAGAATTTTGAATCCCTACAGCCTTTATATTTGACATGGATTGATCAACTCATTAAAGAAAACTTTAAAAGTCTCAGACTCAGTCTGTATATCTGGCATAGATTAGCTGATCACAGACCTTTTATGACAAAAGCTTAAATAAATAATGACCAGGGGAGTAGCAGAGGGGGGGGGGGATTATTTCAAATGTTATCTGATTGAATAAGTGAAAATCTCTTTTTCTGTGGTTGAATGGACAAACAAACCTAGGTAATGAAGCTTTCTTTTCTCAGGTGAGCGACCCAGGGCCAACGGCCCTCTTGTTTCAGTAACTTTATTAGTACTGAACTGCAATATAAACATTCAAGTAAGTGTTACCCATAAACAAAATTATTGAAATAAATGCTAGAGAATGTCTTCGGTCAAAAATACACTTGCTGTAAAATATAAATAATCAAACTGATTGGTAGGCTGACTGTTAGTTATATTATTTTCTTAAGAATGTTGATCTATCAATTAGTGACCCAATATACCGTAATTACCCTATTTTTTTGGACACGCAAAGGACAGATAATTATTGATCTAAAATTCTTTCGAAAATGAAATCAAAACATTTAATGTGTCCAAACCAGGCTAAGCACAAGGCAACAGTACAGACCCTGATTAAACTGTTCCCTTTGGAGTAGTTTGATCTGAGTCTTCAATGTTTGCTCTAACCTGTCTAAATACCTATGAGATGAAGAGAGTATTTGTTGGTTTCATTGGGGTATCAAATTAAAAACCTAATCACACTGTGCAAAGCAGATTCATACATGAGTGTGATAAGGTTTTAAGTTTCATACCCCCATGAAATTAAAATAATACTCTATTCATATCTTATTATTTAATATCATGCTTCCAAAATGGAAAGATTTCTCCATAATAAGACAGATTTCTTGTGGGACTACTTTTTAGGCAAGCTTGAAAAATAGCTGTATTCAAAATTGTTTTCATTGAGGAATAATACAAATTTTTCAGCCAATCAGAATGCACAAAAATTGATGAAAACTAGTTATATTAAATTAAGTAGGGATAATACGGTAACTTGTTTTATTTACAGAGAAGAAGATCTGAAGAGGATGAAAAGCTAATGAGAAATTATCTACAAGAAGGGGATTTGATAAGCGTATCCTTTATCTGATAGAGTTCTTTACTTCTTTATAGGTTGTACTTGCTCTCCTCTCTGTCTGCAAAGTGATCAAATTGCAGTGCATAGAACAAATGTAACCTGTCCACAAAAAGGGACCATCTTGGTAGTGCCTTAAGTATTGACCTGCGCCAGACTGTGCGGATTGCGCATACTGACCAGGCTTGAAACTTTTTGCACTTTACTAATTCTCTGAATCAAGAATAATCAATCTACTTTCCTGTGCAAGAATATTTGAAATACCACCTCTGGTTGACCTGCTCTAGAACCAATCTGTTTTTCAAATATTCATTTTAAGAAGTTCCCGGATGGTCTCTTTTTGCGTGACGGGTCACAAAGGAATGGCCAAGCCTGAAACAGTGTTGAGCCATCAAAATGATGGAACAGATATGCACTAAAGAAATGTAATGAAAAATGTCCATTTCATAAACAATTACACAATATTATTTCGAAAGATTTATCACGACTGATTGATTTGTGACCTGTTACGCAAAAAGGGACCATCTGGGAACCCTGTAAATTAAATATTTTGAAAAAGAATTGGGTCCAGAATAGGTCGGAAATAATTACACAGGAAGGCAGAATAATCATTCTAGACTCGGAAAATTTATTTGCAATAGTTTCAACCCTAGTCAGTCTGCGTAGATCACGCATTCTGACCAGGGTCGACTCTTTTTGCACTTCCCAGATGGTCCCTTTTTGCATGATGGGTTACATTTTAGAAATCACCTGTGGCCATGGTAAAGTTATGTTTACTTACAAAAGAATCAAGAAATGATGTATAATCATAGCATAGAATAACACATGAACAGGAGTAATTGCTCACCACATGATTCTACTTTATTTGGGGTAAGATGATTTAAGAATCGTCTTTAAATGGAAAAATTATTGGGATTTTTCAAGAATCATTTTTCAACAATCCAGACTATTATAAACATATTGTATATTTATATTTCCTTAATCAACTCTAAGGCAGAAGTACAATCTGTGTTTTCTGATGGCTCACTATCTCTGCATACAAGAAGTCTTAAATATGGGAAGGTATGTATAGGATATTGGTAATATCTGTAGTAGATAACTCTGGGATTGTAAGACCATATGCACTATGTCATATCTTGTAAAAGCAATTTATTCTTTACATTGTCTTCTCCAAATTGAAGTACATATTTGTTTTAGATACACTTATCACCCCATTTCAAGTGATATTTTATGTTATTAAAAATGCTTGTAAAAAGGTAAATAGAAGCGATATAATGGAAAGGGTTATAATGGAGTTGCAGTGTACATTTGTATTTTGTATAATCTCAAGTTTATCAAATCCTAAGCTTTCAAGTACAGGATGATTATGAAACATTTATTTGCAAAAGAAGGCAAAAACTGCTCTTTTTTCTTGCAAGGTTAGCAGGATAAAATTCTGAGGAGTAGTAATTTGTTTATTTTATTTCAGTTAGGTCAAGGGACATTGTATCAAGTATCACCATCATTGATCAAAAGACGTAAAACACATTTCCACAATTTACCATATGGGGCAACTGTTATCCTTGGAAGCAATGGATATATCTGGATATGTCCAACAGCAGGCGAGGTTACAGAACAGACCGGCGGGTATGAACAAGATCTAGAGGTAAATTATGCTTCTTTCTGTTTCGAGGAGTTTGCGTAAAACTATTGCAAGTGCCTATATATTTATAGGCACTTACAATAGTTTTGTACTGACCCCACAATTGACCTATAAGACATTTACCACTCTTACACACATTTTGATTTTCTCAAAGAATGAACTCTTAAGGAAATCTCGTTTGAAAGGAATGAATAGCTTGTAACTATCCACTTATCATAACCTAAATATTTTGATGACTTTATAGTTAACATAACTTAGGAGTCAAATTGACTCGAAACTTGGCAGTTATGTTCCTCTCATGATCATGTAGTGCAGTGTTGAAGAACCGTAAATCTACCTAGCTTTATTTTTTAGTTATTTCCTTTTTGTTTTGTTTTTTTCCATACTTGGACATTCATCAGTTTAACAGGCGTATCTTGTGATAATTTGACACCTTGTTTATCTAGGTCAAACTTGAAAAAAAAATCTGTATTTTTTCCGGGGGGGGGGGGGGGGGGGGGGGGGCAGTAGTGTTTAACATCCTCTTCAATGTCTGAATGTGTAAAAACAATTACAGGTATATACTGTATGATCTTTCATGAGATTTTATACGAGACAAGTTGATCTTAACAGTGTCTAGAATTGAAATGATATTAAGCAAGCCTTGATGAGTTTAATAACTTTTTTATTCTAGATAAGGTTAAGATCGGCTTGTCTCAAATAAAAGCAAGTAACAGATTATTTTTCTCACATAAACACCAGTTTTGTATGTTAAAACCTGCTTTTAGAAAGCACAGATGATACAAAATACCGCAAGAGTGTGCCATAGAAGACGTCATGATGATGTCATTTAGAATATGATCTTACACATATGCAAGAAAAGACTATATCTCTGATGGATGCTCTTTAAAGAAGGCAAGGGTAGCTATGTGAGAAATGAAATATATTTGATCTCTAATTGCAGCCTGTTACTAGAGCAGATAGAGAGGTGATGGCCAGACTAGGTAACTGTGTACAAGCTCTGGCAGATCATAAAATGATGTTGTACGACACCAGTATATTATATGCATATGAAGCTTCGCTCAAATTCCAGGTATATGTCAATAATTCTAATCCAATAAATGTACAATAAAACTTGTCATGAATATAGGACAAGACATTGTTTTACAGTTGTCTGTCTTTCTGTGTAAACTTACACGGAAATCCAAATTTTTTGTATAACTACAACACTATTTAAGTTATAATGCTCACATTTTTATGAAGTTCCCTCTCATCAATACATGCACACATTTTTTAAGTAATCAGGCAAGGTCAAGGTTGATTCCAAGTTCACTCTTCTTTAAGAAATTCAAGAGCCTTAGTGTTTAAAAATTTTGACTCCTTACTTAAGCTTTGATTGCTTGATTATATATGTTAGTTGCAAGTCCACTGGACTCCTTACTTAGAGAAGTTAGTATACCTTGCATAAGTATCATTTTGCAATGATAGGGAATTTGAATGTATGCATGTATGACAATGTGTTGGATTTCCCCCCTCTATGTTCTCCAGAGTCAGAGATGCTGTTAGAGAGGGTATTTGGGATTTTCGATCTAAGTATTTTGATGATTATAACACAATCTCTATGTTGTTGGTGTGCATTGAAATCCTCTCATCGAGATGATTCAAATGCGTACCCAAAACATAGTGTATCATTGAGAAGTAAAATTTTAGACAGGCTTTACCCCCTCTTTTCTATATCTGTGGACTCTGATTAAATAGTTTGGGTCAATCAAACTTCTATGCTTGCTTAAGAAACCATTTATTAGCACCCTCTTAATATTTCAGGTCAAAGATATCATGAAACCAGAAGTAACAAATGAAATTATTGATTTGACGCGACAGAGATTAGAAAGGGATGCAGGCAGCTGAAGGTTGTTTTGGTCAGGAATGGAATATTGTATTGAGATTGAAGGCATACCAGTGCTGTCTAGATATGGCTTGAGAAATATTTGTCCTGTCAAAATCCATAAGCTAGGGTGAAACTATTTTAAGTGCCTGTAAATATATGACTCAAGTTTGATTGCTTCGAGTAAGAGTTTTGGTGATTTCTCAAAGAAGCAGAATTAAGATGGATTGTTCAAATTTGTGCAAGAAATTGTTAACCAATCAATAAATATGAAGAAACTTCTATTTACCCCAGTGCCATACAATCCCATGTTTTGACATCTCTAAAGAGGAAAGCTTTAGAAAACAATCTGGATAATGAAGAAAACCCTTGGTACAAGCATTTAAAAGAACAAAAACAAGACACTGCCTACGGGTGCCTAAGTTCGGCTGTAAGTGCTGGATGGTAAAAAGAGTTAATGGATGGTGAAAAAAGTAGAAAAAGGGGCATAATTTGCAGAAAATGCTTCTTAAGCTATCCCCCTTGGTAGAAAAGGTTGCACTTTTAATGGTGAATATGTGTGCCAGGTTTCAAGTGAATACCTTCAGTAGAACCAGAGATATCACAAAAGTGTCAAAGTTTTTGCATTTTTTTCAAGAATTTGACCTTGAAAAATGACCTTGACTAATGCCCTTGAATTTGGTACTAACAGAAAGTGCTTGTCACAGGCAACCATGTGGAATATGAAAACCCTATCACTTACCATTCAAAAATTATCACAAAATGTCAACGTTTTCGCATTTTTTTTTCACAAATTTGGCCTTTAAAGATGACCTTGACCAATGACCTTGGTACCAACAGAAAGGCCTTGTCACAGGCAATCATCATGTTGAATATGAAAGCCCTATCACTTGCCATTCTAAAATAATCACAAAATGTCTGTGTTTTTGCAATTTATTCACAAGTTTGACCTTGAAAAATGACCTTGAACTTGACTGATGACCTTGAACTTGGTACCAACAGAAAGACCTTGTCACAGGCAACCATCATGTCGAATATGAAATCCCTATCACTTACCATTCAAATGTTATTCAAAATGCCAAAGTTTTTGCAGGACTACAACGCCAACAATGATGACACCAAGGCTATAGCAATGCTTTGGGTTTTCCTCCGAAAACAGCCTAGCTAAAAATGACCTATCAAAACTCTAGTCCAATAAACATGTATAACTTAATATTTTCTTGAACTTCAACACTAATCAAGTTACAATGCTTATTGAACACAGTACATATTTTTGTATTCTAAAATTTTGTCAACTTGTTATGGGTTAAATAAGGCAATTGTTTCAATCAGACTTCCGTCTGATCCCCGACAACAGCACTCTTTCTTTCTGACTATTTGTCTCCCACCAATGAGTCAATAATTGGAGAACTATGTGGGATAGCAGCTGGAATCTATGAAAGGATGTAATGTATGTTTAGACCTTGACCTTGCCAAAGGTCAAGTGGGTATCATTTTGGGCAAGCAAGTAAAAGTGCAAACCTTCTATGTACTTGAAGAACCCAGTAAGTACACAACCAGGGGGGTGAAATTCCCATGCCTGACTTGTCGGACATAGGCTTTTTCACTTGTGGGCAAGTACATTTTTCTTGGATGCTTGTCCGTGGACAAGTGAAACAAAGAGCAAATCTTGCAATAAAACTACATAGATCTAAGAGATTGCTTAGCCTTAGGTTTGTAACAAAGGGTAGAAAAGAATGTTTTAAATGAAGAAAATGCTGGGTTCCTGCATTTTCTTCTTTAACGTGGGGTTTTCCAGAAGTCTGTGGACTTTATTTATATTTCAAAAACTGTTCAATGGAAATCGTTGAAATTAGCATATGATAAATATCAAACATTAAGAAGCCAATGTATAATACTTTTATCCTACCAATCTATATAACGCGTTCATCAGGAGTTGCCATAGAGACATACATCACGTCGAGCGGCGGAGAGACTAATTTCACGTAATTGGCTTATACGTTCAGTGCCTTTAGATCTGTAAAAAATCGATATTCGAGGAGAGCAGGTGATCTTGTTTCAGGGTCAAATATGTGAAATTTTTACACTTCATATTGAATTACGTATCGCTGTCGGTTATAGAATTGAATTGGGATTTGCTGAAGATTATCGTACTGTATCAATACGAGGGGTGTTCCAGAAGTCCGTGAACTTTGTTTATATCTCGAAAACTGTTCAAAGGAAATCATTGAAATTAGCATATGATAAATATCAAACATTAAGAAGCCAATGTATAATACTTTTATCCTACCAATCTACATAACGTGTTCATCAGGTGTTGCCATATAGACATACATAACATTAAGTGGCGCAGAGACTAATTTTGCGTAATTGGCTTATACATTCAGTACCTTAAGCACCAATTATATCACCTAATATTCGAAAAATGTTCTCAGAATTTGGCCTGCTATTTCAATAACGACAGAATGACTATTCTGGAAAACTTTATCTGTTGAAACGTGTTTCTTCATGAGAATAAAATACTTAGACCAATATTGGTGGTAGAGTGAATAATCCCACAAGGACGTCAGAAAGACAGCATTGGATTGCGTTCTGTTAAAATAATCGATCTTCGAGGAGAGCAGGTGATCAAAGCATAGCCACTGACACCTAATTCAGCATTTTCAGAAAGATATTTTCATGAAGAACCATTTTCAACAAGTAATTGTAAAAAAATAAATGTAAGAAAACTTTATTTTGGCACCTAATTAAGGACAAGAATCAAATGTTTGTAAAAGCTTGTGTTCAATTACACGCTAGAATGTAAGAACTTTTAGATACCTGACGATGGGTCGTTAAAGCGCCATAATCTGAATATTGATTGTGTAATAATACCTTTAGCAATTATACTTTAGTTATTATAAATTTTGTAAGATTTATTTGGATAGTTTATAATCAGTTTTGGTTTTGTGTGTGATTCTTTTCACGCAATGGTTTAGTTCTTCGTAGATATTCTTTAAGCACAAAATACTCACATAATCGCCTGTCTGGCGGAAAAGCTTTAAAAGATAAAACTGAAAAATCACGACCCGGTCTGCTCTGCTTGAGTAGTCCGTCAATTTGTAAAACATACTCTGATTTTAACTTCTGTATATGTACAATGGACAACTTGTTTAGTGTATCTACACGTGCTGCATTAATTTTGTAAGACCCATCAACATCACAAGCTTTAATGTCAAATCTTTTAAAGTTAACTGTTTTACAGGTGAAAGTTTTCGTAGATAATTGAGAACAATATTGACGTCTCATATTTTGGAATATCTCGGTCTCGGTGGTCTTAGGTTGAAGACTCCCTTCATAAAGCGAATTATCAATGGATGTGAACCAGCTGGGTGTGATTCAATAGATATGCCGAGAGATGATAAGCTGGATCGTGCTAAGTTAAGTGTACTGTAACCATTCCCTGCATCATAAAGTTCAGTTAGGAATTCAATAATATCCTTCACACCAAGAGAAACTTCACTAATTTTCCATTTACTGCAGAACAATAGCCATTTTGAAATATATGATTTATATTCGTGTCTAGTAGATGTTCTTCAGGATGAAAGCAGAATGCTGGTAGCTTTTGGTGAAAATCCCTGATTTCGAAAGGATTTCCGGAAACTAAACACCAAATCATTACTATTTTTTGCCAGAGTGGAACCAGAGTGCCATTGGGGCAGCAGGTAAATTGAAATATTGTTTGTCTCCACACAAATCGAAGGTAAATTTGATCTTCTTCTGCAATTGGCACGGAGTAGTAAGCATGACGAATGTCGAGAGAGGCCATAAACATGTCTTTTCTGACAAGTGAAATAGCATTTTCAAAAGTTTCCATTTTAAAATGTCGGTAAGGAATGAATGTATTAAGTTCTTTAAAGTTTAAAATTAATCTATAGTCTCCATTCTTCTTTTGTTTGAGAAAAATCGGTGAAATGAACTGATTTTCATGTGGTTTGACCTCAGTAATGACTTTTTGTTCGAACAGTTTTGTTATTTCCTGATCAATAATGGAACTTTCGACAACATTAAATTGCCTTTGAGGTACATGAATTTGTTTTGGTTTTTTATTATGCCCCCGATAGGGAGGCATCATAAATTTGACTTGTCCGTCCGTCCGTCCGTCATTCCGTCCAAAAACTTTAACATTGGCCATAACTTCCTTATTACTTAACATATTCGCATCATACTTTACCACAACATTCCTTGGTACATTACCTTTCTGTAGGCACATACTTTGGTGACCTTGACCCCTGGATGACCTTGACCTTCAACATAGATTGGCCATAATTTAAAATCAAAGCGGTGTCGGGGGCATTGTCATCTTACAGTGACAGCTCTTGTTATTTATAAATTCAATGTGACAGTTTTTCACCATTTCCAATATAACTTTATCGGAAGTAATATTTTCCCATTCAGAGACAAAATATCCAAATCTACCTGCTGAAAAGTTACCTAAAGTACTTATATCTTGTAAAAGTTTGTCTAGTTTTTCTGCAGAGGACGAACCCCTGGCCGTCTGTTGTAGTTTTTAGCTCCACTGGCTGAAAGCCACTGGGGCTATTGTCATGGCGTTGTGTCTGTCGTGCGTCCGTCTGTCCGTCCGTGCGGTCGTAAACTTTTTCTTTAAAAATCTTCTCCTCAGAAACTACTGGATGAATTTCAACCAAACTTCACAGGAATGATCCTTGGGTGGCCCTCTTTCAAAGTTGTTCAAGAAATTTTGATCCAATGAAAAACATGGATTTAATGGGCGTGGCTAATTTCCAAATATGGTAAAAAGTGACTTTTCTCAGATTCTAATTGATAGATACCAATTAAATTTTACATGAATAATCCTTGTGTGACCCTTTATCAGTCTACCAAAAATTATTGTGATCGGATGAAAAATATGCATTTTATGGGCGGAGGTCATTTCCCTATATGTTATATAGTGGAAACTTTGAAAATCATTTTCTCAGAATGTAATTGATGGATATAAAGCAAATTTTACTGGAATGATTCTTGGGTGACCCTTTATCAGTCTACCAAAAATTATTGTGATCGGATGGAAAATATGCATTTTATGGGCAGAGGTCATTTCTCTATATGTTATATAGTGGAAACTTTGAAAATCATTTTCTCAGAATGTAATTGATGGATATAAATCAAATTTCACTGGAATGATCCTTGGGTGACCCTTTATCAGTCTACCAAAAATTATTATGATCGGAAGAAAAATATGCATTTTATGGGCGGAGGTCATTTCTCTATATGTTATATAGTGGAAACTTTGAAAATCATTTCAACATCAGTAGAACCAAAAATATCTTAAAATCTAGTCAAACCTTAGATTTGCTATCTCAAGAATTTCAAGCTTGTGGAGCGACTCAAGCCATTCATGGCTTTCTAGTTTGAGTCTGTGCTACGAAAGTTTGAATATGTAGCTGTTTGGCTTGGTCTAGATCTAATAAGTCCCCTGAAACGACCACGATTCCATGGCCTAGGCCTGTAATTACTTCGCTGTATTGATGATCCAGCCATTCTGTCTCTAATTTTGGCTGTGTCTTCAATCTCTCGTGCTGTCTTAGACACGTCATCCCCAAACAATTCAGTTGTAACAGGTAGTGTGTGGGTACAGAGATGAGCATATTCCTTCTTCAGTTCAGGACGCAATAAATCTCTCCTGAACGTATTTGTTTGGTAGTTTGAGTAACCAATGAGGCCTATAGTGTCACGACATCCATTTATTAGTCCCTACCGGCGAAAGCCGAAGGGGACTATAGGTTTGCGCTCCATCCGTCTGTCCGTCCATCCATCCTTCCGTCTGTCTGTCAGTCTGGATTTCAGTTTTTTTCTTAACCCTTGGAGCTATTGAGCTGATTTTTGGTATGTGAGTCCGCATCAATGAGTTACAGAACAGGTTTGAGTTTGGTTCCGGTCCATTGATTTTTGTGGAATATACGGATGCCGGACTTAGAAAATTACCAGGAAATGTCAGTTTTCCGGACTTTTTTCTTAACCCTTTGAGATATTGAGCTGATTTTTGGTATGTGAGTCCGCATCAATGAGTTACAGAAGGAGTTCGAGTTTGGTTCGGGTCCATTGATTCTTGTGGAATATACGGATGCTGGACTTAAAAAATTACCAGGAAATTACAGTTTTACGGACTTTTTTCTTAATCCTTGGAGATATTGAGCTGATTTTTGGTATGTGAGTCCGCATCATTGAGTTACAGAACAAGTTCTAGTTTTGTTCCGGTCCATTGATTTTTGTGGAAGATAGGGATGCTGGACTTAGAAAATTACAAGATATTGAGCTGATTTTTGGTATGTGAGTCCGCATCAATGAGTAACAGAAGGTCGAGTTTGGTTACGGTCCATTAATTTTTGTGGAATGTACGGATGCGGGACTTAGAAAATTACCAGGAAATGTCAGTTTTCAGGACTTTTTTTCTTAACCCTTGGAGATATTGAGCTGATTTTTGGTATGCGAGTCCGCATCAATGAGTAACAGAAGGTCGAGTTTGGTTCCGGTCCATTAATTTTTGTGGAATGTACGGATGCTGGACTTAGAAAATTACCAGGAAATGTCAGTTTTCAGGACTTTTTTTCTTAACCCTTGGAGATATTGAGCTGATTTTTGGTATGTGAGTCAGCATCAATGAGTTACAGAACAGGTTTGAGTTTGGTTCCGGTCCATTGATTCTTGTGGAATATACGGATGCTGGACTTAGAAAATTATCAGGAAATTTCAGTTTTCCGGATTTTTTTTCTTAATCCTTGGAGATATTGAGCTGATTTTTTGGAATGTGAGCCTGAATCAATGAGTTACAGAACAAGTTTGAATTTGGTTCAGGTCCATTGATTTTTGTGGAAGATACAGATGCTGGACTTAGAAAATTACCAGGAAATTTCAGTTTTCTGGACTTTTTTTCTTTACCCTTGGAGATATTGAGCTGATTTTTGGTATGTGAGTCAGCATCAATGAGTTACAGATCAAGTTTGAATTTTGTTCCGGTCCTTTGTTTTTTGTGGAAGATAGGGATGCTGGACTAAGAAAATTACCAGGAAATTTCCGGATTTTTTTATTTTATCCTTAGAGATATTGAGCTGATACATAAAATCTGATACAACCAATATTTTGGAGAGGTAGTTATACCTTTGTCACCAAAAAGATACTGCTCTAGGGATATATTTATAAATCCGGTAGGGGACTTGGTATTGCCATGCAATACTTCCAAATGCTTGTTATATCTGACATGTTAATCTCAATGTCCAGGCCTTTTTCTGTTAGTGCTCTCTCAATCTGAGCAGCCATATTCATAGTTTTTGTCAAACAGACACCAGCTTTCACGATTGAGGTCGAGATGTTTTATAGTTTTTTGTCATTAGTTCGGCTTTGTGCCGACAAAACATCCCAAACTAATGTGTTCATTTTAGCCATCACTAGGCCTTCACAATTTGCCGGACGAAGACACACTTCATCTTTAATGGAGTGCTCTTATTTTTCTGGGTTCCTACCCTTCCTGTAGACCTCTGTCACAGTTTCTGCCAAAAACTCATCCACATCAGCATCACATAATTCTGTGGCTTTAAATTTCTTGGATAAATCAGCAAATCTGCTGACATGTTCTGGCTCAGAACCTGAGTCATCCATCCTTGCTCGCTTAGGAGGAGATGGTTCTTCCGCATATCCATCAAATACTTCATGATAATTATTCGCCTGTTCCAGCGAGTCCATTCTGGCGACAAGCGCCATCTGAGAAGCCTGGATGCTTTTTAGACATTCCAAGATGAGCTTATTATTCAAATGACCAGGCGGCATTTCAGAGGGATTTTATACGTTCCCGATTTCGTTGTTTTAACCGAACTTAGATTGTCCGACTTTTTGGGATCATCCGTCTTTTTTGGCGGCACTTTCACTTTTTTCTTTTCGTTGTGCCATATTGAAATCTGCAGCACCACGTGCTGGCAATCAAAGTCGATTTTCACACGAAAATCACAGCCTGAACTACGTACAGGCGCAAATACTAGAACCAGTTAATCATTATAAAATAGGTCTTAGGAGATTTCGGAGTGTTAATGTATTCTTGTAAATATATAATTAGATCTATTTCATTTAGAAAACAACAAAGCTATAGTTCCTCTGGTGACACTGGAACTCAATGTAATAAATAGCTTTTTTTTGTTCTTTCAATGAAAGATAAATCAATCTTAAACTGAATTAAACAATTATCCTCTTACTAATCAAAAAAGGTTGAACGGTGATAATATGAAATTAATATAGAGGAAGACAACAACTTGTGAAAACAATCTTGTCAGTCTGTATAATTCTTGCTCCCAGATATAACTGAAAAAAATGTTTAAAGCGGCGTAAAACCACATTCAATCTGTATAATTCTTGCAGCTAAAAATACTGATAATTCAAATGAGCCTGTGCATGACATTCCAACAATTTGTCTTTTGCGTGAAGCAGAAACATTGAACAGCTTGGACATCTACAAGGTGCATTTACAAGTTCACCTGTCAGTCCAAATGCACTTTGACACTTTATCTATCTACAAAATACACAGTGAAGACTCTGGCCAGACTGTGCTGTTGCACAGTCTGGCCATTGTCTTTGCTTTGTGCATATTTGAAATGGTTAGAATTGTCACGCACAGGCTCAAATCTGTATAATGTTTCATACTGATAAGGTAAAAATATCACTCAATAAAAATCAATTAATTCTAGTGACTTATTATTTTTTCCACCTTTGTTGATTTTAGCCAAAAACTATTTATCTCACTGCTGTATCTGGTGGCTAGTAAATGATGGTTACTCAATAACTGACAAAATACATTTAGAGTTATCCCATGTATGTGAAAGCATAAGGCAAGATTCAATTAAATACTTAAGAAGACAAAAAAAATTCACACCAAAACAAGCATCAACATCAATGACTTCAGCACCAAGTTGATGATATTACATTTTGACTAGTACATGTATACAAAACAAGAGGACCATGATGGTCCTAGATCGCTCACCTGAGTCTATTTATTCCCTGAGACATCACATTAAATAAATAGGCAGATGTCAACAAGGAGACATTTTCTACATAAGATCAATACAATGAAATGTTTTCAGCCAAGAGCAAGACAGCTATGCCTTTTCACTCTTTGATTCTATGTAAAAAGGGTTACACCCGGGTAGAGCCAAAATGTGACCCCTGGGTCTTGATATGAACAAACTTGGTAGAGGTCCATTAGATGATAATACAAACTAAATATGAAAGCTGTCTGCCTTCTGGTTTCAGAGAAGAAGATTTTTGAATGTTTTCCTATTTTCACCCATCATGCTCAGATGAGCTAAAAAGGATGCACCCGAGTGGAGCCCAAATATGACATCAGGGTCTTGATATGAACAAACTTGGTAGGGGCCAACTAGATGATGCTACATACCAAATATGAAAGCTGTATGCCCTCTGGTTTGGGAAAAGAATATTTTAAAAGATTTTTGCTCTTTGATTCTATGTAAAAAGGGTTGTGCCCGGGTGGAGCCCAAATATGATCCTAGGGTCTTGATATGAACAAACTTGGTAGAGGTCCACTCAATGATGCTACATACCAAATATGAAAGCTGTCTGCCTTCTGGTTTCAGAGAAGAAGATTTTTGAAGATTTTCATTTTATTACCCTTCATGCTCAGAAGAGCTAAAAGGAATGAGCCCGAGGCAAAGCCCAAATATGACCCCATGGTCTCAATATGAACAAACTTGGTAGAGGCCCATTAGATAATGCTTCATACCAAACATGAAAGCTGTCTGCCATCTGGTTTCAGAGAAGAAGATTTTTTAAGATTTTTCGCTCTTTGATTCTATGTAAACAAGAGGGCCGTTGGCCCTGGGTCGCTCACCTGAGAAAAAAGATTCATTACCTAGGTATGTCCATGCAACCACAGAAAAAGAGATTTTCACTTATTCAATCAGATAACATTTGAAATAATCCTTCCCCCCTCTGCTCCTCCCCTGGTCATTATTTATTTAAGCTTTTTTCATAAAAGGTCTGTGATCAGCTAATCTATGCCAGATATACAGGCTGAGTCTGAGACTTTTAAAGTTTTCTTTAATGAGTTGATCAATCCATGTCAAATATAAAGGCTGTAGGGACTCAAAATTCTCAACAAAGCACCCCCCTCCCCCAAGATGATCTGCACCTGGTGAATCTACAGTCATGATTTTAGCTAATTTAATTAATGTCCATAATTATGCTGATCATCCATACCAATTTTCAAGTCTGTAGGACTCCTGGTTCATTAGAAGAAGTTTAAAGATTTCAAAAATGATCCAAAGTACTACCCCCTCCCAATGACACTCAGCACCTGGTGACCCTACAGTCATGATTTTAGCTATTTTAATTAATGTCAATATATTGATCACCCATGACAATTTTCAAGTCTGTATGGTTCCTGATCCAGGAGCAGAATAAGGTTAAAGATTTCAAATTTGATCCAAAATACTATCCCCTCCCCCCTAATGCTCCGCCTCTGGTGGCCCTACATTCATGATTTTAGCTATTTTATTTTAGATCCATATGCTTATCATCCAAGCCAATATTGAAGTCTGTAGGGCTCCTGGTTCATTAGAAGATGAAGGTTAAAGTTACAAAATTTTCACAAAAGTACTATCCCCTCTCCCCTGATCCTCTGCACCTGGTGACATTACAGTCATGATTTTAGGTATTTTTATTAAGGTCTATGAGCTGATCATCCATGACAATTTTCAAGTCTGTAGGGCTTGTGGTTCAGAAGAAGAAGAAGGTTAAAGATTACAAAATTTTCACAAAAGTACTACCCTCTCCCCCCTGGTGCTCCGCACCTGGTGAATCTACAGTCATGATTTTAGCTATTTATATAAAGGTCCATATGCTGATCATCCATGCCAATATTCAAATCTGTCAGGCTCCTGGTTCAAAAAAAGAAGAAGGTTAAAGATTACAAAATTTTCACAAAAGTACTACCCCCTCCCCCCTGGTGCTCCGCACCTGGCAGCCCAAAAGATATGATTTTAGCTATTTTTATTAAGGTCTATGAGCTGATCATCCATGACAATTTTCAAGTCTGTAGGGCTCCTGGTTCCGAAGAAGAAGAGGCTTAAAGATTACAAAATTTACCCAGAGTACTACCCCCTCCCCCCTGGTGCTCCGCACCTGGTGGCCCAAAAGATATGATTTTAGCTATTTTTATTCAGGTCTATGAACTGATCATCCATGCCAAGTTTTAAGTCTGTAGGACTACTGGTTGAGAAGAAGAAGAATTTAAAAGATTTTCTTAAAATTTCACCTTTTGTTGCTATAGCAACCAGAGTTTTTCATGGATTTCAATTCTTTTAGCTATTTTTGAAGGGGACCACCTAAGCAACATTTCTGTAAAATTTGGTGTTAATTGGCCTAGTAGTTTAGGAGGAGATGTCGTTTAAAGAAATTGTTGACGGACGCCGGACAACGACCGACGGACGGACGCCGGAGGAAAGGTGATCACAATAGCTCATATGAGCACTTCGTGCTCAGGTGTGCTAAAAAGGTTGCACCCGAGTAGAGCCCAAATATGACCCCAGGGTCTTGATATGAACAAACTTAGTAGAGGTCCACTAGATGATGCTACATACCAAATATGAGAGTTGTCTGCCTTTTGGTTTCAGGGAAGAAGATTTTTGAAGATTTTCCTTTTTACACCCTTTTTGTTAAGGGTTAAGGGAAAGTTAAGGGTGGATTTCATTTCTTTGAACAACTTTGGTAGAATTTGACCCAAGGAACATCCTTGCCAAGTTTCAGCAAGCCCACTGGTTTAGGAGGAGAAGGTGTTTAAAACAAATTGTGGACGACGCATGACTGACAACGGACGCCGGACATTGTACGATCACAATAGCTCACCTTGAGCACTTTGTGCTCAGGTGAGCTTCAAAGGTGGCTGACATAACAAAGTTGGTACACATCAGTCTTGTGAGGTCCTGGGTTTGATCCCTACTGTGACAAGTATCCCCTCAGAAATTTGTCTTTAACCATCGGGTGGATAGTTGTAAACATTTGTAATACAAGCAGCTGTAGGCTAGGAAAGGATGTAGTGGTAAAGGTTTGAAAAATACTAGGGGCCTGTTTAACTAAACATCTTACGATCATTTTTTGCATAAATCAATAATTCAAGTTGCTTCTACAGAAGTAACTAAATATAGAATTCTACCATACATCATCTCATTTGAATCGTCTTCGAAAGACAATACCAATGGGATATTGCAAGGCAGAATATAACAATGAATAAAAACAATTAAATTTTTCTTAAGATGTTTAGTAAAACAGGCTCCTAGAACCAATGTTATGATGCTCAATATGGCAAATATTTTTAAAGGTGGCATTTTACCCAATTAACTTCCATCTCAACACACACAGTGTTAAATATTATGAGATAAATCCATTGTTTTTAAGATTTTTAATAAGTGTTTGTTCCAAGTCTGTTGATATCCCTGCCAATGGTAATCTTGTATATCCCATGTCAATACCACTGAGGTGTTTAAATACCGCCTTGTAACCAGCAATACCACCTGAAAGGATATGGAAGAAACTATCTGGGAGTTAAGTTGATCTTATAACTATACAAATATCCGTGTGATTACAACCCGTATGATATTTTTTATGATATCACACAGTTATTTTTAGAACAGTTATATAATGCAGATATTTTTAGAAACTTGCATTTCAGTTAAAAACATCAACGAAAAGAAGGCAAATAGAGGTTGTAAGATAAATATAATACATACTTAGTGTATTGTATGAAAAAATATCTAACTCGGTTGTGAGAATTGATAATTGTCTCGGCAGAGCCTCGACAATCATCAATTCTCCCAACCTCTTTAGATATTTTTTTCATATAATACACTTAGTATGTATTATATAATATACATTAGGTATACATGTACTTGACAAATATTATATACTGGATAATAGATTGTTTTACCCTACTTTGGGATTTCTTTAACCATGGTCAAATTTTCGCAGATTTCACCACCCTTGCTAGATGACGAGAATTGAACGCACCAAAATATCTCTAATCTTTTGAAAATTTTCTTTAAAGGTGTCAGTTATTACGAATATTAATAGTATGAAAATGTGATAAATTTGCAAAATCTTTGTCAGTTTGAATTTGGATAAACATCACCAATAATTTTGTGTTCTAGAGAACATAATTCTGGTCTAGAAATAGCTGATGCAAATACTTACCTAAAATTTCTTCTTGAACATCAATGAGTGTTTTCTCGTTTGAAATCAACAATTAGTGAATAAAAATTTATTTTGGTGCTTCTTATTTTTGCCACCAATGCTTGGTGGCAAAAATGAGTCACATCAAAATAAACCCACTACTTTTTTGGGTTAAAGTGGAGAAAACAAGAGGACTCGAAAATATCCAAAAATTATAGTACTATAAGTCAGGTAAATTTGCATTGATTACCTGTACTTTTCACACCAAAGGGTCTGACAAACAATTTTGTGATTTAATATTTTAGCAAGAGTTATAATCACATCCCACTTTTCATACATGTATGTGGGCACTTCTGGGCCCAAGGTTATAAAACTTTTCTCATTCTCAATTCAAAATTTTCTCAAATGTCAATTTGAGATTAAAGGCTTATTTCTGTTTTCATACTTATTTTGATGAATTAACACAAAAGACAATATTACTAAGTTGTTATAAATAACAACTTATTAATATTTTTCTTTTATTTTCTTTCATTAATTTAAATTCAAAATTTGAGAAAATTCTCAGTTGAGCCTGATAAAAGTTTTACAATCTCTGGCCCTGATCTTTTAGCACTGGGCCATCAATTTGTTCTTTGTTTCTTTATCATACCAAATAAAAAAGTGATATTCTTTGGTTTTACATGTTCGACCAGTCGAGAATAAATGTAGTAGTAATAATAAAACCCTAAAATCATTTACAGATATCAAAATTTCATACACAATAGAAATTACATGCCTTCACCTATTTAAAAACCTTTTATGGCCCAATCTGAGTGCTTATAATTTACACCTATTTGTGCCAAACCCTAACAATTATAATAACAACATACCTGTTTGTTGTAAGATGTTGGAAAGCTGCTGAGCACTGTTCTGAAATGAGAAATAATCAAATTCTTTCTCCCTATATATTGACCCTTATCCTGCAGAATACCAGTTTTTAGCTCCACTGGCTGAAAGCCACTGGGGCTTTTGTCATGGCGTTGTGTCCGTCTAGCGTCCATCCATCTGTCGTAAACTTTTTCTTTAAAAATCTTCTCCTCAGAAACTACTGGATGAATTTCAACCAAACTTCACAGGAATGATCCTTGGAAGACCCTCTTTCAAAGTTGTTCAAGAAATTTTGATCCAACGAAAAACATGGATTTTATGGGCGTGGCTGATTTCCAAATATGGTAAAAAGTAAGTTTTCTCAGATTCTAATTGATGGATACCAATCAAAATTTACATGAATGATCCTATGGTGACCCTTTATCAATCTACAAAAAATAATTGTGATCTGATGAAAAATATGCATTTTATGGGCAGAGGTCATTTCTCTATATGTTATATAGTGAAAACTTTCAAAATCATTTTCTCAGAATCTAATTGATGGATATCGATGGATATCAACTAAATTTTTCTTGAAAGATCCTTGAGTGACCCTTTATCAGTCTTTTAAAAATTATTGTGATCGGATGAAAAATATGTTTTTAATGGGCGGAGGTCATTTCCCTATATGTTATATAGTGGAAATTTTGAAAATCATTTTCTCAGAATGTGAAAGATGGATATCAACCAAATTTCACTGGAATATTCCGTGAGTGACCCTTTATCAGTCTCACAAAAATTATTGTGATCGGATGAAAAATATATATTTTATGGGCAGAGGTCATTTCTCAATATGTTATATAGTGGAAACTTTGAAAATCATTTTCTCAGAATGTAACTAATGGATTTCAATCAAACATTTTTTGGTGTGATCTTTGTGTAACCCGCTAATAAATATTTGACTCCGTCGGGATTCGAACCAGGGACCTCTGTGTCCCAAAGCGAGTGCTCTACCACGTCGCTATAAAAGCTAGCTTGTACGGCAAGGCAGTATAAACACCCCTTATACTCAACCCGGCTACATACACCCCCTCGACAATTAAGATTCTTCCACGAATCTTCTCAATTCAACATCATCAACTACCTAATCACATAACCACCACCTCATGTGGGTTATTTACGGTGGGCGCCAAATGTAACCCGCTAATAAATATTCGACTCCGTCGGGATTCGAACCCGGGACCTCTGAGTCCCAAAGCGAGTGCTCTACCACATCGCTATAAAAGCTAGCTTGTATGGCAAGGCAGTATAAACACCCCTTATACTCAACCCGACTATATTTGGGTGACCCATTATCATGCAGCCAAAAAATATTTTGATTGGATGAAATATATGTCCTTTATGGGCGTAGGTCATTTCTCTATATTTGATAAAGTTGAAACTTTTAAAATCATTTCAACATCAGTAGAACCTAAAATATCTAAAATTCTAGTCAAAACTTTTATTTGCTTTTACAAGAATTTCAAGCCTGTGGAGCGACACAAGCCATTGATGGCTTTCTAGTGTTAAAAATGTTAAGACGATTATTTTATCCTGTCTAGCTCAAGTTTTTCTACAATCAAGTATAAAGCTGGCAGTGTAGGCTGAGATCAGACTGCATGTCTATGAGGCTGATCTTAGTCCATCGTTGGTGTTCTGCTAAAATCTCGTAACTACAACTTGTTTAAAGCTGTAGTTACAAGGTTTTGGTAGGAAATCGATGCTATACTGTCTTTAGAAACTGTGTAAAGCAGGAAATGCCTGATAGGTTTTGATATTTAATCAAATTTTCTAAAAATACAGTAACTCTTATCTATAATGATACATGCACTACTTAATATTTAGCCAAGAAACAAAATTCATTTTGTTGTTCTGAGGGGATATCTTATACTAAAAATTGTTAGCTATAACAGTTTTTGGATAAAGGAATTTATTTTCCTGGGAAATTACTACAAGATACTTATTGAGACATAAGTTGAACTTGAAAGATTCACAAAATTCATAAAACGCGAGTAATTTCAATAAACTGAGAAGTGGAAATATCTAGTGTAGAAGGAGCTTCTATTAGGATGGTCACTCATATTGGACCAAAATCGGTATGATAATTTGTTTTGTTTAAATGGGGTTTTGCACGGCTATTAACAATCTTTCAGTCATATTTCGGCAGCTAGAGCACCTAACACTCGATTCCTAGTATTTCCCACACCAGTATTACCATAATACCCTTGCCTAGCCTGAAGCTCCTATCCAACAAAGGTCTACAATTATCAACCCATTGGTGGGAGACAAAAAGTCATAAAGGATGAGTGCTGCCATAGGGGATCAAACCAGGAACCCTTTGAATGACAGTCTTATGCACTACCAACTGCGCCATGATGGAGGATATGGTTTGTTTATAATCTTGTGTAAGATTAAAAGACTCACCTGGTAATTCGGTGCTGCTTCAAGATCTTTTTTATCCCAAGCTTGTTTAATGTTGAAAAATAAATCCCCCATAATTGGTGTTGTAATAACGTCTGGTATACCTAAACTCAAGGCAGGTAGATATAACTGAAATGAATATGATTGCACAACGATCGTAAAGGAAGCAGAAAAATCTCTTATTTCTAGTAATATTGAAATCTACCAGTTTAATATCAAATTCAACTGCTGTCATTATGGTATTTCCCACGCAAAAACTTATGAAACAGCAAATGACAGAAGGGTAATGATTAATGTACACTTAAATTTTTTTGTTTGATTCGATCAATTAATTTCATGATTGACAGCAACATGTTACAGATATTTGTATAGTCCCCGTAAAAATAACAATAATAGAGCCCTGTGCTCTGATAGAACCCCATCCCCTTTTTGAAGGTTGAAATTGACTTTTTTGAATGTGATTTTACAAAATCTTGCAGCTTCTAATAAAGGCCACAAATACCCACACATTCAAGGTCACTTAAATTTCAAGAGATTTTATGCACCTTTTCCCAAATGAAATGTTAAAATTATTATGTTTATTTTTGACATTTTTGCACTGTCTTAACAAATATCAATGACTAGGCACAAAATAGTTGTAACTGCCTATATGTTAATAGGCAGTTACATCTGTTTTGCACAGAGTAATCAGGGCTTACCTTGCCCTTAGCAAATTAAGCCATTGGCTAAAATTCTGAAAAATTGGTTACAAAAAAGTTCAATTGGCTAAAATGCTGGCTAAGGTAGGGTATCATTTTGTAAAGTCCATATTATAGAAAAAAGGAATCAAAAGTGTTAGGAGGGTGTGCGGTAAAAATGCCATAGGTAAAAATGCCATAGGTAAAAATGTCAAAGGTAAAAATGCCAGAGGTAAAATAGTAAAAATGCCATAGGTAATAATGCCATAGGTTAAAATGCCAGAGGTATATTATATCTTTTACTTTTAGATTTGAGTCAATTGAAAAATAATTTTATTTTCATGCACTTTAGGAATTGTTACAATAACCTTTTATTGAACTGTTAGATTTCTTTTTCTTTTTTTATTCATTTATTTTTCAATACTTTGATTATGAATTACACAAAAGGGTATACAAATTAGTGTCTCTTTAATAAATGACAAAGTTTGTGTATATATGAACAGAAACCTGAAAATAGATAAATAAATGATAAGAAATAGCAGAAATGAACTATGCCTACATAACTATTTATTCATATATATAATATAGCTTAATTATTAATTTACTAATTTAAGTATAATGTGTGAATAAGGCAGGATACAGTTAAAGGTAAATTTAACACATGTGATATTTCACACTTTTTATTAAGAAAAAGTTTGGTAAATCTGGCATATTTTTAAAACAATTCCCAAAATTTTCAGCTTATACTAAATGTATACTAATTTAATAAGTTGTATTTTTAAAGTAGAAATTAAAATGAAATATGGTACTGATTAAGATCATGTAATATGATATAACTTATTTCATTTCATTTGGCAAATATTATCATATATTTTTCTTAATATTCATTTCATTTTTCTAAAAAAGTGTTTATAACACTTTAAGAAATCAACTAGGTTTTCATAGAATGAAAAATATTACTAATGTTATTACATCATCATATAGTTTTCATACATTCTGGCATTTTTACCTGTGGCATTATTACCTATGACATTTTTACCATTTTTCCTCTGGTATTATTACCTATGGCATTTTTACCTCTGACATTTTTAAAAGATTGGTAGCCATTAGTCCATGTATTCTTTTAATTGATGATCTGTAGTTTTAACAGTAGATGATCATTGAAAAAAATATTTTTAATTCAACTGTAATTGATTCAGTTAACAGTGAATGAAAAAATAATACATTAAAGAGTATTGCAAGTTTTAAGTTTTTTTGTTTGCTTTTTCTTTTTCAACTTGAGAGAATAAGATGGCTACAATGTATTCAATTTGGCTAAAGTATTTTCAAATTGGCTAAAAGGTTGGCTAAAAGAAATTTTGAGCCAGGGTAAACCCTGGTAATAAATATGTAGCATAGCCTCTAATAAAAGTCCATCCCTTGCTCATGGAAACCACAGGGTTCTATCAGAGTTTTTACGGTACAAGTCTGACAGAAAACTTACTGACTCTGCCCCATAGAATATCCTGTATTTGCCTCCACAAACATCGGCACAATTTAGTGCTGAGGATAAACATGGGGTTGTGTGCTTTAAACCGCATAGAGATGGAATTCTGTCTTCTGCCATTTCTAACATCTTTGGGATATTTACTGAAAAATAAACTTCCATGAACAAGTTTTGCATAAAGTACTACAGTCCATCTTACTCATTTTGTGACTTAAGTTTATTGATCGACCATTTTCATTTAGAAACTGTTTTTAAAATCCCCATCTTTATATCAAATTATCTGAAAAAGAATATTCTCATCATCATCATCGGTGTTTAGTTTAACGTGCAGGTGTAGGGACTGTTCCACCGTCAGCGGGATCCCGTCCAGATGACTGGCTGGCTGCACGCATAGCAGATTTAACTTCAGTTCTCCATTTCTTCCTGTCGTTGGTTTGGGATATTGATATGTTCCATTCCCTGGCATCTCTCTCTGATAGGTCTTTCCATGAGGTTTTCGGACGTCCAGCACTACGTTTTCCAGAGATTTCGAGCTGGTATGCAGTCTTAATTGCATTGTTTGATCTTTGTACATGGCCATACCAGCGGAGTCGTCTCTCTCGCAGTACAAGGGCAAGGTCTTCGAGGCCGATACGTATTAGAAGCTCCAGTGACCTTACAGTGGCTGTGTCTTTTGATTTTATGCCACAAATTTGGCGGATCATAGCCCTGTCGTTGCGTTGTAGTCGCTGGAGGTTTTTCTTTGTCAAGGCCCAGGTCTCACTGGCATGGAGCATTGCACTCCTCACGCATGTGCTGTACACGCGGCCTCTGGTCTGATAGGACAGGTGACGTGATGTGAGGACTGGTGTTAATTCTCTGAATTTTTTCCAAGCTGTCTTGACCCTTGTGGTAGTGGCGAGGTCACATCCCCTAGCAGCGGAGAGCATGTCCCCCAAGTAGCAAAAACGAGGATACTACTTCCAGCTTGTCCGTTCTGACCTGGACCTCACTCTGTGGACGGCCATCTATTGGGCTCGCAGTTCATGAATTCTGACTGTAGAAAATATGTGAGAAGCAGCAGTTATCTATAATCAAAATACTTAATTCAGGATTTCTGTATTCATGTATCAAACCACTGTTCCAAAAGAATAGCAGTTGCGGGGGCATATTGATAGTTTACAAACGCATCTTGTTTTTGGATGTGGAACTAAGCTTGAAAACTTATTATAGATGTCTATGAACACATGTTTTCAAAATATAAATCAGATTTAAGTTACATACCTCAACAAAAAGATTCTCATCATCTCTTACAAAATCTAAAGATAGGTATGGAAATTCAAAACAAAATTTAAGTGTACATGACAGCACTGTGGGTTGGTTCAAAATAGTTGTAACTGCCTTTATGTTTAAAGGCAGTTACAACTATTTTGTGCAGACCACTAGTATAGTAATATTCAAGTTTAGAATCTATCTTCAATATACGAGGGATGATCTAGAAATTGGTACAATGAGCCTATAACTTTGGCATTTCTAGCTTGTTCAGTGTATAATTTGTTGTTTGTGCAGTTCAGTATCTTGGAAAAGCACAAATATTATCATTTTTGTGAAATCTTATTAAACGGCCTTAAATTTTGTTACCATATTAACATATACATGCTTAAGCGGGGGAGCGTAACAAAATAATGAAACTTTGTAGCTGAAATCAAGTTTTCTGAAAGTATTTGTAAAGTATATTTGAAATTTATTGCAAGAATTAAATTAGGCACAAAAAGGGAAATAATTGTCACACTTTAAACATTTTTGGAAGAGTTTTTACAGACACCAGATATTTTGAATAAGACTAAATATTCAAATGAATAGTGACCTGACATGAACACCAAAATGAGGATTCCGTTTATTTTTTGAATTTCATAATGATCATGAGTTATTCACCAATCCAAACCTTTCAGATAATTTAGAAAAAGTATTACTATGTTAAAAAGAGAAGTTTTTGTTTAGTTACTTTGTTTATTCTAAGAGCGTCAAGCTTTTTTAAGGGGATTTAGAATGGTATAATGGAGTTTAAAGAGAATGAAGTCCCTTAATTGATTCTCATTATTATCGAAACTTAAAGGTCTGGCATGTGGGTCTTCACTTCAATAGGAATACTATTCATTTAGAAATTGTACACCAATTTGAATTCCAAATGGAATGTGGATACTTTATGCAAGTTAATTTATTAGGCACAGAAAGGCATGCGAGCAAATGGAGACTAGGTAGAAAAGACTAAATAATGATGTCACATTTGACATTCTTGCTCCCCCACCTATGTGCGGGGTCTATGTCATAGATTAGTCACTTTACAGTTGCTATATAACTTACACATTCGAAACCTTCCACATTCATTACACAGATGATGTAATTAATTAATGTATAATTTCTATTTTGAAAGTCATCTTTTCCAAAGTTTTATAGCCCCATTTTACGAATTTCTAGATCAACCCTTATATATTCTAAAATAGGAAAAGAAACTCACAATAAACTCCTGTCATTGAGTTGTATTCATAATAGAACAATGGCATATCAGGTACAACTTCTGTAACCTTCTCTAGATAGGATATAAGCTGTTCTGGAAAAGTGATTGACATTATAACTAGGGGAACAGATATTTGGTCATGGATACTACTGAGTTACATTGCAAAAACTTAAACACAAGAATTTACTTTTTAAATGTTACCATTCAAAAAATAATTTGAAACTAGACTATGTGTCACAAACACGGATGCCATATAAATACTTGATTTTTACATATTTAAACTTCAGCTGCACAAATGTCATGTAAATACTTGATTTTTACCTATTTGACTTTCAGCTGCACAAATGTCATGTAAATACTTGATTTTTACCTATTTGACTTTCAGCTGCACAAATGTCATGTAAATACTTGATTTTTACCTATTTGACTTTCAGCTGCACAAATGTCATGTAAATACTTGTTTTTTACCTATTTGACCTTCAGCTGCACAAATGCCATGTAAATACTTGATTTTTACCTATTTGACTTTCAGCTGCACAAATGTCATGTAAATACTTGATTTTTACCTATTTGACCTTCAGCTGCACAAATGTCATGTAAATACTTGATTTTTACCTATTTGACTTTCAGCTGCACAAATGTCATGTAAATACTTGATTTTTACCTATTTGACCTTCAGCTGCACAAATGTCATGTAAATACTTGATTTTTACCTATTTGACTTTCAGCTGCACAAATGTCATATAAATACTTGATTTTTACCTATTTGACTTTCAGCTGCACAAATGTCATGTAAATACTTGATTTTTACCTATTTGACCTTCAGCTGCACAAATGTCATGTAAATACTTGATTTTTACCTATTTGACTTTCAGCTGCACAAATGTCATGTAAATACTTGATTTTTACCTATTTGACCTTCAGCTGCACAAATGTCATGTAAATACTTGATTTTTACCTATTTAACCTTCAGCTGCGACCTTGACCTTGAACGTATTCCAGACAAACTCTTGGCATGACACTAGTACATTGTACTCATCAATGGAACAACTGTACCAATTTAATCCATAAAATATTTAATTCTAGTTGATTCCAAAAGATTCCGTGCATTCTGATTGGCTTAAAAATTGTTTTTATTTCTAAATGAAATAAATTTTGTTTAATTTTGCTTACACAACTATTTTGTAAGCTTCCTAAAAAAGTAGTCCCATAAGAAATCTGCTTCACTGTTGACAAATCTTTACATTTTTTGCTTCATTGTATTAAATTATAAAATATGAAGAAAATATTTGTTGATTTCAATGAGGTATGAAATTATAACCTAATCACACTCATGTATGAATCTGCTTTGCCTATTCATACAGATTGATTAGGTTTTTAGTTTCATACCTCGTTGAAATCAGCAAATACTCTCTTCATCTCTTAATTATAGAATTTACTCTCCAGAAGAGGATGGGACACTCACATCAACCTACCCACACTATAACCCACACACTGACAGGTGTAACTCTTTATGCCTGTCACCATTTCATGGTGGGGCATTAACTATGGTTTAACTCAAGTAATCGTCTTGCAGAAATGTCCAAAGAACTAAAACACCAGTCCAGAAAACCTTTATTCACCTTCTGTCGCTGGTTTAAAATAAGTTGTTGGTAAAACAGCAATTGCATCAACACCAATATCTTGTGCGTGTTTAGCCTAGAAAAAGAAAAATAGATTGTTTACTGAATGCAAATACCAAAACTTTGGCACTGGATGGTGAAAAAAATGGTATTTGAGAAGTGGTATAATTTGGACAAAGTCAATTTAATGTTTAACCCATGAATTATACAACCAGAGTCTGAGATTATAAAACTTTTTTCATTCTCAACAGAGAATGTTCTCAAATTAAGAATTGAAATTGATACATGAACATAAAAGATAATATCAATAAGTTGTTACTTGTAACAGCTTATTAATAATTTCTTTTATATTCATATCATACAAATATTATAGCATTACAACAGAATGACAGCTTTAATATCAGGTTGAAATTTTAGAAAATTCTCAGTTAACCATGAGAAAAGATTTTTTAATCTCAATAAGTTGTCATAAATACTGAGACATAAAAGGATATTTTCAGTCCTAGATGTGAAATGCATGTATAAAGAAAGGGTTGACGTACTTGCACACTGTCTTGGAAATTTTGGCTAAAAAAATATAGTAAAATCAAGATGTATTTGTTAACCAATGTCCCCCCTGCCATTTTCAGATATTTTGGTATATTTTACCATTAAAAATGACCTTGACTCTTACAGATGACCTTGACCTCAGTACCAATAGAAAGGATATGTCACAAGGCTCTTTCACTTATCAATCAAAAGTAATAGCCAATGTTAAAGTTTTTGGGGGACAAACAGACCGGTCAAAAACAATATACCCCTCGGTCTATTGATGGGGGAATACAAATATTGAATTTTGATGGATAAGGTGCAAAACTATTGTAACTGTCTATATATCTATATGCAGTTACAACTGTTTTCTACTGAGCCATCTTAATCCTTAAACATTCATTTAACCAACAGATATATGGTGGCAATTTCTGAACTTCTGAAAACTCGTATGAATTATTGCAAACCTGTATTATAAAATTGTATAGATTCCTGGCAATCAAAATATGATCCAAATCAGATTTCTTCCAGGCAAACTCATTAAGTGGATGTGTAAAAATCTTAAATAAAAATGTTAATCCACATGACACACAATGCTAACCCCTTGATTTGTTCGAATTTCTTTTACCTTTATTATCTGGTCCAGGATTTGACTCAATATCTCCACATAAAAGAAGCAATGAAAGTAATACCAATATTTTTATACTTTTACAAGTCAAAGTCAATACCAAGAAGAAAGTATTTTCCTGTGCAATAGCTGCAGCTTTTGTTGTTTTAATGAATACCCTTTAAGTTTCTTCCAGGAGTGAAACATCCTATTCTAATTCTTCATTGAGATAATTCGATCTCCATTTAAGGTTATTCTTGTTGCATATGGTCTTACTAAGTAGAAAATTATTTTAACTACAAAATAATACATAAACCAGTTAAGACAACCAACCTTTCAGGCTTTTTCCACGGGACAGCTTTTCTACTATCCGGTGAACTATCAATTTTGACAAAACTGTCAAAATGACAGAATGTTAAATGAACTCGATGAAGCTACAGCATTTATCACCTCGAGTAAAATTCTTTCAAAGTCTACTCCAGAATGTTACAAATAAATCCATTCCAGTTTCAAAAACATTTTTTTTATTGTCAGAAAATTGTCGATAACAAAAGTGGAAACTCAAAATCGGGGTCGCGCATGCATGGTACAACTGTACAGGCCATTCGAAACACCACTTGCCCAATCTCACAAAAACGATCTGTTGTAGTTTTTGGAAATGGCTGTAGTTTGGGAGGAGAAGATGTTTAAAGAAAAGTTTACGCATGGACGCACGGATGCAGGGATGCACGACGGACACTCCGCCATAACAATAGCTCGCTGGCCTCTGGCCAGTGGAGCTAAAAATTACAGCACAAACCTAATGTTTTTGGTACTCATTGGAATCGTCTCCCAGAGACGATTCCAATGAGTACCCACAACAAAAGGGTTTATTGAGAAATAAAGATTTTAGACTTTACCTCTTCTTATCTTTACCTCTGGCCTCCAAAAAAATCCAAAGATAATATTCTGAGCTTGATATGGTAAGATTTAACCTTTTCTTACCAGATCTTGTGTATCTTTGAGATTCCCTGCTCCAACATGTAACATTATATACAACCTGAAAAATAACAAGGGAACCATGATGGTCCTAAAGCTCTCAATTTACTTAAGTTGTGTCATTGTTACAACTGAGTATGCAAGTATAGGACCAAAATGAGATAAAAAGAAAATCACTATTTCAGTATTGTTTGTAAAGGACCACCAGATGTTTGCACTCAGAAAAAGAACTTTTAGGTCTTTTGGTTTGTAAGAGGAAGATTTTTAAAGATTTATTCTTTGTTTCTATGTAAATCAGTTAAAATCTTTATGTTGCAATGCTAACCAGAATTTTTCACAGAATTTTGTGGGGTTTTTTTACCTCTTTGGTAGAACATGGCCCTAGGAACAAACCTACCTTTAGTCAAAAGAGTTATTTCATAGATTGTCATTTTTTTGCATTTGCATATACCTTAGAAATACTTTAAAAAGAAACTCTAAGTGGAAAGCATCTTTTCACAACCTATTAAACCATATCTAATCCTATATTGATGAGTTTGTTACTTTTTATTACCCAGTGCTGTCACCAACCTCCTTCCATTTCTCTGCCACTTTCTTTCTCTCTGAATTTGACATATTCAACCCTTCTCCTAATGTCCCATTTACTGCAAGAGAAGAAGTAAATGATAAATATATAATTAGATCTCTCAATTCTTAACACATTACTATATTACAAAAACTTTACACTAGTCCAAATTGAAAGAAGTCATATTGAGGATGTAAATTATGAATTATAAAAGTTTGAAAAAAAATCATTTAAGAGTATGCCACACTTGTCAGCAGCTGCTCTAAGTCTAAAAATAACAAGCAAGAGGATGCTTCACTTAAATGCAGAGGCCCATTTTAATAAACTTTGTACGAAAAAATAATCGTAAGTTAAAATCACAAATCATACCTGGTGTTTGCATTCATAGTTAGATTCTTCCTTGCAATATTTCATTGAAATCGTCTTTTTGAGATGATTCTAATGAGATGATGCATGGCAGAATTCAATATTTAGTTATTATTGTAGAAGCAACTTTAATTTTTTGACTTACACAAAAAACGATCGTAAGATGTTAAGTAAAACGGGCCCAAGATGTATGCATTACGGAGAAAAATATATAAGAAAACAAGAACAGCACCTGTGGGTGCCAACACTCTGCTACAGGTGCTGGATAATGGAAAAATCATAGTTAAACAGGGGGCATCACTCTAACAAAAATCCCTTCAGAGTTATTCCACTTGATAGTCTGGAAAGCTCTAGTGATAGTGAACACACATGCCAAGTTTCATAAAGATAAATCTTGAATTAGAACAGAGATATGACCAAGATTAAATTTTGCCGCAATTTCCAATTATTTTGAAATCCTACCAAGAATGTAGAATATGTAGATATGCCCCAGCTAAGACCAAATTTAATGTTTGTCATTCCGCTGTGACCTTGACCTATCATCACAATTTATGCACATCAAACTAGGACTCATCATTAGGAACAACTGTGTCATTTTATTTAGAAATCCAGTTGTAAATGTAGGAGATTTGTAGGAGATAAATTTCAATTCTATTTCATCAAGAGCTGTGACCTTGACATTGGAGGTACCAGAACAATCTCTTTGCATGATGCACATACTGTGACCTTGACATTGGAGATATCAGAACAATCTCTTTGCATGATGCACATACTGTGACCTTGACATTGGAGATATCAGAACAATCTCTTTGCATGATGCACATACTGTGACCTTGACATTGGAGATATCAGAACAATCTCTTTGCATGATACAAGTACTGTGACCTTGACATTGGAGATATCAGAACAATCTCTTTGCATGATACAAGTACTGTGACCTTGACATTGGAGGTATCAGAACAATGTCTGCACATGATGCAAGTACTTATTTCATTTAGGAGAACTACTGTGCCAAGTTATTTTGTAATCCAATTCATAAAGATAGACAATATGCCTCTGACAAGACCCTTTCTATCATTAGACCTTGACCTTGAGTGCTATATTGAAATCTTTTTCTTAAATCAAAATGTAGGAGATGTGCTCAGGATAATACCATTTTAATGCTTTGATCTTGATTTTTAACCTTGATCTTTGTTATATCCAAACTGATTGTAAGCATGACACAATTACTTACAACCTACCGTATTTCCTCTAATAATAGGGTCCTCCCTAATAGTAGCACCCTTACATTTTTTACTAAAAACAACCCCACTTAAAATGCCTGAATTTTAGTAACTTTTTCAATTAGAGATGAATTTCCTCTAAACAATCATTTATATGATTATTTAGAAGAAATTCATCTTAAATTAAAGGGAAAAAGGCCAAAAAGCCATCAATTTTAATGATTTTTACATCAGAAAATGCATACTAAAAAGCTCCCTGACCATGTTATGTTAAAGTCCAGGAAGCGTTTATTAGGAGAATGTGGTGTGCCTATTTATTTTGAAATCTGTTCATGAATGTAGAAGACATACTCAAGACAAGATCAATATTGTCATTTGACCTTAAGAAGTGACCTTAACCTTGGGTGTATCTGAACCAACTCTTTATATTACACTTGTACTCATCAAGGAGAACAACTTTGCCACATTATTCGAAAATCAAAAAAAAAAAAGATCAGAAGATATGCTCCAGACAAAAATTTCTTGCCTGACCCTCAGAGCACTGCTGCAGTGAGTATTTATCAAGAACAACTGTACACAGTTATCCTGAAATCCATAAATGTAGAAGTTATGCTGACTCAATCCAAGTTAACGGGGACATATGTAGATATTTTTTTCGACTTTTTTAATTTCGTATTTTAAACGATCATAATAATTTTACTTGTTTGTTAACATGTCTTGGGTAAAACTCTAATGTTTTATCAGCTGGTAATCGATATTTCTACAGTTATGAGCTTTTGAAAGTTAAGAGGTGTTGTCTAAAATGCATAAATATTGATGGCGACCCCATCAGTAAAGATTTACTAGATTTTGGCTTACTTATGTCTAAAGAACAAATATTTTGAGCTATTCTGATCATGAATTGGTCAGGTATGTCGAATCAATGAACAAACCTCATGAAAATGACATTTGTTCCGAAAAAAATAAAAAAAATACGACAACACATTGCTTTTAATTTCTTTAATTTTCGAAATTTTGATACTTTCAACTCTTGTAAAATTTTACAAACTTTCTTAAACTTACTATTTTTCAGTTTGAGAAAACAAGCAGTTATTCCTCGTGTCAAAGTAAGACAATCAACAGCGAATTATTCGACTAAAATTAACTATTATAACTAGAAAGCCATGAATGGCTTGAGTCGCTCCACAGGCTTGAAATTCTTGTAAAAGCAAATGTTTTGACTAGATTTTTAGATATTTGGGGGTTCTACTGATGTTGAAAATGATTTTCAAAGTTTCAACTATATAAAAACCTCCGCTCTTAAAAGACATATTTTTGATCAAATCAAAATAATTTTTGGCTGCATGATAATGGGTCACCCAAAGATCATACCAAAAATGTTTGATTGATATCCATCAGTTACTTTCTGAAAAAATGATTTTCATAGTTTCCACTATTTAACATATTGAGAAATGACCTCCGCCCATAAAATACATATTTTTCATCCAATCAAAATAATTTTTGGTGCACTGATAAAGGGTCACTCAAGGATCATTCCAATGAAATTTGGTTGATATCCAAATATTACATTCCGAGAAAATGATTTTCAAATTTTCCACTAAATAACATATAGAGAAATGACCTCTGCCCATAAAATGCATATTTTTCATCCGATCACAATGATTTTTTGTAGATTGATAAAGGGTCGCTAAAGGATTATTCCAGTAAAATTTGGTTGATATCCATCAGTTACATTCTGAGAAAATGATTTTCAAAGTTTCCACTATATAACATATAGAGAATTGACCTCCGCCCATAAAGTGCATATTTTCCACCGGATCATAATGATTTTTTGTAGACTGATAAAGGGTCACCCAAGGATCATTCATGTAAAATTTAATTGGTATCCATTATTTAGAACCTGAGAAAACTTACTTTTTTCCATATTTGGAAATTAGCCACGCCCATTAAATCCATGTTTTTCATTGGATCAAAATTTCTTGAACAACTTTGAAAGCGGGTCACCCAAGGATCATTCCTGTGAAGTTTGGTTGAAATCCATCCAGTAGTTTCTGAGGAGAAGATTTTTAAAGAAAAGTTTACGACCGCACGCACGCACGCACGGACGGACGCACGACGGACACAACGCCATGACAATAGCCCCAGTGGCTTTCAGCCAGTGGAGCTAAAAATCAGTATTGTCCCGAACGTTACCATAAATTGTCCTGTACGTTACTCAGTTTTCATTTCAAAACTGCACCCTCAATAACCCACTCATTATACAGAATAAGTTTTATGCACTATTGATTGAGTGGAATCACGTTTAAAAAAGACAATGTTGGCGACCTTTCAACAATTTTGTCTTTATAAATCGAACAAAACTTAAAAAAAACATATAACTGTTTCAATACAAACAACTTAATTTCGCAATTCTTTGGCCCATGTGAACTTTTTTAACATCATCTTAGGTTCCTGTTAAAGAAGACTGATCGATAGACTAGTAATGGTACTGAACACATCTTTAGTATCTTATGGTGTGGGAATCAATGTGACAATTTAAGAATGTCCTGTACGTTATTAACTTCTACGTAGTCTTGATTATTGTCAAATCAACGATAACTAAATTTTCCAAATAATCAAACAGTTTTTAAATCTTTTTTTTTTCAAATGAAAGAACTTTGCATCTAGACAATTTTCGTTACAAGTACTATGATTGGGCTACCACAATTACGTAACTACTGTTTTATTAGACACGTTACTTCATTTTGGTAGCTCATCGATGCCTCAAAATATGACAATTTATTCATCCAGCAAATCAAGAACATCGTCTGGAAACGCAAACATTCTACCAGCTCTACTTGTCGCAATTGGAGCATTCACTTTCTTGACAATTTCATCCATCTCGACCCAATCAATATCTTCACTTGCCGGCCATTTGAATTTCCGTTTTACTTTTTCACATTCATGCATAAAAATCAAACGAACTGCTTTGTCTCTTTCATTGATCTCAATCACTTTTGCAGGATAACGCCTCTCGTCATATTGAACAATCACATAATCGTCAACAGAGATATCATCTTCTTCACCCCTTGTAACATCTTGATATCCTGCCTGGTTATCATCAACTGAACCTGCATCTTCTGCAGTATTTAAGTTGGTTCTCTTTCCAAAAGTATGCAATTCCCATCCACATTCTGGTTTTGAAAATACTCCTTTTTCATTAAAACAATTATCGCACGCACAAGTAGTGTTTCTGACTACAATTCTCCCAGGCTCATCTTTCACACCTACAACTGCGTGTATCATCATTGATCCCTTCACAGGTTTTATTTCTGAATTGCGCTGATCAACCACACTTTTGTTGAGACAATATTCTTCATCGGTTATCATTTCATAGTGGATACCCTTTTCACACTGAATAGCCCATGCGAAAAAATCTGCTGCGTCCTGTATTAGAACCTTTCCCTGTTTAACTGCATTATCGGCATTCCGTTTGGTTGTTCCTCCAACACCATCACATGGACCTTTACCATGTCCACTTTCAAAGTAGTGCCACGATGCATGTGGCCCGTACAATTCAGAAAATCGACTGATAACATCAAAAATAGTCTTGTTTCTATACTGCGAACTTGGGGAATCAGTCCAAAAATGAACATATTCAAGATCTGGTACAAGTACTTTCACCGTTTTGATCAGTTTGTCAATTATACTTATCACCATTGCAGCATTATGATTAAGAACCTCAGACACATACACGTAGCTTGAGTGTTGGAGCTCATTTTTATCATCACGAAAATAGATAACAGCTGGATGCAAGGTAACCATTGAACTGTTCCAGTATGCCGACTGTATCTCTTCGAGTGTACTGCAAGTATAATTTTCGCTGAAGTCCATTTGGACCAAAACATGACCGGAAGGAAGCTTTTCTTTCATCGCCTTTATTGCTCCATATTGCTCTTTCACTCTTTCAATATGTGCTTTAAATGTTGTGAATACTTCTGTCATCATTCGAACAAAATCTGTCTTATTTAGGTTGACTTCAACAACTCTTTGTCTTTCCTTTCCATTTGAAAGCTTTACTCGTTTCCATTGCTGGTATTTGACTACTTCATTGTTGGGGATCTTCTCGAGTAGTTCACCAAGTTGTGTTTGGCTGTCTCTATATAGTTCTACAAACTTGTCTGGGTTAGTACAATTATGTATTTTATAGGTTTTCAGGGCGCGTAGTAGGAAACTGAAGTTCTGATGTTTTGAACACAGACACACACTTCTAGATGCAAAATTCACGAGGGATATGTGTTTTGGCCTTGAATTATAAAAGCATGTTCTTGATATTTTAATTGGTGATTCTGCTATGTATTTAAGATGTAAATTATACATGTAATCGTTTAGCACTCTTTTCTGTATCTTTTCTTTTCCACTTTTTACAGCATCCTGTTTGCCTGGTAGCATTCTGGAATTATCATCACGTTCTAGAAACTGAGTAATGCTTTCAGTTACCCGCTTTCTGTATTGACTCATCCTTGACCTTTGATACCTACTAACTTTCTTTCCTACATACTGCTTCTTCCTGTTTAGTCCAGTGGATATTTGTAGAGCGGATCTCATTCTATACTTTTTGATTATCTTTCCTGATACTATTTTATGTACTATCTCTGTTTCTCTTACTTTCTGTGCAGCTTTAGCTTCTCTGATTTCGGAACTCAGACATTCTCCAAACACCAATTTCTTTCTGATTTCTGGAACATCATCTGGTTTTATTCCTGACTCTTTAAGAAGTTTATCTGTTTTGCTCTTCGGTGTCAGAAAAGGCTTCTCGTATTTCTTACGTTCAAATCTCAGATTTTTGAATCACAGAGGGGTGGCAATTACGCACTGTCATAGAGAGTGACTCGTACGTTTTTTAATTTTGGAGACATAAAATTTTGGTTGAAATTCAAATTTTATTTCTAATATTGACAAAAAGAGGATCTGTTTCTTTGAAGATTTGGAAAAGATTTACATGATTTAGGTATATTTCACACTCATATTTATTGATAAATATAAAAAAAATTAGCTTTAAAAGAATAATAATAAATTGGAGACATTAGTTTTTTCATAACCCCTTTGGTCGAGTGATAACCCTGTCGTCGCGGATCTAACTCCTATGTTCAAATTTTTGTCATGAAAGTCGTACATATAGTCCATTTGAATACATAGATAAATTTGAAACTTAAATTCTGAAAAATATGCGCCAATTAGATGCTTCAAATCCTGGAGACATTATTTGTCCCCCTTAACTTGGATTGTGTCTGCTACAGACAAGAAGGGGACATACCCACGCACACACAGAGATAACTCTATCATGCCTGTTGCCAGTTCATGAAGGGGGGGCATAAAAAATATCACCTTTGAATTGCAACTTTGTTGAAACACAATGAGAAATCACATGACACATTTTTTTATATATTTTTTTTTCTATAATTCTGTAAATAATTGACCGATTTTAAAGAGGTTTGAAGTAGAGAAGGTGGAAAAGGCCACGAAATAGCTGGTTGTGGTAGATTTTTGGAAAATCTGTGGATAAAAAAAGTCATTGACAACCAAGTAAGTTTTTACTTGGTTGTCAATACCTTTTTATCAGCAGATTTTTAAAAGATCTGCCTATCCAGCAAATTCCGGACATTTTTCCACCTTCTCTACTTCAAACCAAATGCAAATTGGTCATACAATGACAGAATTATTGGTGATTCTCTGAAATTGTCGTCACATCAGATGATTTCCTGCTGTGTGAAAAGCAACAAAATTGTTGACAAATTGGAGTTGTAAATGACAGGATTTCAATTTATTACCAAACAATCCATTAAACTTTGACTTCTTGAAGAACTGACCACACCTTGCAATGTTCCCTAGATCCAATTCTCTGAAAAATTAGAATAGAAGATATAGATTATGAAGACATGAAATACTAAATTCATTAAATGATCCAAGTTAAAAATTGTTTTCAATAACTTTTGTTTAATAAAGTCAGGTATTCATGTGTTAGATCAATCCATTAGAAACTCTTGCTGTTCATATTCTTATTCATACTCCTACTCTACACAAAGCTTTTGCAGACAGTATAGACTTAGATCAGCCTGTACAGATGTGCAGGCTGATCTAGGCCTGCACTACTTGCTTTCTGCTTGATTATTGGAAAAAATGAACTTAACTGTTTGAAATGTCCCCAAAATAGAAATTGTGATTGAGTCAAAAATCATAATTAGCAGGATTTATTCTGATAAGGGTTAAATTCTTAAACAAGAGGACCAAGATGGTCCTAGATCGCTCACCTGAGTCTCTTTGACCCCTGGGACATCACATTAATTAGATAGGCAGATGTAAAAAAGAAGATGATTGCCTAAGATCAATACCATGGAACGTTTTCAGCAAAGAGCAAGACAGATATGCCTTTTTGCTCTTTGTTTCTATGTAAAAGGGATGCACCCGGGTGGGCCCCAAATGTGACCCCAGGGTCTTGATATGAACAAACTTGGAAGAGGTCCATAACATGATGCTACATACGAAATATGAGAGCTGTCTGCCTTCTGGTTTCAGAGAAGAAGATTTTTGACGGTTTTCCTATTTTCACCCATCATGCTCAGATGAGCTGAAACGGATGCGCCTGGTTGGAGCCCAAATATGAACCAAGGGTCTTGAAATGAACAAACTTGGTAGAGGCCCACTAGATGATGCTACATACCAAAAATGAAAGCAGTGTGCCGTCTGGTTTTGATTAAAGAAGATTTTAAAAGATTTTCGCTCTTCCATTCTATGTTAAAAGGGTTGCGCCCGGATGGAGCCCAAATACAATCCTACGGTCTTGATATGAACAAACTTGGTAGAGGTCCACTAGATGATGCTACATACCAAATATGAAAGCTGTCTGCCTTCTGGTTTCATAGATGAAGATTTTTGAAGATTTTCATTTTTTTACCCTTCGTGCTCTTAAGAGATAAAGGGATGCACCCCCGCAAAGCCCAAATATGACAAAAGGGTCTTGATATGAACAAACTTGGTAGAGGCCCACTAGGTGATGTTACACACCAAATATTAAAGCTGTCTGCCATCTGGTTTCAGAGAAGAAGATTTTTAAAGATTTTCACCCTTTCATTCAATGTAAAAAGGGTTTGGCCCGGGCAAAGCCCAAATATGACCCCAGGGTCTTGATATGAACAAACTTGGTAGAGGTCCACTAGATGATGCTACATACCAAATATGAAAGCTGTCTGCCTTCTGGTTTCAGAGAAGAAGATTTTTAAAGATTTTCATATTTTCACCCTTTTTGTTAAGGGTTAAGGAAAAGTTAAGGGTGGATTTCATTTATTTGAACAACTTTGGTAGAGCTTACCCCAAGGAACATCCCTGCCAAGTTTCATCAAGATTGGCCCACTGGTTTAGGAGGAGAAGATGTTTAAAGAAATTGTGGACGACGCACGACTGACGACGGACATTCTACGATCCCAATAGCTCACCTTGAGCACTTCGTGCTCAGGTGAGCTAAAAAGTACAAGCAGAAAGGTGCACAAATATATTGTAAGTATACAAATTTAAAAGTAACCATGATCTCAACAATACATGTATAGTCTCTGGCATGACATTTTATTACCATGATATTATAAAATGACAATTTTTTTTATATGCCCATTAATATATGGGACATATCATGTTCTAAACAGTCTTCAATTCTTTCCTGAAGTTGAGCACCAATTAACTATATACATCCGACACTTCCTTAACCTATTAGATGCCTTCATAGCGCAGTTGGTGGTGTGTTGGACTGTCAATCTTGAGGTCATGTGTTTGGTCCCCAACTGCAGCACTCATCCTTTCCGACTATTTGTTTCTCACCAATTGGTTGATAATTGTAGACCCATGTGAGATAGCAGCTGGAGGGTAAGAAAGGATGTGAGAGAAATGCCAGGAACCCACGTCTTTGAATTTGGGACCAGTTTCAATTTCACTGAACTTACCCAGATTTACTAAATGGAGTTAAGGGGGCAACCACTAAACCTTCAAGATTTGATCTTTTTACCTGAAATATAGTGAAGCATTATTCAACATACATACAGATATACCTTGTTTCATTTGACTGGAATTCGACCTCTATGGAAAAAATGCTTAAATAACAATTACCCTCATATTTTATCAATTAACAAAATATATATTACACTCAAAACCATTTGTTACTCATTCCTATGAAAGCACATGCAAAGCCAAGTAGGAATTATCCAATTTTTATTCATCTATATAGCAGGGTTCAGATTCAGGTAAAAAAAAACATGCTTTTTAAAAGGCACAAAAGGCTGTTTCCATACATGGCTGCAGGAGCCTTTCAACTCCAATTCTAATTCAACATGGTTGACACTTTATTAGTCTGTTTGTGCAGGTACTAGTCAACTTGGCCCAAGGGTTAACTCAGCCGGTCAACTCAGCCACCAAGTATTATCTATAGTATTGTAGGTTACATTGCATGAAAAAGAAAAAGTTTTGTACAAATGATGCATTTATTTGTTATTATGTTTATCCCTATTATTTTAAAATTATTGTTTCAGTTTTTTCTGAATAAAGTTTGCACAAATTTTGTTTTTGTAGCAATCAAACTTTATAAATAATTCACAATAAAACTGTTCTGGCATAATATGATATTAGGGCCAAGTTATCCGTTAGGCCAGGTTACCAATGGGAAGAGTTGACAGGTCACCTTTTATGCATGGCTGTTCTAAAACAAAATATTGAGTTGTGTTAACACCCTGTAGTTGTAGTATGGGTACATCTATATAGACCTTGACACTGTTTACACTCAATTTGCACTGTCTTAAGTGCACATAGTCGTTTCAAAGGCTATTGTTGGCTTATCTTTGTTTATTATGCGGTCTTGCAGACTTTAAATAAATCTTATCTTAATTCACCAATAGCATTATACATTGTACAATGTAGTTTTTTTTTGTTTTTTGTTTTTTGTTGTTTTGTTCCATTGTGCATTAATGTACTTTCATTTCATTCGTGGCAGTAATACCCGAAAGGGGAGTCAGGCAGTATATATAGATAGAGTACCGGTGTCCCAGGGTAACCTGTCCCCTGGGTAAGGTGTCCCCGGGGACAGGTTACCCCGGGGTAACGTGTCTCCGGGGACATGTTACCCTAGAAATCAGCCGGGGTAACCTGTCCCCCCCTGGGGTAACCTGTCCCCCCCTACAGATATTGTAAACCAATATTTAGTCACATTTCTTTTACCAAGATATTTTTATTCTATGTGTTACAAGTCTCTTTCTTTGATCTGTGTGTTATTTTGATCTGTTTTGCGAACTGTTTCAGTTCTGAAGGATTTTGATATTTTCCATGATAACAATTAAACTTTCAATTAAATTTTCACAAAAGTTTACAAAAACAATTTCTTTCCTTTGAAAGTTATTTTATAGTCTTAATTATATCACAACTGTTCTTACTACAAAAATTATTCACTTATTAGAAAATTCATTGAGAGTGTATGTGTATGTATTTGGGGGGTGGGACAGGTTACCCAAGCTGGGGTAACCTGTCCCCGGGGACAGGTTACCCAGGCCTGGGTAACCTGTCCCACCCCCAAAAATGCTGTCAGCAATGATATATGCAAAAATAAACCCATATGTTTTCAATTATTTAATAATATTTCAAATCAAAACTGCCATATTAATATAATATGTTCATAAAGCTTTGTATCATTCAAACCATGGACTTGGAATATATTAAATGATGCAAATAATAAGAAAATTGCACTGGCTAAGAATACTCTTGAAAAGGAACACATTTCATAATATATTTTAACATACTTATTCTTTGAGGGAATGTTCAAAGTATATCATACCATACATTCTAAATTAAAAAAGAACGAATGGAAAGTGATATCTTTAATGAAAAATAGCATTTGGAATAGGGGGACAGGTTACCCCGGGGTAACATGTCCCCCGGGGACAAGTTACCCAGGCTTGGGTAACCTATCCCCCTTTCCAAAATACAAGATTTAAACAATTTGTCAATTGACATGTTGTTTTCTTATCAAAACTGCAATACAGAAATGATAATTGTGTTTTTAAAAGCTATTATTCAATTTAATAATGGACTCTGAAAAAATTGAAATGGTGCAATAATAAAAAAATATTCAAGTGCTAAGATTTTGCTTTAAAAAGGTACAAACAAAGAAATATAAACATACATAGCCATTGAGAAAATTTTCTAAGAATATCTTTCTTAATAAAAAAGAATGACTGGAAGGTGATATCTTTAATGAAAAAAGTATTTGGAATAGGAGGACAGGTTACCCCGGGGTAACCTGTCCCCTGGGGAGATGTTACCCTGGCTTGGGTAACCTGTCCCCCTTTCGAAAGAAGAAGTATTGAATGAATTTGTCATGTTGCTTTCTAATGAAAACTGCAATATTAACATGATATGTTAATAAATGCTATTTATCAATCTAAATATGGACTTGGAAAAAAATTTAGATATTGCAAAAGTAATATTGCAAAAAATTAAAACTTGCAAGTGCTTAAGATTTTTCTTTTAAAAAAGCATCAATTTTTTTAAAAAGAAATGAATGAAATATTTTTCAATGAATATCATATGATAATTTCTTAAGAAAAATGAATGACTGGAAGGTGAAATCAAATGAATAAAAGCATTTTGAATAGGAGGACAGGTTACCCCGGGGTAACGTGTTCCCGGGGACAGGTTACCCCGGGGTAACATGTCCCCCCCCCCCTAAAGTTTTATTTTTTTTTTTCATTAAACTTTCAAATATTTGCATGAAATACCAAGATTGATTACTATAATAATAAAAAACAAAAAAAAAAAGGAAAATTGATTTGATAAGAAAATCATAGTAAGCAAATTATATTTTGGTTTGAGGAATTGAAAACCACTCAAAAATTACAGACATACTTTTTATATGTCTTTTTTATTTAAATTGATTTAGAGATATACAAAATAGCATGAATGAAAAATTAAAATTTTGATAAGAAATAATGTTTTCCATGGGGGGACACGTTACCCCAGGGGGGGACAGGTTACCCCGGGGTAACCTGTCCCCGGGGACACGTTACCCAGGGGGACACGTTACACTGTTACACCGGAATGGTAATCCCTATGACTGTGAGGGTGTAATTTTTAGCAGGGATTGAAACCAAAGATCTGGTTGAGCAGAGTAGATAAACAAATGCAACAAAAAATAAATTAATACATTTTGTGAAAATCGTCTAATGGCTTTGTATATTATGCCTTTCTTGTAAGCTAAAGTGATTTTTCTTGCTGACATTCTGTTTTATGTTTCAAGACAGTTCTGAGATCGACTGTTTCTTACAACATTTTTTATTCTCACGTGAAACTTCCCGGTGCTGAAGTAAATAAACAAACGTGGATTTGTCGTTTTACGCCTTTTCCTGTTATAAAGCAGATTAAAATGGGTAAAATTAAAGTCTCCAAAAAGTGTTTATTTTGAAAAATTCCCGATTAATGCATTTGTCGTGATTAACTACATTCGGACTATGTTTTTCTTAATACTACAACCTGACTAGTATTCGGATGGAAATTTTCGGATAAGTAGCTATCAAACTGCAGGTCAGATCCAACGGGATTTTTGGCCTTCCTTGTTCTATATAAGACTGGTCGAATTTCTGGTGTTAAAGTGCATACCTTTAAACGATATTTATATCTTGCGTCATTATTGTTCAGTGTTCATTCATAGATCTATCTTTTCTTGGATTGGGTCTATAAGTTTCAAGTTTTTGGCAATTCAAACCAGAGTAGAGGCACTGTCTATCTATATATACTGCCTAACTCCCTTTTCGGGTATTACTGTCGTTTTTCGACATATGAAAAGGATAGTTAGTTAGGGTACACCCGTCCTTCTGGATAGAAAATTGTGCACAAGAGACTGAAACAAGTGATAAATCAAAGAAAAGTTGGGAAAATAGTGAAAAATAAAATGCGCACATGGATCACTGTTCTCCACTTCTAAATGCTGTTTTCAAGCCTCACTACTTATTTGTATAGCTCTAATTTTACTAGAGCTACTGATAGAGTGATATTTTGGTTTTCAAATTTAAATATTTCATTATTCCTTTCTAAAACCATATGTTGTTCAAGTACCTTATAAAGGTATCTTTGTCTTTGAAGAGAAAAAGAAAAATATGAAGTGTCTATTTTCCACATAGTTTTTGGACTTTTTTTTTTCTCCAAGGGCATCAAAGAGATGATGGGTGGGAATGAGTTTAGGGTTAAGGTAGTGGACCCGTAATAGTTCCACAACATTTTGAAACTCATTATCTTTCACAATTTTAACCAAGGTTTCAAGACGGTGTCCTCGGTCTAGAGGTAGAGTGTTGGCCTTGTGACCCAAAGGCCCTCAGTTCATTTCCAGGGAGCGGTTATCAATCTTAGTTCTTTCATAGGCCTACACATTAGCGCAAGTACTGGTAAATTTTTCATTCAGCAGAATCGAGAGGGATCAAAGTTGTTTCCAAATCAATGTACAAAAAATAGGTTTAAACCAACCAAGGTTTCCTAATGAAATAATAAGTAAACCTTTGTTAACACTGTTAAACTTTAAGACTCCTGAAACATGTGCTAATATTACTGGTCCACTACCTTAAAAGTAAATATTTTATAATCATTAATTCATTTTCAGATTCTGATGATGAGGCTGATACTCAAATTATTGCCAAACGTCAGAAAGTTGTTCAGTATGGAAGTTTGGAGCAGAGGGAGAAACAGAGACTGGCTGGGAGGAGTGAAGGGTCATTAGCTTCTGATGCAATCAAAGCAGGAATATCTGCTGGAAACATAAATGTGTCCTCAGGTTTGTTTCAATTTTTTGGTACGCCACAGTGCAGATTGCTCAATCATTTCAGGGCTTTTTCTTCTATCTCTCAGGGGCCCAATAAAGGCCCCATTCCCCATTGAAAAGGCCCCAAATTTTTTCCCAATTGGGAGAAAAATTCCCAATTTAAATGAAATGGATTTAACCAAACAACTTATTTCTGACATATTTGTAACTCGGGAGAATGAATATGCGTTTTGTTAACTTTAAGAATTTTAAGCACAAGCTTTTTTAAAGAAAATTTTTATGTAACATGCAAGAAATAACCCAAACAGTTATACATGAAAAAATTCCCAAATTGCAATTTTGTCGATATTTTTTCCCAAACGAATGCTAGGGGCCTTTTCCCAAAGAACTTAGGAAAAGCCTTGCATTTTTTAGAACTTCATTTCAAATCAATGGGTTGAATTCCTTTAAAGCAATGCAATTTTAGTAGAATAATTCGTCGTTTGTCAGAATCAGTATTATCAATAATTCTAGGTTGGAAAAGACGGACAGGTGATGCAGATTTAGATCAGACTGCACTTGAGTACACCCATTTGTTTGCCTTCTATATAAATATATTCTGTAAAAAGGGTTAAGATAATCTTTTTATACCGTGGCATTGATATATCAGGGGCTGATTTTTTTTACCTATGTGTATGTAAGTCTGTTTAGCCAAAAAAAACCTACAACATAAGTTATTGGTACGGGACATAGTCTTCATACTTCACAAGATTGTAGCTCGTATGAGCATTTATCTAGGTGAAATATGTTGAAATTTTTTTAAAGTGGCAGTGGTAGGTGCATTAGTGTTAAACAAACTCATTTTATTTACATCTTTTTACAGGTCCAATGTATGATTTGGAAAAAGAATATGAACAGAGCCAAGCTGAGTTATTAGCTGAATTTGAAAGAAGAAAAAAGGTAGTCTTCTTATTCATCTTGAACTTTCAATGAATTTCAATTTTCAAAGATAGATTTCAGATAATTAGAAGAAACTTATTGAAAAAATCTATGCCTATTTGCCTCATTAGATCGGTTGGTAGAGCACTGAATTTCAAATCATGAAATGGAAGGTTAAGGTCTCATGCCAAAAGGAACTATCAAACAAATTATCTTTGATACTTTTAATCAGGTTATAAAACTTTTCTCAGGTTCAATTCAAAATTCTCTCAAATTTCAATTTGAGATTAAAGCCGTAATTCTGTTTTATTACTCATTTTAATGTATCAACATAAAATATGATACTAATAAGTTGTTATAAATAACAACTTATTAATATTATCTTTTATTTTCATACATGTATTTTAATTCAAAGTTTGAGAAAATTGAGCTTGAGCCTAAGAAAAGTTTTATAACCTTGGGCCCTGATGCCTGTCTTAAAGTTCTTTACTCTGAGCATGATGAAGAAAAAGCCAGAGCTCTCAAAAGTCATTGTCTATGAGTATCTTTGGCTATCTTCTGCATTGCTTTTGTAGGCAAAATTGAAAAGCTAGAGTACCAATGATGAATGTAGAGAAACAGGTTCTGTGAACATGCACATGTTTCTTGATTGTTTACCCTTGTCATGCTGAATTAAAACCTTAGAAAAATTGCATTAAAATTGAAGTACTGAAATCACTAATAACATGTATTTTTGAAAATAATTATTTTCAAACTTTTCTGGGAAAATCAGGTGGTATAGATATAGATCAGCCTTCACAAATGTGCAGGTCGATCTATACCACCTGCCTAAGCAGGATTATTCCAGCTTCAGCATGAGAAGTGTTTACAAACTTTGATCCAATCTCTCAAGTTTTTTTTGCCCTGCATGGATAGATCAGGGCATTTTTTTTTTTACCTTTCTGTTTATCTGTTAGTCCCCCCCAAACTTTAACATTGGCCAAAACTTTCGATTAGTAAAGGATAGAGCATTCATATTTCACATGTTTACTGCTTGTAACAAGACCTTTCTGTTTGTACCAGTGTCAAGGTGATCAATCAGGGTCATTTATTTCAAGGTCAAATAGGTTGAAATTTTAGACTTCACATTGAACTTCCCTTTACGATGGATTACATAATTGATTCATGGTTTGTGTGTGTGTTTGTAGTTTTATAAGGTCGCTCCTTGCTAGAGGCATATATGGTAAGGACCCCTTTTGATTCATGGTTTGGTGTAGACCACCATATTATATCAAACTATCGTATCTGAAAAATGGCAGATCCTGGGGCATTGGTGTTTATCAAACACATCTTGTTTACCCTAACTTTCAGGCCAAAAAAATACAAGTATCAACTGATGATGGAGAGGTCAAAGGTCATCTTAGACAGCTGGGAGAACCAATCTGTAAGTGAAAGGTTACATGGGCATTACTTAGACTATACATATAGGATTATTGCTTGTTTCAGTTTAAGATTTTTTTTTTTGAGTGAAGAACAAAGGCTTTTTTCTGGAGTGGTGTAGTCAAAAGTGAAAATATATTTTTTTTGTTGTTTATGAAATTAAAGATATATATAGATCTTGCTCGAAAAACAAACAAGTATTCTATTTCTTGGAAATAAACCAATGCAGGGTCTAATTCTTTTGTAATTTCACTGGTTTGGCAGGGATATTATAAAGTGAAAATCTACTGTTTTATTTTGATAATCCACCAACAAGCATTAAAGAAATTTTACTACTTCACAGAAAAATGAAGATTATTACTTTGTGTACAAAAATAAGAGTTACATTCATGGACCCTCTTTTTGAAACATATGTTTTGAATGGTAAAACAAACTTACATAATATTGATCAAGTAATAAACTAGCTATTTGATGGATATTCAAATAACAATAAAAAACTATTGCCTTCGGAGTTGGGGATGACATTACGAACTGTTACCCACTACCTTCAGCATAGGGCAACGGTTGAAAGCTCATTAGTTTGTCTGTTAAAGCAAACACCATGAAATAAATGTAAACTGTTATTTGACCGTCAGGTTAGTGCTAATTTCTGTTAATCTTTGATTTATCAGGTTTGTTTGGCGAGGGTCCTGCAGACAGGAGAGAGAGGTTACGACAAATCCTTGCCCAGAGAGGTGAAGATGCCATACGTAAACAGAAAATAGAGGAGGAAAAGGAGAAAAAGAAAAGGGAAGAGGTAGGATATGGAGGATTATTCTTTGTTTCAGAGTAACATTGATTTTTGTAATATGAACTACATCGCAGGCGTGAAATAATCCCATTGAATATTTTTGATATTACATGGGTGTTTTTACAATAGTGGAATAACTATGCAAATGAGCTAAGAATGAAGAACAACTTTATATTTTTTAGGAAAATGATGTCATATAGGATCTGCTGACGTTATTTTGCAAATGGCGTAACACATTCGCGGTAAAACATGAATTGATAAATATCGTAATTTTCTGGTATTATCACTAAAATTCAGGTCATTTTATAAATAGAATATCAAATTTGTGCTCATCAAATACTGAATTTATTTAACTTGTCATCTAAAACAGATAAAAACTTGTAGCAGCCTCGTTTTTATCTGTTTATAGATGACTGGTTTAATAAATTCGGTATTCAATGACCACTCATTCAATATCCTCTATTCATTTCATTGAGTGTTCACGGAATGAAATATCAATTGATCTTACTAGAAAATCCCTTATGATTATTCTATTTCTTTAGTGCATAAATGAGATAAAATGTCAAAATTTAGGACAAATTTTCCAAAAGTGTGTCATTTTGGGTGTGATGTTAAGCAACGTCAAGCTGACGTCACTAATTTGGCTCTGCATTGATAAAGTTAGATATGGTGAATTGTATGAAAGCAGAGTATAATTTTTTTATTATTTCACTGGTAAGGTGGTGAGTTTATCAAATGGTAATCTATCTTTATTTCTCTATAGTTCACAGAGATGCACTTTTTGAATCCTATCCAATATATTGGGAAGTTTCAGACTGCCTTATCACATTCCTGTTTTACAAAACTTTGGACCTGTCCAAATTCAAAGGTTTTGCTGACGAAAATTTAAAGTGGATTTAATTTGAAAAATAACCATTCAGTAGGGTAGAAAATAGTGTGGAAAAAGAAGAAATTGCTTGTCAGAAGCAATTTCTTCTTTTTTCACAATGTTTTCTCAATTATAAAATCACAGGCATCTAAAAAGCAGGGATTAAACAGCAAAGGGTTAAATTCAAAGAGATTACAGACGACAATTGAAACTCGGAACTTCTAGTACTTGAAATGAAACTATCCTCTGTGGTAAAAAAAATTGTGAATAGAAGATAGCTGATTTCCAAATCTGTAGTTCTCATATATAATCTTAGGTTAATCCTTTACCAGACAACAACATTTGAACTAATGCTAAGAGGTTTTATTAAGACAAAATTAAATTATAAGATATAACTATCTTATACTAAAAGCAAAGCGATAAGAAAAATTGGTAAGTTACTTTTCCTTTGCATCTCTGACTTTGCTAGTGTAAAAATCACAGGGTTATGATAGGAAAACTATGTTCAAAAATAGCAACAGAAATTGGTTATATCAAACTGTTGCCACTTTCCCACCAAAGTTTTGCTTGTATTATTAAGTTGTATAAAATCACAGGATCTGATTATAAGTAGATGTACAAGTAGAATTTTCTGTTTTGACTTCTTGATTGTATACAAATGTACTGTAATCACAAGTCACAATAGCGTATTCAAGTTATACAACGGTTATTTTTGTATTTCAGGAAAATGTGACATGGTACCATGAGGGATCCAGTGCTCTAAAGGAGGCCAGGTTCTGGATTGCAGAATATTCAATACCAAGGTATAGTGTGAAAAAATAGTACAAGGAAATCCTATCACAGCTTGCTGGAATTTGAATTTGTTTCAAGCAAATAGCAAATTTTTGTGATAATTTAATATGTAGTGCTAAAGATTTCTTTATAATGATTTCTAGTAGTAAGTGGATAGTGTAGACCAAGATCAGGCTTCACATTAGTGCAGGATGATCTTGGTCTCTACTGTCTGCCAAAGCTGTAGACATTAAAAAAAGTGTCTTCTTGCAATGGTATTACTCAAAATTATAAATTGCCTGTAATGATGTTGGTTCTTAGTCCCAACAGACTTGTATTATACATAGACTCGTCAGCTCTATATTTTGGTACAACAGAGTATGTTCTTCCTAGTGCATTATTATTATGCTCCCCTACAAAAAGGAGGGGGTATATTGCTTTGCAATTGTCGGTCAGTCGGTCTCTTGGTCGGTCCATCCATTGACCTTTTTTTTGTCCAAAACATATCTCAAAAAGTATGCAAGCTAGCATCATGAAACTTCACATGTGGATAGATCTCATTGAGGAGAAGTGCAGTGCATAAGAACCATAACTCTACTCATCATATCTTGTGAGTTATTGCCCTTTGTTATTTGACACAAAAGAGGCTATTGACCTGCTTTTATGGGGGGCATAATGTTTTCACAAACATCTCTTGTTACATTTTGAGTTTACTGTAGTTTGAATTCTGTAATATTTTGCTGTAGGGCAAAGAAAAGAATACAGAAAGAAAAGAATGACAAAAATTATGCTGCTCAGAGTGCAGTGCTAGTACAAGATTTACAAAAAAGGATAAGGGTGAGTAAAGCTTTATAGTAATGAGAACTGTAGTGTTGTGAAAATTGATGGATTGCTGACCCTACCTCTTTGCCATTGTAACGACACGCCCCTCAGATATGAAAACTTCACTTATCTTATCTCAAACATGAAACAAAAATAAAAGGTGGTGGATGGCAGAAGCATTGTAACTACAGACATTTACGGTGCTCATTTATTTTTGAAACAAAATTTTAGCCATTGACAGTTGGGCATTCCAAAAAGAATACACCCTAGTGAGCTTGTGCAATCGGCTCAATATAAATAGAGTCAATATTTTAATCACGACTGAGATGGTCTCTTTTCGTCTGGCTGCTCACATATTTGAAAGATTTCTTGGGGGTTTATCCCAACTATTAAAAGTGAGAATGGGTAAAAAGGGAATACCAATAGTTTTAGCCCATGTCATGCAGAAGACAATCATTTCTACCTTTGCTGGTGAGACAAATGAGTGTAATTTTGCATTCATTTTTTAACTCACCTGAGCACAAAGTGCTCAAGGTGAGCTTTTGTGGTTGCATGATGTCTGTTGTGTGTCATCAACATTTACCTTGAAGACACCCTAGAGGCCATATTTTTTTTGCTCAATCAACTTGGATATTCAGAATGGTCAGAATGGTTGTTTTAATAAATTCTAGGTCAAGTATGAAATTGAGTCAGGTGGGGTCAAAAATGAGATCACAGGGTCAAATTTTAGAAAAAAACTTGTAATCACTCTAAAAGCCATATCTTTTGGTCAATCAACCTGAAAATTGGTCAGAATGAATGTCTTGGTGAAATCTAGGTCAAGATTGGAATTGGGTCAAGTACCATCAAAAATGAGGTCATGGGGTAAAATCTTAGAAAAACCTTGTAGACACTCTAGAAGCAATATCTTTTGCTCAACCAACTTGAAAATTGGTCCGAATGATTTTCTGGATAAAATGTAGGTTAAGTTTGAAAATGGGTCAAGTGGGGTCAAAAATGATGTCATTTAGTCTAATCTTGGAAAAACCTTGTAGATGATCTAGAAGAAATATTTTTTGCTGAACTAACCTGAAAATTGGTCAGAATGATTGCCTTGATGAAATGTAGGTCAAGTTCGAAATTGTGTCAAGTGGGGTCTAAAATGAGGTCACAGGGTCTAACCTAAGAAAAACCTTATAGACAAGCTAGAAGCAATATTTTTTTCTTAACCAACCTGAAAAATGGTCAGAATGAATATCTTTTTGAATTTTTGGTCAAGTCTGAAAAATGGTCAAGTGGGGTCAAAAAATGAGGTCACAGGGTCAAATCTTAGAAAAACCTTGTAGACACTCTAGAGGCCATATTTTTGTGCTCAAAATTGGTGAGAATGAATGTCTTGATGAAATCTAAGTAATGTTTGAAATTGGGTCAAGTGGGGTCAAAGATGAGGTTGCAGGGTCAAATCTAAGTAAAACCTTGTAAACACTCTAGAGGCCATCTTTTTTGCTCAACCAACCTGAAAATTTGTCAAGATTTATTGTCTTTACGAAATCTCAGTCTGGTTTGAATTTAGGTTATTTGTGGTTAAAGACTAGGTTAAGAGGTTAGATCTTAAGACTCAGGTAAGCAATTTAGGGCCACTAGGGCCCTAGTGTATTTAGCAAAACAAAGGGTTAAACCAAGCCCATCAACTTGTACATTTCAGGCAGTTACCAATGAATGCAGTCAGATTGGAGATAACAGACCGCTCTCATTCTGTCAGTTCAGTCCAAACAGTAAAATGCTAGCTGTTGCCTCATGGTAAGATGGTTTGTTTTACTCCTTCTTATTCATCTTTTATCTATGTATCTTTAAGTCTTGTCAGAATTGAAAAAAAGGTGGCAGATAACAATCTTAAGAAACCACCCTTTGTGATACAAAATATTTTGGAAAAAAAGCAGAAAAATCCCTTCATTATATTGTAGACCTATGTGAGATAGCAGCTGGGGGCTAGGAAAAAATGTGATGGTTGTACTGAAGAGGGAAATACCATGATTCCATTGTTAGGTGCTCCAGCCTCTGGGATATAATGGAATGATTGTTAAAAGTAACATATAACTCCATTCAAACAAACAAAAGACTCTGATAAGCATGGGAACCCTTAGGTTATGATCAGAATCCTGACCTTTCCCTGTCTAGACAGCTACTGACCTTAAGTTTTAGTAGAAGATCAATCAAAATGCTCAAACTTCTCAATGACTTGGCCTCACACACTTAGGTAGTGGAACTGTAATAGTTCTGCAACATTTTGGCACTCATGAACTTTCACAATATTGACTTTTATAATATTGACTGAGGTTTCCAAATGAAAATCTTTAGCAAACCTTGGTTAACGGTACAATGCCGACATAAATGGGTAAATGGCCAATCCCCGAAGAGCCCCCATGTTATAGACAAACTGTCCTCAAATAAAGCATAGCTGAAAAATATTCGTCTAGAGCCGGCTTCAAACCCAAACAGACAAGTAATATTCAAATTTTCATACTCCCCGAAGGGAGAACATATAGCCGCCGCTTCGTCTGTCCATCCATCCGTAATTCCGTCCATCCAGTCTTCCCTAGCGATTTCTTCCCTTGGGGCAAATCAAATGAAAGTTACCATGTGAACTTCCTATGATATAGTGTTGATGCATCTGTGACGTTTTTTTTATTTTAGGCCTCGACAGTTTTTCTCAAATTTCTCCTGGTCTAATGGTCAGAATTTATGAAATTTCATATTTGAGTAGCAAATCAGATGCTCTTTGCCATAAACAATTTGAAATTTACGTAAAAAAAATATATCATGGAAAAAGGGGGCTAAATGTTTGTTACCTTTACCTTAGCTTGTTAAACACAGTTATTTTTTCATTTTTCCTAGTCTTATGTTCAGAATTTAATGATATTTCACATTTGAGTAGCAATTCAGATGCCCTTTACCATAAACTATTTGAAATTTGTGTCTAAAAATATGTCATGCAAAAAGGGGGTTTAATGTTTGTTACCTTTATGTTAGCTGTATAAGATAACACCTTATTTGTGTCCTTGCAATCAGACCACAGAACATATCTCCTAAAGTATAATAGCTATCAACTTGAAACTTTATGGGTGGATAGATCTTATGGAGGAGAAGTGCAGTGCACAAGAACTACAACTCTTGCTTGCATAATTTCAGAGTTATTGCCCTTTGTTATTTTTGATACTTAGATTTTGTCCGGAGCATATCTCCTAAAGTATAATAGCTGTCAACTTGAAACTTTACGGGTGGATAGATCTCATGGAGGAAAGAGAAGTGCTATGTGCTTATTTTGGGAGCATAATCTGTCTCTGACAGCTCTTGTTGGTTTACAAGTCCAATGGGCTAACTACTGAGCCAAAGAAGATCTTCCCTGACGCAGGTGTCAGACATTGTATTTAAACCTATGAAGCTCTGTAGGACAGTGGTGAGAGTGGTCTCCCATAACAATATCCTTACAAAAAATATTTCAGGTCAGGGCTATGTAAACTATGGTCGATTCCGGATTGTACCTTGATTAGAACATTAAGAGGTACGTAAAATGTCTTAAATAGTATAGTACTTATCAAACAAATGTTTTTTTATGAAATAATTAGGGAGGAGTTATATGCCAAGTAAAATCCTTGGGCTCCGCCCTCAGATTTTATCTTTTGCATATAACCCATCCTCTTTCAGACTTTATTCATGGACACATCAATGTGTAAATGAGATTTTATATATTATAATGTGTAATCAACGTGTAAATGAGATTTTATATATTATAATGTGATCAAAATTCTAAAATATAGTTTTATTACCCTTTTATAGGTATAAAAAAGTCTTATTATCCTTTTTCTGGATGTTAAATTAATAAAAACACATACTGATATTGACATTAGAGTAGTATTTCTCTGAAGGCAAAGTGTGTCATTTAGCATGTGGGTTTTATGATATCAATATCAACCTTCTGGCTAATGATAATATTAAGTAAAATAAATCAGCGGAGATATCTGTGTACATAAAAAAATTGATAACATATGAGTTTATTGCAAGTTAAGTTCTATGTAATTTCTTCTTATTTCATATATGATTTTTAACGCGATCATGTTATCAAAATTTCAAATTTCAATTTTTCCAAATCGAAAAGCTTAAATAACTAGAAGCACTATTAGTAGGTCAATGTTTCTTTTGAAAAGTAGATAAATAGAAAGAAGCCTTTAGATTCCATGATAAGTTGCTCTGAAAATACAATCATAATTCATTTAATAAAACCATTTTTAAGATGTTAAAAGAATACTTTTTGAAATAATTATTTAAGACAATAGATATAATTTAGAATTGAAATAAGTGGTTATCTTAAAACGAAAATTGAATCCATATACCTAAACAGCTAGTCTAGTCTAACCTGCTTTATGCAAGCACCCTAAACAAAAGTCTGGAAATAAATTGATGAGAAAGAAATCAGTGGTCCAAATTTAGCAAGGCTACAGACAACAATTAAGAAATTGTTCAGGTGAAAAATAAGTGTTGTATTTGGTAGAAAACATAGTGGCTAATGAAGAAATTGCTTGAATCAAGCAATTTTTCTTTTAGCCGCAATATTTTTACTTGGACTGAAACTTTGGAGATGGTTGCTCATTAGAAGTTACCACAGTGAATGTATTTTATAATCGAGATAAACATAAGAAGAAAGTTTGTCCATCTGTACCAAATTAAACTTTTTGTTTTGTGCAGGTCACAACTGTAATGTAGGCGCAATAGTGTTCCATCCTAAAGCTACTATAGATCTAGATGACAGTGCCTGTTGTATGGCGTCTTGTAGTCAAGATGGGTGTGTGAAACTGTGGAATTTAGTCAGGTGGGTAAAAGTGGATGCAGGTCTTGGGTGTCTGAGACTCTTAAATAAGTTGCCAGAACTCTCAAAACTTTCTGATGTCCTTAGGACCCTCTTGAGATCAACCTCAGAGAAGAACTAAATACATGTACTGTTTTTAACAGTCTGCATTTCTTTTCTGAAGTTGAAACCAAAAAGTACATATCTATACGATGTGTAGCTGATTCCAGAGAATGATTAACATTTACACAAAAACATAAGGTTAGCTAAAAAGAAATAGCCTACATTTAAAGCAAGAACTCCCCAACCTTAAGCAAGGAACCCTTGAACCTAGCTATTGAGTCCTTGGAACCCCATTTTTTTATGTGATACTAAAACCCTGTTTTTTTTTACCTTAAACTGGAGGGTTCAGCACAATATAATATTGGTAGTGCTTATAATAAATAAATATAATACGTAATTGCTCTGCCTAGACAATTATCAATTCCCACATCCTAGTTAGATATTTTTTTATACAATACACAAATTATGTATTATGTATTTATCCTTTAAACTCTATTTGCCTTGTTTTTTTCAATGTTTCTAATAAAAATGCAAGTTTCTAAAGATAACTGTATTATATCATTGTTCTGAAAATATCCATGTTATATCATTAAAAGATATCATATGGGATGTTATCACACGGATATTTGTATAGTTATAAGATGAAGACACTTGCAAAAGTTTTGCGCTAACCCTTGGAAATAGATGAAATTTATAATGTTAAACAATTAGATGTGTTACTATTTTGTTACAGGTTAAAAATTGACTTGAAAATTTATGATCACATGTTGATTTTTATTATATAGTTTACCAAACTTTTGGTTTGGAAACAAATTATGAAAAACACATAGCTTTTTTAACCCATTTCAGTGATGAGCCGGTTGCAGATATAGAGGGCCACGCCCCATATAGAGTTTCCAGATTACAATATCATCCTTCAGGCAGATTTTTAGGAACTTGTTGGTTGGTATTTTATTTGTCATAGACAATTTTGAAATGTAAATGATAGTTCTTGAGGCTTGATGGTTTGGGGATCTGAGAAAATATATTTGGTGGTATTTGATCTAGGCAGCATCATTGCTTATGTTGGTATGTCTTTAGTCAAGACGTTTCAGAGCCCTAGCCTAAAACAGGTGTTACCAAGGAAGCACAGAAAAAGTGAACTTGCTGTAATGAGAATAGAAGATTATTAAAAGTGGTGTAAAAACACTATTCCAGTCAAATGTATGCTATTTTCCCTAGTGTTTCATAGTTTGAAATTTTTTAGCTCGACTTTTTGTAGAAAAGGGGGGCTATGTTTGGGCGTTGATGTCAGCATCATCCTTGGCGTAATGCTTTTTAAGGTTTTGCGTGCCAAATCTGTGTTTCTACTAAAGCCTTTGCTTGGAAACTTTGCACATGCTTCTGTGACCATAATATCAGCCTCTAGACAAAGATTAATTACTCTGATATTGAATTTAAGTTTAATTTTAACCCTTTTTGGACTTAGAAATTCTTGGTTTAGTTTTCCCATGCAACTGTAGTATATCTGTAATATATCTGTTTCTAAAAAAGCTATTGTTTTAAAACCTTGCACATACGAGGGATGATCCAGAAGTGCGTAAAATGTGCTAATAACTTTCGCATTTCTGGCTTGTTCAGTATATAATTTGGTGAATGTGCAGTTTAGTAACTGCCGAGTTCATATATAGTATTATTTTTGCAGAATAATCATTAGCGGCCTACTGATACGTTACCATAGTAACACATGTATGCTAAGGCGGGGGAGCGTGAAAAAATATTGAAAATCTGTTAAATAAACCTAGTTTTCTGTAAGTTTTCTGAAACTGTAGTTGAAAGTCCTTGGCTTAATTAGATAAGATGCTAATAGAAAATTATTTGTAATATTTTAAAGCTTGTTGGGAGACTTTTACGGACACAGAATATTTTAAAAACACAGACTATTCAATTAAAAATGCCAAGACGTCAAAACCGAAATATGAATGCCGTTTATTTTTTTATTTTTTTTTCGTGATCTATGTTATTCACCAACCCAAACATTTCAGATGTTTTAGAAAAATGATAAAATGTACAGAAGAGAATTTTTCGTAAGGCTATTTTGGATATCAAAAGAGGACCAGGTTTCGCAGAAGGATTTAGAATGGTGTAAGTGAGTTTGAACGAACGAACTTATCCCAATGATTTTCATTATTTTCCAAAATAATAGGACCTGTATCTGGATCTTAGCTTTACTAGAAATGCCATGCATATAGTAATTGTAAACTAATTTGGTTCCAAATGTAATGAGGATAATTTCTTATGTTTGTGTATCAGGCACAGAAAGGAATAAGAGTTAGCAGAGGCTATGTAGAAGAGAGTTAATCATGACGTCGCATTTGACGTTCTTGCTCCCCCGCCTACATGCAGGGTCTTTTTCTTGATCTATACCCTTTACAGCCGCTATTGAGTGTAATCATATACAATTTTTCTTGTTTATCACACAGACGGTGTATTAAAAGACTGTATAATTTTTATTTTGAAGTAAGCTTTTCTGTGGATTTAAAACCTCATTATACGAACTTTTAGATCAACCCTCGTACTTCTTTGACCTTACTATCAGTTTCTAGGCAAATATTTAAAAGTCTGTTGTTTAATTTAATGGAATTTTAACCCTTTTCATACTTATAAAGCTAAAGGGATGGCTTAATTCCTATCCATCTATCTGTCAGGAGACAATATTTGTTTATTTGATGAAGTAAAAAAATATTGTCTGATATACTTGAAACTTTCACAGGATGGTTGTAGAAGGAATTTTCTTTCCTGAAATGGGGCTGATCTGATGGAAAACTTAGAAAAAGGGGCCTAAGGGATGTTTTGCCCAAAATATCCTCTTTTATGCCATGAAGTCCACAAATATTACCACATTGACTTGAAACTTTCACAAGATGGTTGGAGCCTTGTATTAAAAGTTCCTTTCAAAAAAATGGCTGACTTTTTGGAAATCACACTTTAAATATTTTCATAAGCTTGATAAATTCAACAAATATCAGCAGATTTACTTGAAACTTTCACAAGTTTTGGGAAGGTTCCTTGTGAAAATTCATGCTTATCCAATAGAAACTATGTGCAAAATGTTCTTGTCTAAAAGATAAAGTCAACTAATTTTATCAGATTTAACTGAAACTTTCACAGGAAGATTGTATGGTCATAAGTAAGGTTCCTTTTGCAAATTGGTTATTATCTATTGAATCATTCTCCTTTTATCAATAAAGTTTTGAATCATTCCATTAAAATCAGGAAAACTTGTGATATCAGGCCCTTATTGGCCTCTTGTTAACCCTTTGCTGTTTAATCCCTGCTTTTTACGTGCCTGTGATTTTATAATTGAGAAAACATTGTGAAAAAAGAAGAAATTACTTATGACAAGCAATTTCTTCTTTTTCCACACTATTTTCTACCCTACTGAATGGTTATTTTTCAAATTAAATCCACTTTAAAATTTCGTCTGCAAAACCTTTGAATTTGGACAGGTCTGAAATTTTGTAAAACAGGAAAGGGTTAATATGTGTTGTATGCAAGACCAAACTTACATTTTACCCTGATTTCAACATATCAAGGTTTCACGCAATCTGCAGAGAGCAATAGTCTGCTAAACAGCTTGCATCTAAGAGAACTCAAACCTTTCTTCACTCAAATCTATACTGGCCTATGGTAATTCAGTTGTATCAAAAAATTCAACAGTTACATTGCTTTTGGACAGTATGTTTGTTTAACCTTTCAGTTTTGACAATTCATGGAGACTGTGGGATCTTGAAGCCCAAGATGAGATATTACATCAAGAAGGACACAGTAAACCAGTATATGACATCGCTTTCCAAAATGACGGAGCTTTGGCTGCAACAGGGTGAGATAAACAGTTGTTTTATTGGTGTATTTGATTTGCCTAAATTTGGAAATTGAGATTTAACCCTTCATATATACCCTGTGATTTATGAATGCTTATAAAAGGCAATTTCACCTTTTCCCCACAATATTTTTATGCCCCCGATAGGGAGGCATCATAAATTTGACTTGTCCGTCCGTCCGTCTGTCCGTCTGTCCGTCCGTCCGTCATTCCGTCCAAAAACTTTAACATTGGCCATAACTTCTAAATCAAAGCGGTGTCGGGGGCATTGTCATCTTACAGTGACAGCTCTTGTTTACTGTATAAGATGGTTTCTTTCAAATTGCTTCATGGTTGTTTGTGTTCAACCTCTTTCAACTTGGACAAGTCTAAAAATTTAAAAAAAAGTCAGGAAAGGTTATGTATTGACCTCTATTGTGTACAGCCTTGAAATTTGTATGTTTTTGGATAACCAGTTCCCTTTACCATTATACAGTCAATCTTGCTTCTATTTGAAGACCCTTTTTTAAGCAACCGTTTTTGAAAATCCCTTTAAGCTCACCTGAGCACAAAGTGCTCAAGGGGAGCTTTTAGGGTGGTGTTGAGTCTGTTGTCCGTCATCAACAATCCTAAAAACTTCTTCTTCTGCTGAACCACTTGACCAATTTCAATGAAACTTTGCCAAAATGTTCCTTGGGTGACCCTCTTTAAAAACTGTTCGCTTAATTCTGATTGGTCCATAAATATGGGCATGGCAGGGCGTTGCATTATTTCACTTGAAATCTTTGAACGACATCTCCTCCTGAATCACTTAGCCAATTTCAATGAAACTTTCCAGAATGATCCTTGGGTGACACTTTTCAAATATTGTTCACGAAATTTTAATTAGCCCATAAATATGGGTGTGACAGGGCGGGGCTTATTTTGAGCCCGAAATCTTTGAACAACATCTTCTCCTGAACCACTGGACCGATTTCAATGAAACTTTACCAGAATGTTCCTTGGGTGACCCTTTTTAAAAAATTGTTTGCAAAAATTTGATTTGCCCATAAATATGGGCGTGGCAGGGCAGGGCTTATTTGGAGCTTGAAATCTTTGAACGACATCTCTTCCTGAACCACTGAGCCGATTTCAATGAAACTTTACCAGAATAATCCTTGGGTGACTCTTTTCAAATATTGTTCACGAAATTTTGATTGGCCGATAAATATGGATGTGGCAGAGAGGGGCTTATTTTGACCTCTTTCAAAAATTGTTCATGAAATTTTGATTGGCCCATAAATATGGGCGTGGCAGGGTGGGACTTATTTGGTGCCCGAAATCTTTGAACGACATCTCTTCCTGAACGTCTTGGCCGATTTCATTGAAACTTTACCAGAATGATCCTTGGACGACTCTTTTTAAAAATTGTTGGTGAAATTTTAATTGGCCCATAAATATAGGTGTGGCAGGGTGGGGCTTATTTTGAGCCCAAAATCTTTGAACAACATCTTCTCTTGAACCACTCGGCTTATATCAATGAAACTTTATCAGAATGTTCCTTTGATGACCCTCTTCAAGATAAGTTTGCAAAAGTTTGATTAGCCCCTAAATATTGGCATGGTAGGGGGCTGCTTTTGAGTGGCCTCAGTAAAAAATGGGTGGGCAGGGTCTATTTTCACTTTAAATTCTTGGAATAACATCTCCTCAGCAAATGTAAATGAAACTTTGTCAGAAAGTTACTTGGATGGGTTCCACTGGCCCAATAAAATTCAGGTGAGCGTTTGAAGCATTCTGGCCCTCTTATTAAAATCAAACTATCATTAAAAGTAGGTATGTTTGGTCTAAAAATTATTAAAATTAAACATATGTTGTTAAAACTCACTAGAATCTTCTGAATGAGAAGATTCTTTTGAGTTTTAACAACATAGGATTATTGACAATTTGGCAATGATATGCATATTCAATCAAGAAGTATTTTTCTTATTTAAAAATGAAATGTGTATTAGGGGCCATATTCTTTAAAGCTGCTCTTTCACAAATTTCATAGACAAAATACAAAACGTGTTCTTAGATTTGGAAATGTGTGTAATTTTTGAAGATTAAGAATGGCCCAAAGGCATTAGCACAAAAAACAACATTTTTCAATAATTTTGTAACTTTATTTTTCGAAGCTGAACTATGAGAAAGGGATCCAGTCTATTAATTTCCAATCTATATATTTCAAAATCGTTCTTTTCCATGAACAATCTTTCATTTTTGCTTGTATTGATATGTACTTACCCAGCTGTCAAATACTTCAACCTTAATCTTTGATTAAATGAGACAAGCATGTGGAATTAAGATGCATAAATAGTTGGCTCGAAAATTGAAGAATAACTTTTAAGGCGTTAGTAGATGCTTTATTTTTTGGAATGATTTTTGCTAAATTCAGGAATATCAATCTTTCTTTCCATGCATTACCAGATTGAATCTTATTATTTTAAAGGCTTCAACATGATCAGGTTGTTGCTTCCAATTGATTTTACGAAATTTTTCAAAAATCACATTTTCCCGATCTGTGAAAGAGCAGCTTTAATGACCACTTTTTGGTGGTCCTGTTAGTGGTGGCTTAAAACAATGGAATGCAAAAACATTATCAAAATGAAGCAATTAATTTTACAGGAAAAAATTTACTCACTGTTTGGTACATAACAGAATTAAAAGAAAGTATGTTTTTTTGCTTGTTACTTGCAAGTTTAGACAATTAAAGTTTTGTCATATGAAAATAGATTTAAAGCCCCTCATTGCCGGAGGAGTAGAAATTTTCCAGAAAATTACAACTTCACACTGATCCAACTGGATTATACAGTACTGCCAATACTATGTTTGTAAAGAAGTGATTTACAGGGTTAGAATGTGAAATTAGTTGAATATTCAGTCACTTCCCACAGGGCTTGTGCTATTGAATGCCAAAGCAGCAAATATTCAAGATACCAAAAACCCGTCAAGACACTGCAATAATTCAATCAAGATAATTAAAACTACATCAAGACATTGTAATAATTAATTCAAGAGTTATAAAACTGTATCAAAATCATACAGTCTGCATTTCAAAGCAATATCATCACATCAAAACAATCAAAATCACTTCAACTTTATCAAACAGACATCAAGATGCAAACATATCGAAAATAGAATTCATAAACCCATCAAAACAATTAAACATACATCAAGATTTGAAATAAGTTCAAGATATCTTGATGTCTGTTTGATGAAGTTGAAGTGATTTTGATTGTTTTGAATTGATGATATTGTTTTGAAATGATGATAATATGATTTTGATACAGTTTTATAGCTCTTTAACCTTTAGCACTATTTGGTTGACTCCCGTCGACAAAAAAATCAATACGTCCCTCTGAAGTAGAATGCAGTCGACAACCAATTAACTATCGCTACCCACAATTGTAGAACATACTCGACAAATAATCGTACGAATTTCCCGCTGTTATTATTTGGGCCTCGTTTTGATTTTTAAATTGGAAATTGGTCATTGAGCATGGGTAGATATTCTTTTTTTTATTTCCATTTCCAAGAGATCAAGATCAAGAAGCAGAATTAATCAAAACATCGGTGAATTTCGAAATTCGGGGTTTTGTTGGTTTTTAGAATCAAAATGGCAACAGCGTCTAGATCGGGACATACTCTCATGGAAATATTTGCCCATAGTGAATCTGAATCAGAATTTTCGGGCTTCTCCGAATCAGAAATAGATGAAATTTCGGCAGACAATCCTCTGCTTCAGACACTGACACTGGACTTGGACCAGACGAGGTATTCGCATGATTGGCTCATCAACTTTGACGAACAAAATGTCGGCCCTTGTAATATTCCCAAGGACATTGATGAAGAAGGATTAATGATACTGTTTATCACTAATGATTTTCTACATCTGTGCGTAGTTGAAACCAACAGGTATGCTCGTAATTTTTTGAACACTTACACAATTTCTCCAGGGAGCAGAGCCTACAAATGGAACGATGTAACATTTGAGGAAATGAATGCTTTAATTGCTTTACTGTTACTCATTGGCCTGCAAAAATATTTTAGTTATAATTTGTTCTGGTCTACTCTACTGACAGTTTGATTGAGATGAAAGGTTTTCGGGAGGTTATGTCTAGGGACAGATTTTTATCCATTTTGATTTTTTTTTCATTTGGTAAATAATGAAGAGGCATTACCCCATGATCACCCAAACCATTATAAAGCCTTCAAAATAAGCTCCCTTACTAACTCACTTGTTCCTCTGTGGCAACATTACTACAGACAAAGAACTATCCTTTGATGAGAGCATGATACCATTTAAAGGGAGGACATCTTAAATGCAATAGTCAAGATTTGTAGTTCTGTTATCCTCATCCATAGCTGACTAATCTACCCATACCCAAGCACAGACTAGTGCTAGTTAGTAATATAATACCAGCATCCAATATGTACCAGGACACAGTTAAAATTTGAAGTTCCATTATGTTCATGCATAGCTGATTTTGTCTAACTCCATACCCAAGCACAGACTTGTGCTAGTAATTAATGTAACACCAGCATCCAATATGTACATGGACACAGATTTGTAATTCTGTTATCCTCATCCATAGCTGTTTTTTGTCTAACCCCCATACCAAAGCACTGACTAGTGTTAGTAAGTAATATAAAAACCTGCAACCAATATGTACCAGGGTCACATTTAAGAATTGTAGTTCTGTTGTCGTCATCAATAGCTGACTAATCTACCCATCCCAAAGCCAACTAGTGCTATTAAGTTAAATAAAACCAGCATTCAATAAGTACCAGGACACACTTTCATTTTTTTAGTTCTGTTATCGTCATTCATAGCTGACTAATCTAGCCAGTGCCCATACCCAAGCACAGACTAGTGCTAGTTAGTAATATAACACCAGCATCCAATAAGTACCAGGACACAGTCAAGATTTGTAGTTCTGTTGTCCTCATTAGTAGCTGACTAATCTACCTATACCGCAAAGACGAGGACTAGTTAGTAATATAATACCAGCATCCAATATGCACATGGCCACAGTCAAATTTAGAAGTTCTGTTTACTTTATGCATGTCTGTTTTTAGCTCACCTGAGCACGAAGTGCTTAAGGGAGCTATTGTGATCGATCGTTGTCCGGCGTCCGTCTGTCCATCTGTCCGTCTGTCTGTCATGGCGTCAACTTTTTCTTGAAACGACATCTCCTCCTAAACTTATGGGTCAAAATCATCCAAACTTTGCAGAAATATTCCTTGGGTGGTCCCTTATGAAAATTGCTCAAATGGAAAGGATCCGTGCCATATCACGGGAAAAGGGGCCTTAATGTCAAATTTCTTGTTTTCACTCTGGAAGCCACAAATATGGTCCAATCTTCATGAAACTTGGTCAGAATGTTTGTTAGGTCATGAGGATGAAGTCTTTTGAAAATGGGAAGGATCCGTGCCATTTCACGGAAAAAGGGGCCTTAATGACAATTTTTCAACAATTTCTTTAAACGACATCTCCTCCTAAACTAATTGGAGTCAAAATCAACAAAACTTGGCAGAAATATTCCTTGGATGGTACCTTATGAAAATTGCTCTAATGGAAAGGATCCGTGCCACATCACGGGAAAAGGGGCCTTAATGACAAATTTCTTGTTTACACTCTAGAAAACACAAATATGGTCCATTCTTCATGAAACTTCGTCAGAATGTTTGTTGGGTCATGAGGATGAAGTCTATTGAAAATGGGAAGGATCGGTGCCATATCACAGAAAAGGGGCCTTAATGACAATTTTGTTAACAATTTCTTTAAACGACATCTCCTCCTAAACTTATGAGTCAAAATCAACCAAACTTGGCAGAAATAATGCTTGGGTGGTCTCTTATGAAAATTGCTCAAATGCAGGGTTTTCCATGACGCAAAAAATGCGCGTCTTTGTCGCAATTTCAAAACAAATGACCCGCAAAAAAATTACCTGTGCGACATTTGTGACGCAAGTTTCAAAATACAGCTCTGTGCTATGAACATGTATGATGGAGATCTTTTTTCATAGATTTTCAGTTGGGTTAAAAATTGACATAACTCGCTTGTTAACAAGCGTCAGATAGATCTATAATATTTCCGTGACCTGTGTAAATAGCCAGGTTTTCCAATATTGATAAAATCAGTGCACTATTCTATTTTTAGAAAGCTATAGGTACCTGATAAAATATGCAGACGGGTTATCGTGATTTAAACCTCCTCTCACCCATTTTCCGGTCATAAGATTAACTGTAAACCAGACACCGAATCTTACATAACGCAACAACAAATAAAAGTGTGAAAACTTCCATCGTCTGCATTGGGGCCATTCTTTCAAAGGAACAACAAAAAAGAGCTGTTTTAGCGAGTTTGATGGTGATGACTATGGTCCATCTACCAAAGGAGTCATTCGTCATTAAATCTGAATTTGTTTAATCTTTTTACTGTATAGCTTGAATTCTCCGAGGATTAAAATGTTTTTGACCTGTTCCAAAATAGGAGGAATGAACAACCAAACCCCGAAAAATATGAAATGTATATAGCTCTGAAGACGTTACAATCTACTTTATTTTGTTTTTTATGTGCACCCTAGGTTTCTAAAAAGTTGTCCCCCAAAAATGGGGAAATGACCCCCAATTCTAAAGGTATGGGGGTCACAATGACCCCCAAATTCTGAAGCCCAGGGAAAACCCTGCTCAAATGGAAAGGATCTGTGCCATATCACAGGAAAAGGGGCGATAATGACAATTTTCTTGTTTACACTCTAGAAGCCACAAATATGGTCCAATTTTCATGAAACTTGGTCAGAATGTTTGTTAGGTCATGAGGATGAAGTCTATTGAAAATGGGAAGGATCGGTGCCATATCACAGGAAAAGGCATCTTAATGACAATTTTTTTGTTTACTCTCTAGAAGCCACAAATATGGTCCAATCATCATGAAACTTAGTCAGAATGTTTGTTAGGTCATGAGGATGAACTCATTTGAAAATGGGAAGTATACATGCCATTTCACGGGAAAAGGGGCCTTAATGACAATTTTCTCGTAAGAGCTCCAAACGCCACAAATATAGTCCAATCTTCATGAAAGCTAATCAAAATGTTTGCCAGGTCACAAGAATGAACTCTGTTGAAAATGGGAAGGTTCATGCCATATCATAGGAAATTGGGTCTTAATGATAATTTACTTGAAATATCAGGTGAGCGATTTAGGGCCCTCAGGGTCCTCTTGTTGTCAAATCCCATACCCAAACACAGACTAGTGCTAGCATCTAATATATACCAGGACACAGTCAAAATTTATAGTTACATTATATTCATGCGTTCTAACTTGTCAACCCATACCCAATCACAGACTAGTGCTAGTTAGTTTTTTAACACCTGCATCCAATATGTATCAGGACACAGTGGAATTTAGTTCCGATTTTTAGTTCTGTTTTCTTCATGCAAAGCTGACTTATCTACCCATACCCAAACACAGACTAGTGCTAATAAGTAATTTAACACCAGCAACTTATATGTACTTGGACACAGTAATGATTTCTAGTTCTGTTATCTTTATTCTTTGCTGATTTAGTGTCACCCCATACGTAAGCACAGACTAGTGCTAGATAGTAATATTACACCAGCAATCAATATGTACTAGGTCACAGTAATGATTTTTTGTTCTGTTATCTTCATGCATAGCTGACTTATCTGCCCATACCCAAGCACAGACTAGTGCTAGTTAGTGATAAAACACCGGCATTCAATTTGTACCAGGACACAGTCAAGATTTTTACTTCTCCTATCTCCATGCATAGCTGACTAATCTACCCATACCCAAGCACTGACAAGTGCTAGTTAGTAAAAAAACACCAGCATCCAATATGTATGAGGACACAGTCAAGATTTTTACTTCTGCTATCTTCATGCAAAGCTGGCACATCTTTCCATACTCAAGCACAGACTAGTGCTAGATAGTGATAAAACACTAGCATCCAATATGTACCAGGACACAGTAATGATTTTTAGTTCTGTAATCTTCATGCAAAGCTGACTAACCTACCCATACCCAAGCACAGACTAGTGCTAGTAAGTGATAGAACACTAGCATCCAATTTGTACCAGGACACAGTCAAGATCTGCAGTTCTGTTATCCTCATGCTTAGCTGACTAATCTACCCATACCCAAGCACAGACTAGTGCTAGTTAGTAAAAAAACACCATCCAATATGTACCAGGACACAGTCAAGATTGTAGTTCTGTTATCCTAATGCATAGCTGACTAATCTACCCATACCCAAGCACAGACTAGTGCTTGTTAGTAATAAAACACAAGCATCCAATATGTACCAGGACACAGTCAAGATTTGTAGTTCTGTTACTCTAGTCCATAGCTGACTAATCTTCCCATACCCAAGTACAGACTAGTGCTAGTAATGAATTAAACACTAGCACCTAATATGTACCAGGACACAGTCAAGATTTGTAGTTCTGTTATCCTCATGCATAGCTGACTAATCGACCCATACCCAAGCACAGACTAGTGCTAGTAATGATTGATTGATTGAATGGAGTTTTACGCTGCTTTCAACTTTATTTCAGTTATATCACGGCGGCTGGAGCACCTAACAATGGTTTCCTGGTATTTCTCTCTCCACTACAACCACCACATCCTTTCCTAGCCTCCAGCTGCTATCTCACATAGGTCTACGATTATCAACCCATTTGTGAGAGACGAATAGTCGGAAAGAATGAGTGCCACCGTCGGGGATCGAACCCGGGACCTCTAGATTGACAGTCCGACGCGCTACCAACTGCGCTATGACGGCGGCCCAGTGCTAGTAATGAATAAAACACTAGCATCCAATATGTACCAGGACACAGTCAAGATTTGTAGTTCTGTTATCCTCATGCATAGCTGACTAATCTACCTATACCCAAGCACAGACTAGTGCTAGTAATGAATAAAACACTAGCATACAATATGTACCAGGACACAGTCAAGATTTTGAGTTTTGTTCTCCTCATGCATAGCTGACTAATTTACCCATACCCAAGCACAGACTAGTGCTAGTAATCAATAAAACATTAGCATCCAATATGTACCAGGACACAGTCAATATTTGTAGTTCTGTTATCCTCATGCATAGCTGACTAATCTACCAATACCCAAGCACAGACTAGTGCTAGTTAGTGATGGAACACTAGCATCCAATTTGTACCAGGACACAGTCTGGATTTGTAGTTCTGTTATCCTAATGCATAGCTGACTAATCTACCTATACCCAAGCAGAGACTAGTGCTAGTAATCTATAAAACACTAGCATCCAATATGTACCAGGACAAAGTCAAGATTTGTAGTTCTGTTATCCTCATGCATAGCTGACTAATCTACCCATACCCAAGCACAGACTAGTGCTAGTAATCAATAAAACACTAGCATCCAATATGTACCTGGACACAGTCAAGATTTGTAGTTCTGTTATCCCCATGCATAGCTGACTAATCTACCTATACCCAAGCACAGACTAGTGCTAGAAATCAATAAAACACTAGCATCCAATATGTACCAGGACACAGTCAAGATTTGTAGTTCTGTTATCCTCATGCTTCGCTGACTAATCTACCTATACCCAAGCACAGACTAGTGATAGTAATGAATAAAAACTAGCATCCAATATGTACCAGGACACAGTCAAGATTTGTAGTTCTGTTATCCTCATGCATGACTGACTAATCGACCTATACCCAAGCACAGACTAGTGCTAGCAATGAATATAACACTAGCATCCAATATGTACCAGGACACAGTCAGGATTTGTAGTTCTGTTATCCTAATGCATAGCTGACTAATCTACCTATACCCAAGCACAGACTAGTGCTAGTAATCAATAAAACACTAGCATCCAATATGTACAAGGACAAAGTCAAGATTTGTAGTTCTGTTATCCTCATGCATAGCTGACTAATCTACCCATACCCAAGCACAGGCTAGTGCTAGTAATGAATAAAAAACTAGCATCCAATATGTACCTGGACACAGTCAAGATTTGTAGTTCTGTTATCCTCATGCATAGCTGACTAATCTTCCCATACCCAAGTACAGACTAGTGCTAGTAATGAATAAAACACTAGCACCTAATATGTACCAGAACACAGTCAATATTTGTAGTTCTGTTAGCCTCATGCATAGCTGTCTAATCTACCCATACCCAAGCACAGACTAGTGCTAGTAATGATTGATTGATTGAATGGAGTTTTTTGCCCCTTTCAACATTATTTCAGTTATATCGCGGTGGCTGGAGCACCTAACAATTGTTTCCTGGTATTTCTCTCTCCAGTACAACCACCACATCCTTTCCAAGCCTCCAGCTGCTATCTCACGTGGGTCTTCGATTATCAACCCATTTGTGAGAGACAAATAGTCTGAAAGAATGAGTGCAGCCTTCGGGGACCGAACCCAGGACCCCTAGATTGATACTCGGACGCGCTACCAACTGTGCTATAACAGCGGCCCAGTGCTAGTAATGAATAAAACACTAGCATCCAATATGTACCAGGACACAGTCAAGATTTATAGTTCTGTTATCCTCATGCATAGCTGACTAATCTACCTATACCCAAGCGCAGACTAGTGCTAGTAATGAATAAAACACTAGCATCCAATATGTACCAGGACACAGTCAAGATTTGTAGTTCTGTTATCCTCATGCATAGCTGACTTATCTACCTTTACACAAGCACAGACTAGTGCTAGTAATCAATAAAACACTAGCATCCAATATGTTCCAGGACAAAGTCTGGATTTGTAGTTCTGTTATCCTCATGCATAGCTGACTAATCTACCCATACCCAAGCACAGGCTAGTGCTAGTAATCAATAAAACACTAGCATCCAATATGTACCAGGACACAGTCAAGATTTGTAGTTCTGTTATCCTCATGCATAGCTGACTAATCTACCTATACCCTAGCACAGACTAGTGCTAGTAATGAATAAAACACTAGCATCCAATATGTACCAGGACACAGTCAAGATTTGTAGTTCTGTTATCCTCATGCATAGCTGACTAATCTACCTATACCCAAGCACAGACTAGTGCTGGTAATGAATAAAACACTAGCATCCAATATGTACCAGGACACAGTCAAGATTTGTAGTTCTGTTATCCCTGTGCATAGCTGACTAATCTACCTATACCCAAGCACAGACTAGTGCTAGTAATCAATAAAACACAAGCATCCAAATATGTACTAGGACACAATCAGGATTTGTAGTTCTGTTATCCTCATGCATAGCTGACCAATCTACCCATACCCAAGTACAGACTAGTGCTAGTACTGAATAAAACACTAGCATCCAATATGTACCAGGACACAGTCTGGATTTGTTGTTCTGTTATCTTCGTGCTTTCCTGACTAATCTACCCATACCCAAGCACAGACTAGTGCTAGTTATCAATAAAATACTAGCATCCAATATGTACCTGGACACAGTCAAGATTTGTAGTTCTGTTATCCTCATGCATAGCTGACTAATCTCCCATACCCAAGCACACACTAGTGCTAGTAATGAATAAAACACTAGCATCCAATATGTACCAGGACACAGTCAAGATTTGTAGTTCTGTTATCTTCATGCATAGCTGACTAATCTACCTATACCCTAGCACAGACTAGTGCTAGTAATCAATAAAACACTAGCATCCAATATGTACCAGGACACAGTCAAGATTTGTAGTTCTGTTATCCCCATGCATAGCTGACTAATCTTCCCATACCCAAGCACAGACTAGTGCTAGTAATCAATAAGACACTAGCATCCAATATGTACCTGGACACAGTCAAGATTTGTAGTTCTGTTTTCCCCATGCATAGCTGACTAATCTACCTATACCCAAGCACAGACTAGTGCTAGTAATCAATAAAACACTAGCATCCAATATGTACCAGGACACAGTCAAGATTTGTAGTTCTGTTATCCTCATGCATAGCTGACTAATCTACCTATACCCAAGCACAGACTAGTGCTAGTAATGAATAAAAACTAGCATCCAATTTGTACCAGGGCACAGTCAAATTTTGTAGTTCTGTTATCCTCATGCATGACTGACTTATCGACCTATACCCAAGCACAGACTAGTGCTAGTAATGAATATAACACTAGCATCCAATATGTACCAGGACACAGTCAGGATTTGTAGTTCTGTTATCCTAATGCATAGCTGACTAATCTACCTATACCCAAGCACAGACTAGTGCTAGTAATCAATAAAACACTAGCATCCAATATGTACCAGGACACAGTCAAGATTTGTAGTTCTGTTATCCTCATGCATAGCTGACTAATCTACCTATACCCAAGCACAGACTAGTGCTAGTAATCAATAAAAACTAGCATCCAATATGTACCAGGACACAGTCAAGATTTGTAAATCTCTTATCCTTATGCATGACTGACTAATCGACCTATACCCAAGCACAGACTAGTGCTAGTAATGAATATAACACTAGCATCCAATATGTACCAGGACACAGTCAGGATTTGTAGTTCTGTTATCCTTATGCATAGCTGACTAATCTACCTATACCCAAGCACAGACTAGTGCTAGTAATCAATAAAACACTAGCATCCAATATGTACCAGGACAAAGTCAAGATTTGTAGTTCTGTTATCCTCATGCATAGCTGACTTATCTACCCATACCCAAGCACAGGCTAGTGCTAGTAATGAATAAAAAACTAGCATCCAATATGTACCTGGACACAGTCAAGATTTGTAGTTCTGTTATCCTAGTCCATAGCTGACTAATCTTCCCATACCCAAGTACAGACTAGTGCTAGTAATGAATAAAACACTAGCACCTAATATGTACCAGGACACAGTCAAGATTTGTAGTTCTGTTATCCCTGTGCATAGCTGACTAATCTACCTATACCCAAGCACAGACTAGTGCTAGTAATGAATAAAACACTAGCATCCAATATGTACCAGGACACAGTCAAGATTTGTAGTTCTGTTATCCCTGTGCATAGCTGACTAATCTACCTATACCCAAGCACAGACTAGTGCTAGAAATCAATAAAACACAAGCATCCAAATATGTACTAGGACACAATCAGGATTTGTAGTTCTGTTATCCTCATGCTTCGCTGACTTATCTACCCATACCCAAGCACAGACTAGTGCTAGTAATCAATAAAACACTAGCATCCAATATGTACCAGGACACAGTCAAGATTTGTAGTTCTGTTATCCTCATGCATAGCTGACCAATCTACCCATACCCAAGTACAGACTAGTGCTAGTACTGAATAAAACACTAGCATCCAATATGTACCAGGACACAGTCTGGATTTTATGTTCTGTTATCTTCGTGCTTTCCTGACTAATCTACCCATACCCAAGCACAGACTAGTGCTAGTAATCAATAAAATACTAGCATCCAATATGTACCTGGACACAGTCAAGATTTGTAGTTCTGTTATCCTCATGCATAGCTGACTAATCTCCCATACCCAAGCACACACTAGTGCTAGAAATGAATAAAACACTAGCATCCAATATGTACCAGGACACAGTCAAGATTTGTAGTTCTGTTATCTTCATGCATAGCTGACTAATCTACCTATACCCTAGCACAGACTAGTGCTAGTAATCAATAAAACACTAGCATCCAATATGTGCCAGGACACAGTCAAGATTTGTAGTTCTGTTATCCTCATGCATAGCTGACCAATCTACCCATACCCAAGTACAGACTAGTGCTAGTACTGAATAAAACACTAGCATCCAATATGTACCAGGACACAGTCTGGATTTGTTGTTCTCTTATCTTCGTGCTTTCCTGACTAATCTACCCATACCCAAGCACAGACTAGTGCTAGTAATCAATAAAATACTAGCATCCAATATGTACCTGGACACAGTCAAGATTTGTAGTTCTGTTATCCTCATGCATAGCTGACTAATCTCCCATACCCAAGCACACACTAGTGCTAGTAATGAATAAAACACTTGCATCCAATATGTACCAGGACACAGTCAAGATTTGTAGTTCTGTTATCTTCATGCATAGCTGACTAATCTACCTATACCCTAGCACAGACTAGTCCTAGTAATCAATAAAACACTAGCATCCAATATGTACCAGGACACAGTCAAGATTTGTAGTTCTGATATCCCCATGCATAGCTGACTAATCTTCCCATACCCAAGCACAGACTAGTGCTAGTAATCAATAAAACACTAGCATCCAATATGTACCTGGACACAGTCAAGATTTGTAGTTCTGTTTTCCTCATGCATAGCTGACTAATCTACCTATACCCAAGCACAGACTAGTGCTAGTAATCAATAAAACACTAGCATCCAATATGTACCAGGACACAGTCAAGATTTGTAGTTCTGTTATCCTCATGCATAGCTGACTAATCTACCTATACCCAAGCACAGACTAGTGCTAGTAATGAATAAAAACTAGCATCCAATTTGTACCAGGGCACAGTCAAATTTTGTAGTTCTGTTATCCTCATGCATGACTGACTTATCGACCTATACCCAAGCACAGACTAGTGCTAGTAATGAATATAACACTAGCATCCAATATGTACCAGGACACAGTCAGGATTTGTAGTTCTGTTATCCTAATGCATAGCTGACTAATCTACCTATACCCAAGCACAGACTAGTGCTAGTAATCAATAAAACACTAGCATCCAATATGTACCAGGACACAGTCAAGATTTGTAGTTCTGTTATCCTCATGCATAGCTGACTAATCTACCTATACCCAAGCACAGACTAGTGCTAGTAATCAATAAAAACTAGCATCCAATATGTACCAGGACACAGTCAAGATTTGTAAATCTCTTATCCTTATGCATGACTGACTAATCGACCTATACCCAAGCACAGACTAGTGCTAGTAATGAATATAACACTAGCATCCAATATGTACCAGGACACAGTCAGGATTTGTAGTTCTGTTATCCTAATGCATAGCTGACTAATCTACCTATACCCAAGCACAGACTAGTGCTAGTAATCAATAAAACACTAGCATCCAATATGTACCAGGACAAAGACAAGATTTGTAGTTCTGTTATCCTCATGCATAGCTGACTTATCTACCCATACCCAAGCACAGGCTAGTGCTAGTAATGAATAAAAAACTAGCATCCAATATGTACCTGGACACAGTCAAGATTTGTAGTTCTGTTATCCTAGTCCATAGCTGACTAATCTTCCCATACCCAAGTACAGACTAGTGCTAGTAATGAATAAAACACTAGCACCTAATATGTACCAGGACACAGTCAAGATATGTAGTTCTATTATCCTCATGCATAGCTGACTAATCTACCTATACCCAAGCACAGACTAGTGCTAGTAATGAATAAAACACTAGCATCCTATATGTACCAGGACACAGTCAAGATTTGTAGTTCTGTTATCCCTGTGCATAGCTGACTAATCTACCTATACCCAAGCACAGACTAGTGCTAGTAATCAATAAAACACAAGCATCCAAATATGTACCAGGACACAGTCAGGATTTGTAGTTCTGTTATCCTCATGCTTCGCTGACTTATCTACCCATACCCAAGCACAGACTAGTGCTAGTAATCAATAAAACACTAGCATCCAATATGTACCAGGACACAGTCAAGATTTGTAGTTCTGTTATCCTCATGCATAGCTGACCAATCTACCCATACCCAAGTACAGACTAGTGCTAGTACTGAATAAAACACTAGCATCCAATATGTACCAGGACACAGTCAAGATTTGTTGTTCTGTTATCTTCGTGCTTTCCTGACTAATCTACCCATACCCAAGCACAGACTAGTGCTAGTAATCAATAAAATACTAGCATCCAATATGTACCTGGACACAGTCAAGATTTGTAGTTCTGTTATCCTCATGCATAGCTGACTAATCTCCCATACCCAAGCACACACTAGTGCTAGTAATGAATAAAACACTAGCATCCAATATGTACCAGGACACAGTCAAGATTTGTAGTTCTGTTATCTTCATGCATAGCTGACTAATCTACCTATACCCTAGCACAGACTAGTGCTAGTAATCAATAAAACACTAGCATCCAATATGTACCAGGACACAGTCAAGATCTGTAGTTCTGTTATCCTCATGCATAGCTGACCAATCTACCCATACCCAAGTACAGACTAGTGCTAGTACTGAATAAAACACTAGCATCCAATATGTACCAGGACACAGTCTGGATTTGTTGTTCTGTTATCTTCGTGCTTTCCTGACTAATCTACCCATACCCAAGCACAGACTAGTGCTAGTAATCAATAAAATACTAGCATCCAATATGTACCTGGACACAGTCAAGATTTGTAGTTCTGTTATCCTCATGCATAGCTGACTGATCTCCCATACCCAAGCACACACTAGTGCTAGTAATGAATAAAACACTAGCATCCAATATGTACCAGGACACAGTCAAGATTTGTAGTTCTGTTATCTTCATGCATAGCTGACTAATCTACCTATACCCTAGCACAGACTAGTGCTAGTAATGAATAAAACACTAGCATCCAATATGTACCAGGACACAGTCAAGATTTGTAGTTCTGTTATCCCCATGCATAGCTGACTAATCTTCCCATACCCAAGCACAGACTAGTGCTAGTAATCAATAAAACACTAGCATCCAATATGTACCTGGACACAGTCAAGATTTGTAGTTCTGTTTTCCTCATGCATAGCTGACTAATCTACCTATACCCAAGCACAGACTAGTGCTAGTAATCAATAAAACACTAGCATCCAATATGTACCAGGACACAGTCAAGATTTGTAGTTCTGTTATCCTCATGCATAGCTGACTAATCTACCTATACCCAAGCACAGACTAGTGCTAGTAATGAATAAAAACTAGCATCCAATTTGTACCAGGGCACAGTCAAATTTTGTAGTTCTGTTATCCTCATGCATGACTGACTTATCGACCTATACCCAAGCACAGACTAGTGCTAGTAATGAATATAACACTAGCATCCAATATGTACCAGGACACAGTCAGGATTTGTAGTTCTGTTATCCTAATGCATAGCTGACTAATCTACCTATACCCAAGCACAGACTAGTGCTAGTAATGAATAAAACACTAGCATCCAATATGTACCAGGACACAGTCAAGATTTGTAGTTCCGTTATCCTCATGCATAGCTGACTAATCTACCTATACCCAAGCACAGACTAGTGCTAGTAATCAATAAAAAACTAGCATCCAATATGTACCAGGACACAGTCAATATTTGTAAATCTCTTATCCTTATGCATGACTGACTAATCGACCTATACCCAAGCACAGACTAGTGCTAGTAATGAATATAACACTAGCATCCAATATGTACCAGGACACAGTCAGGATTTGTAGTTCTGTTATCCTAATGCATAGCTGACTAATCTACCTATACCCAAGCACAGACTAGTGCTAGTAATCAATAAAACACTAGCATCCAATATGTACCAGGACAAAGTCAAGATTTGTAGTTCTGTTATCCTCATGCATAGCTGACTTATCTACCCATACCCAAGCACAGGCTAGTGCTAGTAATGAATAAAAAACTAGCATCCAATATGTACCTGGACACAGTCAAGATTTGTAGTTCTGTTATCCTCATGCATATCTGACTAATCTTCCCATACCCAAGTACAGACTAGTGCTAGTAATGAATAAAACACTAGCACCTAATATGTACCAGGACACAGTCAAGATTTGTAGTTCGTTTAGCCTCATGCATAGCAGTCTCATCTACCCATACCCAAGCACAGACTAGTGCTAGTAATGATTGATTGATTGAATGGTGTTTTTTTGCCCTTTCAATATTATTTCAGGTATATCGCGGTGGCTGGAGCACCTAACAATTATTTCCTGGTATTTCTCTCTCCAGTACAACCACCACATCCTTTCCTAGCCTCCAGCTGCTATCTCACGTAGGTCTTCGATTATCAACCCATTTGTGAGAGACAAATAGTCGGAAAGAATGAGTGCAGCCTTCGGGGATCGAACCCAGGACCTCTAGATTGATACTCGGACACGCTACCAACTGCGCTATGACGGCGGCCCAGTGCAAGTAATGAATAAAACACTAGCATCCAATATGTACCAGGACACAGTCAAGATTTGTAGTTCTGTTATCCTCATGCATAGCTGACTAATCTACCTATACCCAAGCACAGACTAGTGCTAGTAATGAATAAAACACTAGCATCCAATATTTACCAGGACACAGTCAAGATTTGTAGTTCTGTTATCCTCATGCATAGCTGACTTATCTACCTTTACACAAGCACAGACTAGTGCTAGTAATGAATAAAACACTAGCATCCAATATGTACCAGGACACAGTCAGGATTTGTAGTTCTGTTATCCTCATGCATAGCTGACTAATCTACCCATACCCAAGCACAGACTAGTGCTAGTAATGAATAAAACACTAGCATCCAATATGTACCAGGACACAGTCATGATTTGTAGTTCTGTTATCCTCATGCATAGCTGACTAATCTACCTATAATCTAGCACAGACTAGTGCTAGTAATGAAAAAAACACTAGCATCCAATATGTACCAGGACACAGTCAAGATTTGTAGTTCTGTTATCCTCATGCATAGCTGACTAATCTACCTATACCCAAGCACAGACTAGTGCTAGTAATGAATAAAACACTAGCATCCAATATGTACCAGGACACAGTCAAGATTTGTAGTTCTGTTTTCCCTGTGCATAGCTGACTAATCTACCTATACCAAAGCATAGACTAGTGCTAGTAATCAATAAAACACAAGCATCCAATATGTACTAGGACACAATCAGGATTTGTAGTTCTCTTATCCTCATGCATAGCTGACTAATCTACATATACCCAAGCACAGACTAGTGCTAGTAATGAATAAAACACTAGCATCCAATATGTACCAGGATACAGTCAAGATTTGTAGTTCTGTTATCCTCATGCATAGCTGACCAATCTACCTATACCCAAGCACAGACTAGTGCTAGTAATGAATAAAACACTAGCATCCAATATGTACCAGGACACAGTCAAGATTTGTAGTTCTGTTATCCTAATGCATAGCTGACTAATCTACCTATACCCAAGCACAGACTAGTGCTAGTAATGAATAAAACACTAGCATCCAATATGTACCAGGACACAGTCAAAATTTGAAGTTCTGTTATCTTCATGCATAGATGACTAATCTACCTTTACCCAAGCAAAGACTTGTGCTAGTAATGAATAAAACACTAGCATCCAATATGTACCAGGACACAGTCAAGATTTGTAGTTCTGTTATCCTCATGCATAGCTGACCAATCTACCCATACCCAAGTACAGACTAGTGCTAGTACTGAATAAAACACTAGCATCCAATATGTACCAGGACACAGTCTGGATTTGTAGTTCTGTTATCCTCATGCATAGCTGACTAATCTACATATACCAAAGCACAGGCTAGTGCTAGTAATCAATAAAAAACTAGCATCCAATATGTACCAGGACACAGTCAAGATTTGTAGTTCTGTTATCCTCATGCATAGCTGACTAATCTACCTATACCCAAGCACAGACTAGTGCTAGTAATGAATATAACACTAGCATCCAATATGTACCAGGACACAGTCAGGATTTGTAGTTCTGTTATCCTTATGCATAGCTGACTAATCTACCTATACCCAAGCACAGACTAGTGCTAGTAATCAATAAAACACTAGCATCCAATATGTACCAGGACAAAGTCAAGATTTGTAGTTCTGTTATCCTCATGCATAGCTGACTAATCTACCCATACCCAAGCACAGGTTAGTGCTAATTATGAATAAAAAACTAGCATCCAATATGTACCTGGACACAGTCAAGATTTGTAGTTCTGTTATCCTCATGCATAGCTGACTAATCTTCCCATACCCAAGCACAGACTAGTGCTAGTAATGAATAAAACACTAGCATCCAATATGTACCAGGACAAAGTCAAGATTTGTAGTTCTGTTATCCTCATGCATAGCTGACTAATCTACCCATACCCAAGCACAGACTAGTGCTAGTAATGAATATAACACTAGCATCCAATATGTACCAGGACACAGTCAAGATTTGTAGTTCTGTTATCCTCATGCATAGCTGACTAATCTACCTATACCCAAGCACAGACTTGTGCTAGTAATGAATAAAACACTAGCATCCAATATGTACCAGGACACAGTCAAGATTTGTAGTTCTGTTACCCTCATGCATAGCTGACTAATCTACCTATACCCAAGCACAGACTAGTGCTAGTAATGAATAAAACACCAGCATCCAATATGTACCAGGACACAGTCAAGAATTGTAGTTCTGTTATCCTCATGCATAGCTGACTAATCTACATATACCCAAGCACAGACTAGTGCTAGTAATGAATAAAACACTAGCATCCAATATGTACCAGGATACAGTCAAGATTTGTAGTTCTGTTATCCTCATGCATAGCTGACTAATCTACCTATACCCAAGCACAGACTCGTACTAGTAATGAATAGAACATTAGCATCCAATTTGTACCATTGCACAGTCAAATTTTGTAGTTCTGTTATCCTCATTCATAGCTGACTTATCTACCTATACACAAGCACAGACTAGTGCAAGTAATGAATAAAACACTAGCGTCCAATTTGTACCAGGACACAGTCAAGATTTGTAGTTTTGTTATCCTCATGCATTGCTGACTTATCTACCTATACCCCAGCACAGACTAGTGCTAGTAATGAATAAAACGCTAGCATCCAATATGTACCAGGACAGTCAAGATTTGTAGTTCTGTTATCCTCATGCATAGCTGACAAATCTACCTATACCCAAGCACAGACAGGTGCTAGAAATGAATATACGCATCCAATATGTACCAGCACACAGTCATGATTTGTAGTTCTGTTATCTTCGTGCATAGCTGACTAATCTACCTATACCCAAGCACAGACTAGTGCTAGTAATGCATAAAATACTAGCATCAATTTGTACCAGGACACAGTCAAAATTTGTAGTTCTGTTATCTTCATCCATAGCTGACTGATCTACCCATATCCAAGCACAGACTAGTGCTAGTAATGAATAAAACACTAGCATCCAATATGTACCAGGACACAGTCAGGATTTGTAGTTCTGTTATCCTCATGCATAGCTGACTAATCTACCTATACCCAAGCACAGACTAGTGCTAGTAATGAATTAAACACTAGCATCCAATATGTACCAGGACACAGTCAAATTTTGTAATTCTGTTATCCTCATGCACAGATGACTAATCAACCCATACCCAAGCACAGACTAGTGCTAGTAATAAATAGTACACTAGCATCCAATATGTACCAGGACAGTCAAGATTTGTAGTTATGTTATCCTCATGCATAGATGACTAATCTACCTTTACCCAAGTTCAGACTAGTGCTAGTAATAAATAAAACACTAGCATCCAATTTGTACCAAGACTCAGTCAAGATTTGTAGTTCTGTTATCCTCATGCATAGCTGACTAATCTACCCATACCAAAGCACAGACTAGTGCTAGTAATGAATAAAACACTAGCATCCAATATGTACCAGGACACAGTCAAGATTTGTAGTCTGTTATCCTCATGCATAGCTGACTAATCTACCCATACCCATGCACAGACTAGTGCTAGTAATGAATAAAACACTAGCATCCAATATGTACCAGGACACAGTCAAGATTTGTAGTCATGTTATCCTCATGCATAGTTGACTAAACTACCTATACCCAAGAACAGACTAGTGCTAGTAATGAATAAAACACTAGCATCCAATTTGTCCCAGGACCCAGTCAAGATTTGTAGTTCTGTTATCTTCATTCATAGCTGACTAATCTACCTATACCCAAGCACAGACTAGTGCTAGTAATCAATAAAACACTAGCATCCAATATGTACAAGACACAGTCAAGATTTGTAATTCTGTTTTTCTTCATGCATAGCTGACTAATCTACCTATACCCAAGCACAGACTAGTGCTTGTTAGTAAAATAACATCAGCATCCAATATGAACCAGGACACAGTCAAGATTTGTAGTTCTGTTATCCTCATGCATAGCTGACTAATCTACCTATACCCAAGCACAGACTAGTGCTAGTAATAAATAGAACACTAGCATCCAATATGTACCAGGACACAGTCAAGATTTGTAGTTCTGTTATCCTCATGCTTCGCTGACTAATCTACCTATACCCAAGCACAGACTAGTGCTAGTAATGAATAAAACACTAGCATCCAATTTGTCCCAGGACACAGTCAAGATTTGTAGTTCTGTTATCTTCATTCATAGCTGACTAATCTATCTATACCCAAGCACAGACTAGTGCTAGTAATGAATAAAACACTAGCATCAAATATGTACTAGGACACAATCATGATTTGTAGTTCTGTTATCCTCATGCATAGCTGACTAATCTACCTATACCCAAGCACAGACTAGTGCTAGTAATGAATAAAACACTAGCATCCAATATGTACCAGGACAGTCAAGATTTGTGGTTCTGTATTTCTTCATGCATTGCTGACTAATCTACCTATACCCAGGCACAGACTAGTGCTAGTAATGAATAAAACACTAGCATCCAGTATGTACAAGGTCACAGTCAAGATTTGTAGTTTTGTTATCTTCATACATGGCTGACTTATCTACCTATACCCAAGCACTGACTAGTGCTAGTAATGAATAAAACACTAGCATCCAATATGTACCAGGACAAAGCCAAGATTTGTAGTTCTGTTATTCTCATGCATAGCTGACTAATCTACCCATACCCAAGCACAGACTAGTGCTAGTAATAAATAAAACACTGGCATCCAATTTGTCCCAGGACACAGCCAAGATTTGTAGTTCTGTTATCCTCATGCATAGCTGACTAATCTACCCATACCAAAGCACAGAATAGTGCTTGTTAGTAATAAAACATGAGCATCCAGATCGTATCAGCATCCAAAATGTTCCAGGACACAGTCAAGATTTGTAGTTCTGTTATATTCATGAATAGCTGACTAATATACCCATACCCAAGCACAGACTAGTGCTAGTTACATGAATAAAACACTAGCATCAAATATGTACCAGGACACAGTCAAGATTTGTAGTTCCGGTATTTTCATGCTTTTCTGACTAATCTACCCATACCCAAGCATTCAAGTTTAGTTCTTGTGTAGATGTTCAGTCATCTCCTATACCTAGGCATAGATTAGTTTATGAGAAAGTATCGCCATATATCATTTTGGTCAACCATTTTAGGGATATTTTACTGGAAACAATTTCTGCAATGAAAATGTTAGTTTTAGCCTGTTCATTTTATGAAACCAAACACTCAGGATGAATATTTGAAGTGGGTGCAATTGTATGATTATGTTTTTGGATTCCTACCTTCATGAAATCAACAAATATTCTAATTGACATTGATCTTATTATTTATCGTGTTCATCTGCCTTATTCAGTAGGGCAAGGCTTAGCTGTAACTGTTTTTTTGCAAGTAACCTTTAAGGGTTCATTTAAAAGTTAGTCTGAAATCATCATGAACGCATGCAAATTATTGTATCCTAAAACCAAGAGGGTTTGAGGAAGTGAGCACATTTCATTGTTGGGTTACCAAAGCCTCGAAACCTAAGCTTGCATAAGCTGAAGTTATGAGGGTTTGGTTACCAACCTATGCTTTACAGTCTAATGTTATATATATTAAGAAGTAAATAATAATGAATAAAGGCTGATTTACCTTAACATTGACCGGTTACTGAGGCTCCACCCTGTCATGGGAAAAATCTTGGGTTATGCCTTTCCCACTTAAGTAAATGAAGACTATGGTCTGGTTTAACCCTTTCCTGTTTTCCAAAATTTTGGACCTGTCCAAATTCAAAGGTTTTGCAGACGAAAATTTAAAGTTGATTTGATTTGAAAAATAACCATTCAGTAGGGTAGAAAATAGTGTGGAAAAAGAAGAAATTGCTTGTCAGAAGCAATTTCTTGTATTTTCACAATTTTTTCTCAATCACAAAATCACAGGCATGTAAAAAGCAGGGATTAAACAGCAAAGGGTTAAACTGCTTGACAATAAGATTTAGAGAAGAAGATAACACCATGTAATCCAATGTAACCAGATAAGTGACAATAAACTTGAGGTTGAATTACTTTATATTGAAATAGAAGCATCAGGCAAACTGTATTCACAGCTGTCAGTCCAAGCCTGAATACACTATCTAAAGGTAAAAGGTGTGAAAAATTACCTTGATGCCTGATTGATGTCTGATTGAGTTAATTATCTCACCTGATGGGTTTTCAATTAATCACTTTGCTTGTCATATTTGTCATAGTTTGTAATTGTTTTTCCATCCATCCATCCATCCATCCATCCATCCATCCATCCATCCATCCATCCATCCATCCATCCATCCATCCATCCATCCATCCACCCACCCATCCATCCATCCATCCATCCATCCATCCATCCATCCATCCATCCATCCATCTATTTCTAATTTGGTATTGGATAAATTGGCAGTAAGATTCACTTACTTAGTCTGAAGATTAAATTCTTGACATAATAATCATTTTTCCAAAGTGAAGACATTTTTTAGCTTTCCATCACTGTAAGTGCTGCTGGAAGAAAAAACATTAGAGAACATCAAGATGACAGGAGAAATTTCTTGTTGCAACCAATACACCTCTTATTTCCTATTTGCTTTTTACAACCAATTGCCCCGATGATTTTTTCACTGACCCTTCTAATATTTTTTTTTTACAGAGGTATGGATGGGTATGGCAGACTGTGGGATCTGAGGACAGGACGATGTATCATGTTTCTAGAGGGCCATTTAAAATCTGTCTTAGCTGTGGACTTTGCTCCAGATGGGTAAGGATTTGCATGAATAGGATTTTATTTATAACAGCAGGTATTTTGTATACTTATGCACAAAAAAAGTAACTTAAAAAAACTTCTTATTAAAAGATTTGCTATTTTAGCTGGATCTAATTATAATAAATAAGACTCGTCACATGAAAAGGGACCATCTTGGAATTCTTAATAATTAATATTTGAAAAAGAGATTGGTTCTAGTACAGGCCAACCAGAGGATGCATTTCAAATAATCTTTCACAGAAAGGTAGATTTATCATTCTAGACTCAGAAAACTAGAAAAAAGTAAAAGTTTCAACCCTAGTCAGTCTGCACTGTCTGCCTGGAGACACTATACACACTACCCACATGGGCCCTTTTCATGTGACAGGGAGCAAACATGTAACGAAAATGTAATTTTTGTATTCATAAGTTGAAATCTCTAATATCGCTCCATGAAAAACAAAATGATTCTCTTCATCTTTAAAATGAATTCAATCTCATATGTGTGTTTTTCCTGTCTATTTATCTTTACTACCGTAGCACATGCCCATATGCGCGACGCCCCCAGAGGACGATTAGTTGTTACGGGGGAAGTGCAAGGATACATAACCAAACTACTGCTGAAATCCGCCATGGTTCTTTAACGTGCTCAGTGTAAAGCACCGTCTCATAGGCCTCGGTTAAACATCTCATCTGAAAGACAATTAGTTTGTTAGTGTGCCAGCCTGGGTTTGAACCCACGCCGTCAAACTTCAATAGTTTTGAAGTCCGGTGCGCTACCAACTGAGCTCAATATCATATGCAGAGGTTATAGCAAATCTATTGTAAGTGTCTCTCTTCAGGGTTTGACATCACATGTCAATAACTGTGTATGTGAATTTCTGTTTATTTATTGTCGCTATTGTAGCATATTATGCCGAAATAATTGATGCCCCTAGAAGACTATAAGTTGTTTAAGGGGTTAGTGCAAGGATACATTACAAAAAATACTGAGATTGGCATGCTTCTTTAACATGCTCAATGTAAAATACCTACCCACAGGGTCTCTGCTTAGCGTCTCATCCAAAAGGCAATAAGTTTGTTATTGTTACATTCTGGAGAATTAAACCCACAATTTCAACTTCTATTTGTTTTGAATTCGGGTGCTCTAATAACCGAGCTTATTGGTCTGACAGTCAATATATGTAAATGAAAATAAATGACTGACCAATTTAAACACTGTCAATCTTGCCCGAGTGACCACATCTATTTAGCGACCGTTTTCAAAATCGCCTTCTCTAAATTAAAATATCTTAAAAAGGAGCCATAGTTGGTTCAAAAATTAATGAGACAATTCTATTGAGTTTAAACAACATAGGATTAAAATGCTTATTAATCTTTGTCATGTTGAATAAAAAAATTTCATGAAAATCAAAGGGCTGAAAGTACCAACTGTAGGTCAAATTTTATTTGAAAAACTAAATCTATTGACAATTCTGGTTTGAAAGTGAGAAATAGGTGGTGTAGACTAACATCAGACTGTACATATGTGCAGGCTGATGTTTGTCTATAGCTCCTGCCAAAGCAGGAATATTCCGGGTTCAGCATGACAAGGGTTAAATAAAAAAAGTATGCTTCTTATTGTCCCATAAGTTATCACTTAATACATATTTTGCTGTACTTATTTATAATATGATGATTGTTTGCCCAATATTTTTTGGGCAACTTAAACATTGCATAAACAGCTAAAGGTGTGACATGTACAATAGTACAATAAGGTTGAAAAAAATTGATTTGGTTTTTAGCTTGTCTGTTGTTGTTTTTTTTTTAAATGAGGCATTTTGAGCGCCTTGGTGCTGTTCCCTCTGTTCGTGTTGGCATAGTTATAGATGTTGGGTGACAAACTTTAACTTTGGCTATTTCTCTGTTGTTAATGAAGATATCTTCATGAAACTTAATAATTGTGTTCATTATCAGATGAGCTATCAGGTCCTTCTCTGGGCTGAAATTTCTTTTTGCCAACACTTTTGCCAAATCGAAAAAAAATGGAGCCAAACTTGTATTTCAGATGCCATTTTTCTTCTAAAAATTGTGCTTGATCAGATATTATGTACCTTTTATATAACTCATCGTTGAGGGGGGTTGTTTTTAAATGTCAATTAATATTTCATTGACAGTTAATTTTTGAAAACACTCACAGAAGTGTTATGGGTAGCCAATTGAATGACACATATGCCTTTTGCCTCACTTAATTGCCAGTCACTTGTGAGTGTGTCTACACAATAGCCTCCCAACCTATGGCAAAATCACTAATCCCTGATGGGTCAAAGTTTTTTGTTGCCAGTCGTTTCGCCAATTTCATTTTTTTATTGCCAAATTCTTTTTATTTTTACATTTGGCGACAATGGTGACCCCAGACAAGGCCTAGAGCTATCCAGACAATCAAGTGGGATAACTGTGGAAGCATTTTGTTTGAATAATGCCCCTCTTTTGATTTAGAATTTTTTGCATTTATAATTAAGCACTTGCAACGGAGTGTTGGTAGAAGTGGATGTTACTCTTGTTTTGTTCCATGTCCAAGATCATCTATTTTAGAGAAAAAGGATGTTTGGGTCTCTGTAGTGGGGTTTTGTGATAGAATCAGGGCTTACCTTGCCCTTAGGCAATTTAGCCATCTGCTAAAATTCTGGAAAATTGGCTACAAAAAAATTCAATTGGCTAAAATGCTGGTTATGGTAGGGTATCATTTTGTAAAGTCCATTGTATAGAAAAGAGAAACCAAAAGAGTTGAGATCATTGGTAGAACAATTAAGTAATTGATACGTTAGATAATCCTTCACACCTTTGATTGACCCGTTGTTGATCATGAATGAAAAAATTTACATTAAAGAATATTGCAAGTTTTAGATTAATTTTTTCGACAAGGAGAATAAGATGGCTACAATGTAGTCATTTGGCTAAAGTATTTTCAAATCAGCAAAAATGTTGGCTAAAAGAAATTTTGACCCAGGGTAAGCCCTGCAGAAGTCAAGGGCATGGCAAGTCTGACCTGTGTCTTCACTTTGCGCTTAGTTGATAGATAAGGTCTCAGCTTATCTTAAAGTAGACAGTCAATCTTTCTAAATTCACTACATGTATATGACTGTCAAGGCTGCTCAATGTTTGCAACTCAGGCACATGTCAAATTGTTGGAAATGTCATGCACAGGCTCATTTGCTTGTTTTAGATTTCATGTTGTCAGTGGTAGTGAAGATAATACAGTCAAGATCTGGGACGCTCGTCAACGAAAGTGTATTTATACAATACCAGCTCATAACAATATTGTCAGTAAAGTCAAATTTCAACGTAAGTAGTCTTCCTTTGGTTCCTTTAACCCTTGTCATGCTGATCCCAGAATACTCCTGCTTTGGCAGGAGGTATGGACAAACATCAGCCTGCACATATGTGCAGTCTAATCTTAGTCCATACAACCTGATTTTCCCTTTTAAACCAGAAAAGTTTCAGAAATTATATTTTCAAAATCAAATGCTGACTAACAATTAGGAAATACAGAGCTTTCAGCACTTTGATTTTTTATATAATTTTGCCAAGTTTTTTTATTCAGCATGACAAGGGTTAGAATAATGTTTTGATATTTTCATTTGAAGCTTGAAAATATTGTCAGTACATGGCTTCCAAAGAGAGGCTCTGCCTTTTTTTTAGCTCACCTGAGCACAAAGTGCTCAAGGTGAGCTATTGGGATTGTAGAATGTCCGTCGTGCATCGTGCGTCGTCCACAATTTCTTTAAACATCTTCTCCTCCTAAACCAGTGGGCCAATCTTGATGAAACTTGGCAGGGATGTTCCTTGGGTCAAGCTCTACCAAAGTTGTTCAAATAAATGAAATCCACCCTTAACTTTCCCTTTACCCTTAACAAAAAGGGTGAAAATATGAAAATCTTCAAAAATCTTCTTCTCTGAAACCAGATGGCAGACAGCTTTAATATTTGGTGTGTAGCATCACCTAGTGGGCCTCTACCAAGTTTGTTCATATCAAGACCCTTGGGTCATATTTGGGCTTTGCACGGGTGCATCCCTTTATCTCTTATGAGCACGAAGGGTAAAAAAACGAAAATCTTCAAAAATCTTCTTCTATGAAACCAGATGGCAGACAGTTTTCATATTTGGTATGTAGCATCATCTAGTGGATCTCTACCAAGTATGTTCATATAAAGACCTTAGGATCATATTTGGGCGCAACCCTTTTTACATAGAATCAAAGAGAGAAAATCTTTTTAAATCTTCTTTAATCGAAACCAGAGGACACACTGCCTTCATTTTTGGTATGTAGCATCATCTAGTGGGCCCCTACCAAGTTTGTTCATATCAAGATCCTTAGATCATATTTGGGCTCCAACCGGGCGCATCCCTTCAGCTCATCTGAGCATGATGGGTGAAAATAGGAAAACCTTCAAAAATCTTCTTCTCTGAAACCAGAATGCAGACAGCTTTCATATTTAGTATGTAGCATCATCTTATGGACCTCTTTCAAGTTTGTTCATATCAAGACCCTGTGGTCACATTTGGGGTCCACCCGGGTGCATCCCTTTTTACATAGAATCAAAGAGCAAAAAGGCATATCTGTCTTGCTCTCCGCTGAAAATGTTCCATGGTATTGATCTTAGGCAATTATCTTCTTTTTGACATCTGCCTATCTAATTAATGTGATGTCCCAGGGGTCAAAGAGACTCAGGTGAGCGATCTAGGACCATCTTGGTCCTCTTGTCTAAATATTTTCAAATTAAAAATTGAAAGAAAAATCTTCTGATTTTTCCCTCTTCTCCAACAAATTTTTAGCTTGCCTTTACCTACAAGTCAAATGTGTAGTCTTTTATATTTGCTACTGGCTTTTTCTTCTCCTCTTAACATTTTTGGAGAAAACCAAGGTATGACCTTTGTTGTTTGTGTTGGCATTGTTGGTGGCGTTGGTGTAAATTGTTGGCAAACTTTAAAATATCTTCATGAAACTTAGCATGTGTGTTCACTACCAGATGAGCAACCTAGGCAGTCAAGGGTGATAACTTCGAAAGCATTTTTGTAAGAGTTATGGTCCTTCTTTTAAACAGATTTTTACATTATCCAGCAAATGCAGCCAAACATTGCACCTATAGGGGGTGCTCTTATTTAAGCCAGTTATCAGAATGATGACAATGTGTAGACTGGTCCAAAATTAAAGATGTGGTAGACGACATTTCAATGTGATTGAAATGTATATTATGAGTTCAAACAAGATTACAAAACACAACGATGAAATGAGGAGTATGCAAGCAATTTCTTGAATCCTCAAAGAGCTTTGGACAGCTTTAATTTGTAACAGCAGGATAAGGCAGTAATAATTTAATTCTAGTTGATTCCAATATTCATGCATTCTGATTGGCTAGAAAGTTGGTTTTATTCCCAAATAAAATCAAATTTGAGTACACAGCTGTATTGTAAGATTCCGCTAAAAAGTAGACCTGTAAGAAATCCGCTTCTTAACTGACAAATCTTTACATTTTTGCCTCAGAATATTGAATTATAAGATATGAAGATATTATTTGATGATTTTGTAGAGGTATGAAACTAAAAACCTAATTACACTCATGTATGAATCCGCTTTGCGTATTCATACAGTGTGATTAGGTTTTAAGTTTCATACCTCAACGAAATCAACAAATAATATCTTCATCTCTGAAACAAATCTAATTGCATACAGAAATAAACTTTCTGCATTTTCATTTGTATTTCAGCCCAGAATGGTAGATATCTGGTTTCAGCATCTTACGACAACACAGCCAAGGTAGCGTATTTTCTATATTTATTATTCTAATTTAAGGGGGCTTGTACATTGCCTATACTATTGACAATAAGAAAGTCAATCTTCAATATTATATAAACATGATCAATAATATTTTCAAACCTTAGATAGACAATTCATTGATTATGTATGGGCAATATTCAAAATTGATCAATATATTGAATTATTAGCTTGGCTGTTCTTGTTGTCAAAACTGTTGTTGTTATCGTCGCTTTCATGGTTGTTCGAAAACTTTTGTGGTGATATCTCTGGTACTACGGAAGGCATTCACTTGAAACATACTTTCACTATCAAAAGAGCAACCTATACTATCAAGGGGGATAACTCTTGATTCATTTTAGAATTAATCAATTTAGATGAAGAACATTCATATCATTCAAAAGTCACTCCCAATACTCATTTAATTTCATTCAATAATATTTCCAAATCACACTATTGGAATTTCACAGTGTTCTTAGCTTTTGTTCGTTAATAATTACCTACAGTTACAAACCGATTACATGAAATCGAATAACCATTGCTTCAATACATTTCTGTCAATACTCTATCAATGCTTTTAGCTTTCCAAATGCTATTAGTTTGATCCCTGACGGCGGCACTCATTCTTTCCGACTATTTGTCTCTCACCAATGGGTTGATAATCGAAGACCTATGTGAGATAGCAGCTTGAGGCTAGGAAAGGATGTGGTGGTTGTACTGGTGATAGAAATACCAGGAAACCATTGTTAGGTGCTCCAGCCACCGCGATATAACTGAAAAAATGTTGAAAGCTGCGTTAAACTCCATTCAATCAATCAATCCAAATGCTATTACCCATTATTCTACTGAATTCAAATTTTCTGATTGCCAATTATGGACATTTCAACTTGTATGGCTCAAGTTTTTCCACAAAAACTGAGTAGTAAGCAGTCAGTATTTACTAAGATCAGACTGCACATCTGTGCAGGATGATCTTGGTCTATACTATCTACCAAAGCTTTATGCACAGCAAACATTTGCCATGAACAGCTTGATATGGTCTAAGAATTTTTATTGGATTGGACATGTTTGAACTACTGGTATTCTCTGAATGATTATACCTTCACCTATGAAGGGTGTTGTATGGGGGTGGGTATAGTAAAACTTGTATTAAGCCATGGATAAGAGGACGACCAAAAATGGTCATTAAAGAAAGCGGCCACTTAATACATGTTTTGTTTACAAATAAGAAACATACTTTTTAATTGAATACGCATCTAATTTGAAAATTCTCAATAATCCTGTATTGTTAAAACTCATTAGAACCGTCTCATTGAGGTGATTCTGGTGGGTTTAAACAACATAAGATTCATTTACAATAATTTTGGACCAAGTATACCTAATATTTATGCCCCCGTATCAAGAGATCGGGGGCATATTGTTTTACTCGTGTCCGTCTGTCTGTCCGTCCGTCCGTCTGTCTGTCTGTCCGTCTGCATGTCCGAAAACTTAACCTTGCCAATATCTTCAAGCCTATTCAAGATACAAAGCTAATATTTGGCATGATGATAGATCTCAATGATCCGCATCCGCTGGTACCAAAGTCAAGGTCATGTGACAAGGTCAAGGTCATCTGTCAAGGTCAAACTTTGAAAAAAAATGCCGTTACGGGGGCATTCGTGTTTCACAAACACATCTTTTTTTTTTTAATATATTTTGATATAAAGAAGGGGATTTTGAAGACGGTTGCTAAATATAAATGGTCCCTTAATAGCGGTGCTGGCTCTAGCAAGATTGACTGTATTGAATTCACTTCGTCTGTCTCTCTGTCTGTCCGTTCATCCTTTTGTAGACATTTTTGTTTCCCGACTCTAACTCAAGAACTAAGTAACCTAGAATCATTTAATTTCATACAATTGTTACACTTTCCGAAGGAAGTGCCCTATCATTTTTTTGTTATTGAACATTGTCTGAATGCTGTCTTGAAACTGCGACAAAAAACTAGTGGGAACACAAAGGTCAAGAGTCCAAATTGAACTTTGTTGAAAATCATTAACAAAACTGGGAAAAAGCACTGGGGGGGGGATAAGTCTGCTTTGCTACAGGTCCAGTTTATTTCTGTTACAGATCTGGTCACACCCTGTATGGGCCCCCATCAAGACCCTGGCAGGACACGAGGGTAAAGTTATGGGAGTGGATGTTTCTGATGATCTACAGTATATCGCTTCCGTGTCATTTGATCGAACTTTTAAATTGTGGGCGTCAGAATCTAAAGGAGGTCTCAGATAGCCAAAGAAATGTTTTTGTCATCATTATTTCATCTCTCATTTAATAAATATGAAAAATTACTTTTGTCAGATGTTTTCCCCCGTTTTTAGCTGGGCTGTAGAGGAAAGCCGAGCTACTGTAATCATTTTGGCATTGTTGTCGTTGATAGCGCAGGCATTGGCATGAAAACTTGGACCTTGGAAAATAAGAAAATTTCTTAAACTCTTCTCTGAGGATTTCATATTTGGTATTAAGCATGATCTAGTGGACAAATCAAGGAGTATTGTATCAATAGCTTTTTCTTGATAACCTTAAGATAAGTGAAATGTTCACAACACTGGTACGACAAGATGCCACTGGTCTTACGTTCAGCTCAGTTTGGGCTCAATGCATTTAACATAGAAACAAAGAAGTTTGTGTAGTTGGCAATATTTGGGCTCTGCTTAAAATCTAGATGCTCTGAATTTTAGTTAGAAAATAAGATGTAAATCTTTGAAAAATTTCTTCTCTGAAACCAGAAGTTATTCAGCTACGATATTTGGTATTAAGGTAGTGGACCCGTAACAGATCTGCAACATTACGGAACTCATGATCTTTCACATTGTTGACCGAGGTTTCCTAATGAAAATCATTAGGAAACCTCGGTTAATGTTGTTAAAGTTCTTTACTTCCGAGACATTGCGAAACTATTAAGGGTCTACTACCTTGATCATTATCTAGGGGACCACTACCTAGTTTGTTTTCATTATGAGCCTTGGGTCATATTTTGGCTCTGCCAGTCAGATCTCATTTTTCTAAGATCCCTAGTGGCAGAACACACCCTTCCCGACATTTTTCTCCGTATGATTGGACTTTAATTGTAAACCTTAGTATGATAGAAGATGGAGCCGAGCAAAAGGTGGAATGGTAGTTCTGGTTCGAGAAAAACTATGAATGTGATGTTAGAAGCTCCAGTCACCGCTGTATGACTGAATGTCTGTTAAAAATGATGTTTGCCCCAATTCAAATAAATAAATTATTTTATTATGAGACAAAAAAGAAATCTTTTAACAGTAATCTCACTTGAAACTAGCCTCTCACTAAAAGGCATAGACTGGGCATATTGTCGACTATCATGAACCCTTTGCTGTTTAATCCCTGCTTTTAACGTGCCTGTGATTTTAGGATTGAGAAAATATTGTGAAAAAAGAAGAAATTGCTCCTGACAAGCAATTTCTCCTTTTTCCACACTATTTTCTACCCTACAGAATGGTTATTTTTCAAATTAAATCCACTTTAAATTTTCGTCTGCAGAACCTTTGAATTTGGACAGGTCCAAAATTTTGGAAAACAGGAAAGGGTTAAATCATTATAAATGAGTTGACAGTACCACCAGTCTACAAAGGGCATGGATAAACAACACCACCATTGTATCTCTTGTACAAAGCAACTCCAAGTAGACATATGTCATTCATATCCATGTGACCTATGGGTCAAGGCGACTCAGGTGAGCAGTATAGGACCTTCACAAATTCACATATTGTTGGTCCAATTTTAAAGCTTTGAAACCACCACTGTATTCAGGATGAAAAATGGCGAAACTGTTGGCAAATTATATCCTGCATTGAATGAAAGGGGTATTATTAGTCCCCCACCGGTTACCGGTTGGGGGACTATAGGTTTGCTCGATTCCGTCTGTCTGTCCGTCCGTCCGTCCGTCTGTCCGTCCGTCCGTCTGTCCGTCTGTCCGTCACGCTTTTGTCCGGGCTATATCTTCTAAACCATATGTGCTAGCAACTTCAAACTTGGTACACTTATAGATCTCATTGAGGAGCAGTGTCATGTTCAAGAACCGTTACTCTGCCACACCCACTTTTTGAGTTATTGCCCTTTGTTGTTTTTACCCTTACATTCTTGTCCGGATCATATCTCCTAAAGTATAAGTGCTAGCAACTTCAAACTTTGTACACTTATAGATCTCATTGAGGAGAAGTGTCATGTTCAAGAACCGTTACTCTGCCACGCCCACTTTTTGAGTTATTGCCCTTTGTTGTTTTTACCCTTACATTCTTGTCCGGATCATATCTCCTAAAGTATAAGTGCTAGCAACTTCAAACTTTGTACACTTATAGATCTCATTGAGGAGAAGTGTCATGTTCAAGATCCATAACTCTGCCACGCCCACTTTTTGAGTTATTGCCCTTTGTTGTTTTTACCCTTACATTCTTGTCCGGAACATATCTCCTAAACTATAAGTGCTAGCAACTTCAAACTTTGTACACTTATAGATCTCATTGAGGAGAAGTGTCATGTTTAAGAACCGTTACTCTGCCACGCCCACTTTTTGAGTTATTGCCCTTTGTTGTTTTTACCCTTACATTCTTGTCCAGAACATATCTCCTAAACTATAAGTGCTAGCAACTTCAAACTTTGTACACTTATAGATCTCATTGAGGAGAAGTGTCATGTTAAAGAACTGTTACTCTGCCACGCCCACTTTTTGAGTTATTGCCCTTTGTTGTTTTTACCCTTACATTCTTGTCAGGATCATATCTCCTAAACTATAAGTGCTAGCAACTTCAAACTTTGTACGCTTATAGATGTCACTGAGGCAAAGTGTCATGTTCAAGATCCGTAACTCAGCCACACCCACTTTTTGAGTTATTGCCCTTTGTTGTCTTTACCCTTACATTCTTGTCAGGATCATATCTCCTAAACTATAAGTGCTAGCAACTTCAAACTTTTTACAGTGATAGATCTTGTTGAGGACAATGGTCATGTTCAAGAACTGTTATTCTGCCACGCCCAAATTTTGAGTTATTGCCCTTTGTTGTCTTTACCCTTACATTTTTGTCCGGATCATATCTTCTAAACCATAAGTGCTAGCAACTTCAAACTTAGTACACTGATAGATCTTATCAAGGACAAGTGTCATGTAGAAGAACTGTTTCTCTGCCATGTCACTTTTTAGAGTTATTGCCCTTTGTTGTTTTTTAGTCTTACATTCTTGTCCCGATCATATCTCCTAAACTATAAGTGCTTGCAACTTTAAACTTTTACAGTTATAGATCTATTAAGTAGGAGGTATATTATAAGAGAGGATTTTTTGTTATCCGGTGGGGGACTCCTGTATTGCATCGCAATACGACATGCACTTGTTCACAAACAGGTTGCCCCGTTTTGTCATCCTAAATGCAGAGCAGGTCCTACTAACACAATAAAATATCAATCGGGAGTTTGGCCCCCACTCGTTCAACTTTAATCCTGCCGTAGACACAAGTTATTGGAACACTTAGTTTTTCTTGTGTTGAAGGAAGGATGATATGACACATATTTCCTTACATTTCTTTCCCAAAGATTCTTAAAATTTAGGATGTGGGATCTTTGTCCTATATTGAAGAATCAAAGGCATGTCAGCAGACAATGCACTGAGCATTAAATAAAGTCTTTACATATTATTGAGCCTGTGCGTGAGATTTCCAACAATTTCAAATATGCCGAAAGCAAATACTCTGACCGGGCTGTACATCTGCACAGTCTGACCAGAGTCTTCACCATATGTTTTGTAGATAGATTAGGTCTCAAAATATCTGTAGACTATCAGGTAACTTTATATTTACTCTATGTGTCTGTCTACGCTACTCAGTGTTTGCACCTCAAGAACATTTCAAATTGTTGGAAATGTCACGCACAGGCTCTGATCTCTTTATCCTGCTCAATATCGAATTTTGCTTCAAACAAATAACCAAAACTTGGAACATTTAAACCAGTCTTGCTTTATTTCTATCTCTGCTTTTGGTTTTAGTTTTGTTTTGTTTTTTTTTAAACCTGAGGATCGGTATTGCTATAGCCCTAGTGTCGTTGTGGTTGTCGGGAAAAAACTTTGACATTTTGTAATATCTATGGTGTTTTCAAAAGGCATTCACTTAGAACTTTGCGCACACAAAGGGTGATTCTGCGCATTTTGTGAAAATTATGCCCTTTTTTACACTATCAAACACCCAACAGCAGAGCATAGCTACCTGTGGACAGTGCCCTTGTTTCCCACAATAATAAAGAAATTGTGTAAGCTGATCGAAAAGTTCAAGATTTTCTCATAATTCTTAGGAGTAAAATTTTCCACAAGTTTTTCTTTGCTATGGTACAGTTTGAAACATCCTGAAATTGGCTCTCATCCCATTTAAATTACCGTACTAACGCACCATTCATTCATTCCAAACATTCACTCAAACCATTCAGAAATGCTCCAAATCATTAAAAAAAACACTTAAATTGTCCATAAAACCTCACAACAGCATTTAAAATCAGGAATATATATAAATTTATATATATTTTTTTCTCTTTTAGCTCGTTTGGCTGAAGGCTGGCAAGCTATTTACATGGCAATGAGTCCATTGTGTGCCCTTCCATGCGTCTGTCTGTGCATGAACTTGTTCTTTGAACATCTACTTCTATACCAATGGGCCTATTTTTACCAAACTTGGTAGAAATGTTCCTTTGGTGACCCTCTCCTTAGATTGTTAAAATATTTCGATTGACCCCCATAAATGGGCATGGCAAGGCAGTGCTTATTTTCACTTTAAATTTTCAAAAATCTTCTTCTTACCAACCATTCGGCTGATTTCAATGAAACTTGGCGTAAATGTTCCTTGGGTACCCTTTACCTAAATTGTTAAAGAAATCATGATTCTTTAAAAATCTTCTCCTCCCAAATGATTGGGCTGAATTCAACGAATCTTTGCATGAATGATCCTTTGGTGACCCTGTACCAAAATTGTGAAAAAAGTATATTGACCCCCGAATATGGGCGTGGCAGGTCAGGACTTATTTTCTCTTTAAAATCTTTAAAAATCTTCTTTTCTAAGACCACTCTGAGGATTTCAGTAAAAACTTGGCATGTATGTTCCTTGGATGACCCTTTAAATGTAATTGTTAAAGAAATTCCCGTTGATACCCAAATATGGGCAGATCTTATTTTTACTTTAAAATCTTTAAAAATCTTTTCGTCATAAACCTTAGGGTAGATTTCAATGAACCTTAGCATGAATGTTCCTTAAGTAACCCTTTACCTAAATTGTTTAAAAAATATTGATTGACTCCAAAGTATTGGCATGGCTGATTTCACTTAATTTTCACTTGAAAAATCTTAAAACATCTTCTCCCAAACCACTTGGCTGATTTCATTGAAACTTGGCTTGGATGTTTGTTGGGTGACCAATTACCTAAATTGTTAAAGAATTATTGATTGACCCCCAAAAATGGGCATGGCAGGGTGGGGCTTATTTTCACTTAATTTTCACATTGAAATCTTCTCCCAAACCATTGGGCTGATTTCAATTGACCTCAAAATATGAGCATGGAAGGGTAGGGATTATTTCCCCTAATTTTTTTAGCTCCACTGGCTGAAAGCCACTGGGGCTATTGTCATGGCGTTGTGTCCGTCGTGCGTCCGTCCGTCCGTCCGTCCGTGCGTGCGTCCGGTCGTAAACTTTTCTTTAAAAATCTTCTCCTCAGAAACTACGGGATGGATTTCAACCAAACTTCACAGGAATGATCCTTGGGTGACCCTCTTTCAAAGTTGTTCAAGAAATTTTGATCCAATGAAAAACATGGATTTAATGGGCGTGGCTTATTTCCAAATATGGTAAAAAGTGAGTTTTCTCAGATTCTAATCAATGGATACCAATTAAATTTTACATGAATAATCCTTGGGTGACCCTTTATCAGTCTACAAAAAATCATTGTGATCGAATGGAAAATATGCATTTTATGGGCGGAGGTCATTTCTCTATATGTTATATAGTGGAAACTTTGAAAATCATTTTCTCTTAATCTAACTGATGGATATCAACCAAATTTCACTTGAATGATCCTTGAGTGACCCTTTATCAGTCTACAAAAAATCATTGTGATTGGATGAAAAATATGCATTTTATGGGCAGAGGTCATTTCTCTATATGTTATATAGTGGAAACTTTGAAAATCATTTTCTCAGAATTTGATTTTTGGATACCAATTAAATTTCACTGGAATGATACTTGAGTGACCCTTTATCAGTGTACCAAAAATTATTTTGATTGGATGAAAAATATACATTTTATGGGTGGAGATCAATTCTCAATATGTTAAATAGTGGAAACTATGCAAAACATTTTCTCAGAATGTATATCAAACATTTTTGGTATGATCTTTGGGTGACCCAATATCATGCAGTCAAAAATTATTTTGATTTGACGAAAAATATGTCTTTTAATAGCAGAGGTCATTTCTCTATCTGTTATATAGTTGAAACTTTGAAAATCATTTTCAACATCAGTAGAACCCCAAATATCTAAAAATCTAGTCAAAACATTTATTTGCTTTTACAAGAATTTCAAGCCTGTGGAGCGACTCAAGCCATTCATGGCTTTCTAGTTCTTGAAAATCTTTTCCTTCCAAAACCACTGGGCTGATTTCAATGAAAGGTGGCAGGAATGTTCCTTGGGTACCCTTTACTTAAATTGTTTAATAAATTTTGATCAACCCCCATACATGGGTGTGGCAGGGCAGAGCTGATTTATATTTTACTGGGCTGATTTCAATGAAAGGTGGCAGGAATGTTCCTTGGGTACCCTTTACTTAAATTGTTTAATAAATTTTGATTAACCCCCATAAATGGGTGTGGCAGGGCAGAGCTGATTTATATTTTAAAAACTTTAATAATCTTCTCCTTCCAAAACATTGGGTTGATTTCAATTAAACATGGTATGAATATTCCCAGGGTGACTCTTTCCATAAATTTAGAAATTTTGATTGACTCCAAAGCATGGGCGAGGCAGGACAGGAGTTATTTTTACTTATCATTAAAAATCTCCCCCATCCTCTGGTTTTTAGCTCCACTGGCTGAAAGCCACTGGGGTTATTGTCATGGCGTTGTGTCCGTCGTGCGTCCGTCCGTCCGTGCGTGCGTCCGTCCAGTCGTAAACTTTTCTTTAAAAATCTTCTCCTCAGAAACTACTGGATGGATTTCAACCAAACTTCACAGGAATGATCCTTGGGTGACCCTCTTTCAAAGTTGTTCAAGAGATTTTGATCCAATGGAAAATATGGATTTAATGGGCGTGGCTAATTTCCAAATATGGTAAAAAGTGAGTTTTCTCAGATTCTAATCAATGGATACCAATCAAATTTTACATGAATGATTCTTGGGTGACCCTTTATTAGTCTACAAAAAATCATTGTGATCGGATAGAAAATATGCATTTTATGGGCGGAGGTCAGTTCTCTATATGTTATATAGTGGAAACTTTGAAAATCATTTTCTCAGAATGTAAGTGATGGATATCAACCAAATTTCACTAGAATGATCCTTGAGTGACCCTTTATCAGTCTACAAAAAATCAGTTTTATTGGATAAAAAATATGCATTTTATGGGCGGAGGTCATTTCTCTATATGTTATATAGTGGAAACTTTGAAAATCATTTTCTCAGAATGTAACAGATGGATATCAACCAAATTTCACTGAAATGTAACTTGAGTGACCCTTTATCAGTGTACCAAAAACTATTTTCATTGGATGAAAAATATGCATTTTATGGGCAGAGGTCATTTCTCTATATGTTATATAGTGGAAAATTTGAAAATCATTTTCTCAGAATGTGATTTTTGGTTATCAATTAAACTTCACTGGAATGATCCTTGAGTGACCCTTTAACAGTGTACCATGAATTATTTTGATTGGATGAAAAATATTCATTTTATGGGTGGAGGTCAATTATCAATTTGTTAAATAGTGGAAACTATGAAAAACATTTTCTCAGAATGTAACTGATGGATATCAATCAAACATTTTTGGTATGATCTTTGGGTGACCCATAATCATGCAGCCAAAAATTATTTTGATTTGATGAAAAATATGTCTTAATAGTAGAGGTCATTTCTCTATCTGTTATATAGTTGAAACTTTGAAAATCATTTTCAACATCAGTAGAACCCCAAATATCTTAAAATCTAGTCAAAACATTTATTTGTTTTACAAGAAATTCAAGCCTGTGGAGCGACTCAAGCCATTCATGGCTTTCTAGTCATTAAAGTAAAAACAGCCCTTTGTTTAAGGAGAAGAACTTGTTTAATGGAAATTGACGCACCCACAGAGGCACTGACGCACCGCCATGACACCGCACCGCCATGACACCGCCTTCAGCCAGTGGAGCTAAAAACGAGTGGGTAGGGGAGATTTGTAAAGATAAGTAAGAATAAGTCCTGCCCCGCCTAGCCCATTCTTGGGGGTCAATCAAAATTTTTCAATTTATGGAAAGAGTCACCCTGGGAACATTCCTGCCACCTTTCATTGAAATCAGTCCGGTGGTTATGGAAGAAAAAGATTTTTAGGGCAAATAATCCCTACCCTTCCACGTTCATATTTTGAGATCAATGGGTTTATTTTCCCTTTAAAATTTTTAGAAAAATATTTTCCTTCTAAAGAATTAAGTGGATTTAAAAGAAACTTGGAATGATGATCCTTGCATGACCCTTTCTGGAACGAAAGGCACTGTTGATCTCGACAATTTTGTAAAATATTTTTCTCAAAAGTGGAAGTGTTTCACCGATATTTTCGATTGTGATCATGAAACAAAAACGTTTGAAAATGTTTTACAGGGTTACTAGCTTCAAACCTAAGACAACATTTAATTTGTATGAATGCAGTTTTGCGCCACTACTAGCAATCTTTCAATTATATCGCTGCGGCTGTGGCATCTTACAATGGATTCCTCTGATTTCTCACACCAGTACTACCATTACATCCTTTCCTAGCCTCCAGCTGCTATCCCACAAAGGCCTACGATTATCAACCTATTAGAGAGAGACAAATGATCTGGACCGGGATCTTTTGATTGAAAGTCCGACGCACTACCACGTCGCTCACTCGGGAACCCTTGGCGGTTCTACGGAATATGCCTCGGGAGTAATAAGGGCGCGGCCATGAAGGCGCAGTGTTATACTGCGTTTTGCTTTCAAATTATATAATCATTATAATTATTCCGAACATGCCAAAAAGATCTCCACAGACGATCGGAAAGCGTTAAAGGAATTTGCTATTCTTCAAGCGTAAAAATCAAAGTACCACCTAGACTGGTTAACCTATCCCATCTGCGCTACCCTCCGATACTTGTCAATATCGATAGATTGAGGCAGGCTCGCCTGTCCAAGTACCACCAGGAGCCGAATTACCTAAAAAAAAATAACCAAAAATTACTACACTTAAGTCCGAGCCTCTTTCCAGTTTAGGGAAAATCCCGAGCGATGTTCCGAATGCAACGTCGCTATGACGGCGGCTTAAGCATTTCTTAAGCGTTTCGCGAACGTTTCATCCTGGACGCAGAGCTGACTAGTCAATCGAATCATTGATTGTGGATCCAAAGGCGAGGTCGGTCTCCGACAATTATGTTAAATACGTTCCTCAATGATGAAAGGGATGCATCAATATTTTCTCTAAAAAAAGGTAAAACATCAACAAAACTAACAATGATGGGTACATTGTATTTTATGACACAAAATATCACCACCCATGAATTAAAATGCAATATAAGTCAATTTTAGTGCGATCTATAGGCTATCAAAGGCTAAGATGAAAGCGTCATGTCAAAATATTACCTGGTCGATCCTTGGCTTATTGTCTTCTGGCGCAATCTTTTTCTTTTTTTTTTACCAAAATAAAAATATTGGCCACTTTTATTTCGCTGAATATATATGATATATCAAGTAAGCAAGATTTCGCTTATATATTAACATTAGAAAATTAACATTTTAACTTTACACTCATTCCCATTCGTCGATTCGGAAATAGCAATGAACAATTGCGTCACGGGGCATAGCATGGCTTCCTTTGATATGAACATTTTTTCAGAGATAAATATTTGAGGATGATCTGGTAATTAATTACGAAGAATAAAGAAGTACGTTGGCTTTGTAGTCAGTTACAAGTTATTAATTAAGAACATATAAACATATGCGTGATATTTTGAAAATTGCTTATGTTCGCAAAGCAAAGTCAGAAAATGTTGGAAATGTCACGCACATGCTCAGAAACGATTGATGTTAAATTACTTAGGTGTAAATAATACTCCAAGGGTTAGGTAGGAAATTTTAGCAATGACCTATGAATACGAAGGCACTGACATTAAAATTAATTTCATAGTTTGATAGTGGGTTAAGAATATAACCCTGTACTATCAGAAATATTCATATAAAACGAGTATCAAAAGAAAAAAAGGCCATCAAGTGCTTCGTTACTCTGGGTGCAGGGCTACCCTGTTACCATGATGACATAGAGCTCGAGAGCGCCTCCATCCAAAAAACATACTCTAGTGGTCTATACAGATTACCAATGCGGTACGTTCGCGAGTGCTACGTTATTTTGAACGCAGGACTGGGCATCGAACTCTTTGATAACTGCATTTCTGCTTATTTTTCTTCAAACTTAACCAGGAGATTTTTGCCAATTGTCTAAGACAGTTTTTTTTTTATTATTGATACAATGAAACGTGGCGTCCGAACTCGCAACCGTTTTCCATTTGTTTATTTGAGCACTCATTAAGTGAATAAATATATCGCTTTTATAGTTGCGCAAAAATAGGTAGTTCGCTAAGATTGGCCAATTTCGGCAATTTTCGAGTTATAAAATTGCATCATTGGTGCATTTGATTTGTTTTTAATTTATAAATCGATGTTTCAAATGAGGACAATACCATAATGCGCTGATAAAGAGTGAATGCAATGTGTCATATCAAAATGCGTCAACATTACATTTGATTTGTTATAATACCTATAAGACAAAAAAAGTAACCAGAGCGTTTTTGATATAAGCCTCTTACCTGTGCTCTATCCATTCTGAATGAGCAGTGTTGCGATGAAATTACAAAATCGACAAGAGTGAGTTACATACGTGATTGATAAATATAGACTCAATAATAGTAATATTATCAGTATTTAATAAAGATGTTAGTGTATTTCTTCTTTTTAATATACTTTAATTATGAATCGAAAAGTACATTTGTGCATGCTGATCTTAGTCTACATTGACTGATCAGGCTGAACACGTGTATGTACAGCAGTTATACAGTTAAGAAAATCGTGAAATTGACAAAATGAATGAGTTTGCAATAACTATTTAATGAAGTTGAATGAGTGTGGAGCGCGTAAAAATCTAATTATGTCTGTGAAATCGTTGATTTTATCTATCGATTTTTATTTTGAATGTAGTAAGGGATTTTATTATATTTAGTGTATTCGGAATGTTTTTGAATGGCTTAAGTGAGTGTTTGGAATGAATGATTGGAGCGCCGAGCGAATGCATTTGAATGATTTTGACCGGAACGATTGTCACGTCAAATGTACCCCATCTTCACAGGGCGTGGTTTAATTACATTTTGCAATTTGCCAACATTAAAAGTCAAATGTTTTGATTGGTGAGTTTATTAAGTGGTTTGGAAAATTGGCCGACGTTTAAAAAGAATTGTATTTTTCCTTACAAGGAATATATAAATACATATAAGGAGTAATGCACATATTATATTGATAAATTATTTTCATATTAGCTATGTTTAAGTTTAAATCAAGCTATTTTATACGAGTTGTGTTACTTAGTGAACTATTTTTTATTCCAAAAATATTAGCTTCTTTCGACAAACTTCGAAGTGCGGACATTTTCGAGCGTTTAACGGACATTAATGGACATGAATTACGGCATTTACACGCGCGTGACGTTTCCCGACGTCACAAGAAACGCTCGTCTGCTGATTATTTCGGTTCTGCAGTTTATTTTGACGGGTATCGACAACACTTGCGACTTCGTTTCTTGACAAAGAGAGGAAGGATTTCAATTCCAAATGAAAAGTTTACTGTTCAATTTTGGGCGAAGCCGGAAGGTGGTCAAAATACTTACACGCCGATAGTTGGTAAGATGTTTTCACTCATTAACAGACGACACAGTTTAAATTTGATTTTTTTGTGTATGAAATTTTAAAAATCGCTTTCCTTTGGAATAGAAGCCATTTGGGACAATGTAGAAATGACCCACTGTGACTTAAGCTTTTGTTTTTAAAATTTTAGTTTATACTAATTTATTTTAGTTCGATTGCGACGAAAGTTTAAGCTTATAGAATCGCTCTCGAACACTCAATCCTGATGTTTTCACGTCCCCGAGAGAGAGGCAGTGGTTTAAACCCATTGCTACCCATTTTTACAGCTGGGTAAACTGGGGCTTGCTATTAAGTTTTTTGTCCATAAACACACCCCGGCAACAGTGGGGCTCGAACCATGGACCTCTAGATCACGGATCGAGTGCATTTACCACTAGGCCACCGAGGCAGTCAACATGTTCATGAGAACATGTTCTGCGCTTTATAAGCACACGTGAAATTAAGGTAAGAAATTTTCTCATGCGACTTCTTTTGCAAGTTTACTATTAGTTTATAGCTTTTACTAATTTACTTTAGTTCGATTGCGACGAAAGCTTAAGCTTATAGAATTGCTCTTGAACACTCAATCCTGATGTTTTCACGTCTCTGAGAGAGAGGCAGTGGTTTACTGTTAATCATTTGAGTAAAAAAGATCTAAAACGCTTTCTTGGATGCCCAGAGTACATACTTCTCCTTGTAAGTTAAAGATATGCACGTGATTCGTGGACCCAGAAATTATTCTTTTGGGGATGAGGGGGTGAGCTCATTTTCGTATAAAATTTTAGAGTGCATACTGACCAAATGTTGCTTTAATTTTTCAACTTGCCAAAATTCTATGGAAGTGGGTCCGGATCCGCGGTCACTACCCCTCCATCCGTGCATGCACGGACCCTCGCTGTCTGATAAGGATCTATGTTTATTTTTTTTTAAATGTTTTCTTTTCATTATTGTTTCGAATTCTTTCTTCTTAATAAGTTGTTGAAATGAATGACGATCAAAAATAAAACTCGCCTAATCCAGATAAAATATGACATTGAAAAGTTAAGTCTGATCCAGGTCAAGTCTGATCCGGGTCAAGCTTTAATCTACGATAATCACTCAAGCTGCAAAACTCTACTATAAACTAAATCTTTTTCGTCATTGTCGAAAGCATGATTTAAGGAATTGATATACTTTTTAAGGGCGTAACTAACATTACGTAATAGAATTAAATCCTCTTTCGAAAAATGTCGTTAATGAATCATCATAACGTCGAAACTACAGCTTATTCAAGCTGTAGTTACGATGTTTTGATCATTCATCAACGCTCAAATCATAGAAAAGGGGAGCGGACGGAGGGCATTCATCTAAATTGTCTCAGTCCACATATCGCCTTTATCCTATATATTCTATGTTGGTCGACTTCTGAGTGCGTATACATTTCAAAATCCTAGTTACGCCTATGCTTTTATAAAACAGTCATGGGTTCAAGAAGAAAACGTTCGGTAAATTTAGAGGAAATTGTTTCCGGCGATGCACGTCTATAAAAAAAAATATAAACGAACAAATGGGATAGCATCTTAAACGTGCACAAGCGTCTTTGCATCCTGAACGCAGGAATTGAGCGAATTCCGCTGTTTAGTTATATCTTAATTGTCAATTTTCACATCGGAAGAATCTTTACGAAAAAGAAAGAAGCAATATTATCCGTTAATACTGATAAATAAGATTTAAGCGTATGAAACATTCGACTTAAACTTGATTATCAATTTTAAGTCGAATGTTTCACACGTTTAAATCTTGATAAGGCACCTTTTCACCGTTTTTAAAACTAATCTGATTTAAAACACAATTAAAAAGAATTAAAACTAATTCTATGACAAGGGTCGAAATGTATAACGTCGTAGGAAACATAAACATGTAGTTTGTATACAAAATAACGTGATAAAGGGGCACGTTTCCAATTAATTGACACAACAAAATAAGAGTCCAAGATGTTAATCAAACAAACAAATGGTATGCATCCTTCGATTCATAATTTAGCACTGTTCAAGTTTTCAAAAGACCTGACTCTATGGATATAGATACGCTATTTATGACATGTGATTATAATACAATTGTAGGCCTATACAATCCTCGAGTCAAAGTAGTGAATTCTGCAGTTTCGACTTCTACGAATCTAAAAGACGTCGCTGAAAAGTCGGCAGGTTAAACTTTAAGATGAAAGTCACCGACGCGTCGCCGATCTCAGAAAAAAATGCGCTATGGAATCGGCCGATGCACCGATCAGTCGCCGACCAGTCGTCGATTTTATTACCGATTCCACAAAAAGACGTCGGAGCGTTAATGTGAAACTAGCTTAATTAAGAAAGACTACGTTTTGCAAATAAGGAATTTTCTGAATCTAGCATGATTATTCAACTTTCCTGTTTAATCATTACCGAAATACGCCTTCTGCTTGATCTATGCTGTATCTTATTCTTTTTCCAAATATTTATTGCACGGAGTTCTCCGATGGTATCTTGTCGAGTTACGGACCTCTTATTCTTTCTATGACGAAAAGATAATAGATACTCTCAAAAGAGTTGATAACCTCAATATGATTTTTTAATAAAATCTGAAAAAAAGCCGAGAATGAGTAGCTTTACTGTAACTTTGCCATTTATCAATAACCTTTGTCATGCTGAACCGTGCATAGTCCTATCTTGGCGGGAGGTATAGGCAAAGATCAGGCTGCACATATGTGCAGTCTGATCTTAGTCTTTACCCCCCGATTTTCCTATATGAACCAGGATAGTTTATAATATTTTTTCCAAAATAAAATTGACTCAAAATTAGTGCACCCGGTGCTTCCATCACCGTTTGATATTAAAGCAAATTTTCAAAGGTTTATATTCAGCAGGACAAGGGTTAACGTACGGTCGGGTGTTTGACCAGTGGGGTAGTGACCTTATATTTTATGACTTTAGACTGAATAGGGATCTACCTTTTGAACCCATAAATCATATATTCGTGAAAACGGTAAAAAAGAGAGAAAATTTTAGTGTTTGAAAAGCATTAAATCGAAGAAGCCGAACATATCAAAGCCAAGGACGTATACCTGTACATGTATACACTATTCAAAAGTTCAAAGCGGCTACCTTACATTTCTCCCCTTTTCACATTGTTTTTTTTCCGTATTAGAATTTGAACTTTTCCGCTGGAAATCTCCATGTACTTCACTAAAAACAATTGTCCATTTTTTGTGTAAAAGCATACATCAATGACTCCCCAAGGAGGAATCCACTGCTTCCCCCTAACTTTCAAAAGTTACGAAGATGACATTTTTCAGAGTAGAATTAAATTTTCGAGCAAAAAAATAATAAAAAAAAAGAATAATCCCAAATCCTATCAAATTTATAGGTGGGAGAAAATAAAGAAAATACATTTCTAAAAACCAAATGAACTCTCACAACATGATAATCGTCTTTCATTCGTTTTATTCTAAAAACATTCCTCGAAGAACTTCTTTGTTGAAACCGTTAACAACATCGTGTGAATATTAGTTTATACTAATTTATTTTTAGTTCGATTGCGACGAAAGCTTAAGCTTATAGAATCGCTCTCGAACACCCAATCCTGATGTTTTCACGTCACTGAGAGAGAGGCAGTGGTTTAAACCCACTGCTACCCACTTTTACAGCTGGATGAACTGGGGCTGGCTATTAAGTGTTTTGCCCATAAACACACCCCGTGACAGATGGGCTCGAACCACGGACCTCCAGGTCACGGGTCGATTGCATATACCACAAGGCCACCGAGGCGTGTGATTATTAAGGTGAATGATTTCGGAAAGATCTAGGAATGAATTCGAATGGAGAAGATGAACCAGCTTTGATTGATACTAAGGGAAATTAATGCAATATCGCTAATATCGTCCAAATCGGACGAAATTATCGAAATTTCATTACCCCCTTAAATAACCAACATAATTTTCTATAAAAAATCGTTTGTCTTTGCAGTCCAAACCAACACCAGCTTAATAGAATGAATTATTGATTCAACTTAAATGAATTTGTGAAGTTTTTTATGATACTAGGGCGTTTTTGAATGGTTTTTGGAGCGTTTTTGAACGATTTGAACGACTGGTATGAATTCCAGGAATGGAGTGTTGAGCGAGCGATTTAGAATGATTTTAAACCATTTCACAATGTCATTCAAACCTAACAAATCATTTATTGTTGTTGTTTTTTTTGTTTTTTTTTTCATAATCTGGCTTTGATTTTGGTGCATATGCGAAGACAATTATTTTCTTTTTCAAAGATCAGTATGTTGGTTTTTAAAGGGGGAGAGGGTTTAATATATCGATAATTTCTTCCGATATGGACGCAATTAACAATATTGTATTAACCCCCTTTTATTTCATTAAAAACTTGTTCATCCCACGCATTCAATTTCATTACTAGATCATTATTTATTCAATCACTTTGTCATTTACACTATGTTATTAGCTATAAACTCATGCATGCTTTGAAATGTTACTTTTAGCATTCCTGCGTTCAGAATGCACGGAACGTTTGCAAACCCTAAAATATGGAGTTGCTTTGCAACTAACGTTCATCTCAACTATTTCGCGAACTTTTTTACCGTGAACAAAGGGCAGATTTTAGACAAATTATTTTGATAAGTTCAGTTTTTTTGACCACATATATGTTGAATGTAGCTAAATACAGATTTGACCAGTAAAAATATGAAGCTATTGGTAAATAAATGATGAAATTTTAATAGGTCATCTATGCTCTATAGCCGTATATCTATTGTGCATTAGTCTATAATAAAGAAAAAGACAATTTTAGGGTAAAAAGTCAAATTTATTCTATTCAACTGAAAAAGCATAAACCCTGTGCTTAAAAGTGCGATAGAATCATTCTCTTAAATGTTTGTGAATAACTCACAAAAGACACTTTAACACAATGCATCAAAGAATAATTTTGCTTTGAAATTTTGTTTGACCTTCACTCTTATTTTGTGAAAAATAATTAAAATATATTTAACATTTCTGTATTTAAAAAAAATCGACTATAATTCCGATCAATATCTGGTTTCAAATACCATCGGTATATTTTATCACAAAAATATTATCCAATTGACGTTTTTAAGTTATTTTTATTTGAAACGGAGATAAAACCAACCATCAAAACGTCAAACGTTCAAAAACGATTTTCATTCAAAATTATATATCTAAACAGACATGCCTTTTATCCAAAGTAGCTTTTTAATGTATGTGACCCTTCTCGTAAAAATGGACCTTCTGGGCAGTGCGTTAAGTGTTGGACCTAGTCAGACTGCGCAGATTTTGGTGTACAAAGACGACCTAACCATGCGTTAAATTAAAGAAGAGATTCAAACCTAGTGAAAATCAAATAAATGTTCACGCGCATCAATGTTCTCTATTTTCGTGCCGCACTATTTTTTTCTTAAAGATCTACTTTAATCCTACAACGAACTACCTCCGGCAGTAAATTCCAGTGAGGTCACACAGATGGTTTCCGAAGCTCTCCGAATTCGAGCCTTTTCCAAAATTAGACTGGTTCTACTGTCGACTCATGTATGAAGCCGGCTTTTTTGATAGTCGACAGTGGGACCAGTCTATTCCAAAATAGACTGGGTAACTACCCCTAGAGCGGGTTTCAAGTTTATTTCCAAAAATTTACTCATTAAGGGTGTACTACCTCGATGACTTTTAATATATAGAAATTGACGAAAGAATTATATTCTATCAAACTCTATGATCCTGTAGCACTTAAATAAATTCATATTGTTTGGAAACAATAAATTGATTGATTGAATGGAGTTTAACGCCGCTTCCAACATTATTTCAGTTATATCGCGGCGGCTGGAGCACCTTACAATAAGTTTCTGGTATTTCTCTCACCAGTACGAGGGTTGTCCCAGAAATTCGTTTACATTTTTTTTCAAAATCCTAGCGTCCGATTACAGTAAAACTCTTGAACTGACAACACATAATATGATACAGATTGATAAAGGTTCTAATCCTTTCCTAGCCTCCAGCCGCTATCTCACATAGGTCTACAATTATCAACCCATTGGTGAGAGACAATGAGTCTGAAAGAATGAGTGCCGCCGTCGGGGATCTAACCGAGGACCTCTAGTTTGTCAGTCCGACGCGCTACCAACTGCGATATGATGGCGGCTTCTGGAAACAATAAAGACTTATGTTTTATAGCAAATCAAGGCTGTTGATTTACCGGTTAACAAAGGAAAAAGAGTCAGGAATAACATAGAAAAATAAAGAACACAATCCCACCACAGGTTTTATACTAATCCTGCCAAATGATTAAAAAATAAATTTTAGGGTTTTTTTACCATGAAAAGTATTTGAGTTGATTTTTTCAGAAATCTACGATGAATGCGAGAACCACGTGTCTAGTACAGGATGGATTGTGGGTATCGGAAGTAAGAGTTTCGAGAGACGAGATGCGAGATTCGTGTTCTCCATGTTTACAAAGGACGCCGAGTTCACATCACATCTTTTTGCACACAAACAATACGACCCTCGGATATGGACTAACATTGCTGCCACTTATGACGGTGAAGTGATGTCATTGTATATCAATGGTGCTCGAATTTCGCTTACCAATGAGCAAAGGGGTGTTATTTTCCCGAAATCTAAAAGTAAGTGTAAACTGCTGTTTCTCGGCGGTAATTCGATGAAAGGTTCTCTCTATAGAGGGAAAATCGACGAATTCCGGCTTTGGGATCGGCCGCTAGAACACTCCGAAATAACTGCAAACATGTATGTCACTTCATCAGTGCTACCATTTGATTTAAAGCTACTGATTTCTGATTCATTCGACGAAAAAGATTTAATGCAATGGCGGGTCAAACCATCAATGTTACCGGAAGTTGTAAAATCGGATATTCCTTTGTTTGACCATCATGTCCGGTTTGAAGCGCCACACTGCGGCGAAACTGTATGTGATGATCCAGCAGCCGTGATGAGTTATGTAAACAATGTTCAACTGAGAAGCGAGAAAAATTTGAGATTGAGAATTGTCAATATAATGGAAGACGATGGCACAAATCCACTCATTTCGGACAAGCAACTGTTTGAACAAGGGAAAATATTAAATAAGATTTATACTGAATACAATATTTCATTTGAAATCGAAAACTTTAAAGTGAAGAACTCAACAATAAGAAACCGCGTAATCATGTTTGAATGTGTCCCATACAAAATTGGAAACAGAATATGTGACGAAGAATGTGCACATTCGACAACCGGAAATGACGGAGGTGATTGTGATGACGTACATACCGAATGTCTTGGAGAGTTGCTTGGCAACGGCGTTTGCAATTCTGAATGCAACAAGGAATACCACAAATATGATGACGGAGACTGCTGTCTCGAAAGTGATGACGTCAACAAAACGTGCATTGATCCAAAGCATCCGTTAAGGTAACATGCTTCTTATTTTCGTTAAATACGATCAATCTTGTTCTAATATTATACACATTTACACAGACAAAATAATGAAAATATTATCTTTGACAACCTTTCTTGAATAAAAAAAAACGATTTATTGCATGTGACATAATAAATTGTACACGTAAAACAATACCGCTTTGCTTAAGATGTAAGCTTCCATTTGTGTAATTGATATCAAATTCACAACAATACAATTTCATATAATTTCTAAAATCATTATTATGTTTTCAAAATGTTCCTATCAATTCAAACAGTATCTAATAGCCTACATTTCTTAAAATGATGAGTTGTTCCACATTAGGGCTTATATCAACGTCGAGGACCTGAAAGTTCATCTCAAGCTAGACGGTTCCACCACCATCAACGTGTTCTTCATCACGGCGTCCTGGTTTAGAGACATATTTAGAGGATTGGCGACTTTTCCGTGGGATAAAAATGTTTACACCAGCGTTGGTATGGTTTTTTTTCTGTAAATTTTGTAGAAACAACAATTCCACAAATCGTGATTATTTATATCATTTTTATTGTGAAGAAAAGGAAGAAATTGGCAAATGTATAGTATTCATTCTTGTATCAGTAATTTGTTGAAGTTCTTCCTCGAATTTATATCATAAATGCTATGGATATTTGTTTTGTTATAATGTTGTTATAGTTTATATTTTTACTGAAGATGGTATCAATGCTTCACAGGCTTTTCGAAAATCACTTTTAACATATTCCCAGTGAGGCAGGGATGGAAAAATCATTGCTTTGAAATTCAAAAGTAACGTATTTTACTTCCATATCATGCATGGGAGAGATATTTTAAGGTCAAAGAATTAATATAATTCGCCTCTACATATATTCAGTAACATAACATTTGGTACTTAAAAGATTATTTGGTCATTTCGACTTTTCCTTTTTCTGTATAAACCTTAAATTTGTCTTTAAAGTTTCATGGATAAGTTGTTTCTAAGCAACGTTTCTCAAGAACAATCCACTAGTCAGAGTGTTATAAAGTCTCAAAATGTTTAATACAATGTATACCGTGGGCCATCAAACAGGCAATGCAGCTAAAATTCCCAGTGAGGCAGGGGTCGAAAATTCATTTCTATTTTCAAAGTTTTCATTGATTTTAAGGGTAATGTTTATTACTGCAATATCAAGCCTCTTAGGGTAACCGGATAATTTTGTTTTAAAAAATACCATAAATGGGCTCTACAATTATTCAGCAACACAAACATAGGTATAAGAATATAACTTTCTATCATGTTGAATTCCTTTTAAGGTTATTCTTAAAAAGTCTGTTTTCAAAATTCTGGAGTGTGTGCTTCTTTAAAGTAACGTATCTTACAAAAGTCCCACTCGCTAGAGTGCTAACATGTCCCAAAATGATCTATATACAATATGCTTCCAGAAAAACATGGTCTTCAAAATTTCCCCATGAAAATATAGATCACGTAAAGTTGTTTGTGTTATAAATACCTTAGATATATATTTGTTTTGTTGTTATTCATCTCTTTCATTTCACTCTAGGTGGTAACATATTCCATGTTGACTCATTTGGCAACATGGACCGGATGAAGTCGTTTGTCCATGAGATTGGCCACAACCTCGGGTTATGGCATACACATCGAGGGATATCTGATCTAGATGCACCATGTGATGATCCTTGTTTCGAATCACACCCGTCCATGATTTTAGGTCAGTATGAAACAGAGAAAGAAGGAAATTAGGTTTAAAAAAAGCGATGCGTCTTAAATACTCATTTGAAACGTTTAAAGATAAGATTCTAATAAATATACACAAAACAGGTGCTTTAAGGAATACTTATTTCATAATAGTTTCATCGCTTCATCCATATACTATTGAATCTTATCGTAAACAAAATAAGTGCAATCAATTGGATATTTAGGGCCAACTTATTTTCGGCCAAGGCGGGTATTGGTGTCTGAATTATTAGATTGTCTCTCAGACAGCGGGCTACCGGCTTTAGACTGATTCAAATATTGTAGCCTAGAAATGCTATTCTGATAGTTGATAGTGGGACCAGTCTACACTTGATTGGAATTCGGGCCAGAAATAAGTTTGCCCTTTGACATTGATATTAAAAATGTCATGCAATGTACACAATGTATTTTGGTATCAAAACTCTCGTCAGTAGTTTCTTCGTTACAAATCGTTATAGGAACCTATACAAGTCTGAATTTATCTTGGATTGCTTTTAGAATTAAAATTGTCACTAAGCTTTCTATTTTAACTAAAGTTTAAGGAAATGTTTTACAACAAAGATAATTGAGCTTGTGCGTGAGATTTCAAACAATTTCAAATATGTGCAAAGCAAAGAATCTGACCAGCCTGTGCATCTGCACAGTCTGACCAGCATCTTCACTTTGCGTTAGGTAGATAGAAATGGTCTCAAAGTATCTGTAAACCATCAGGTAGTATGATATTTACAGTAAATGGCTGTCTATGCTATTTGATGTTTGCATCTCATGTATATTTCAAATTGTTGGAAATGTCACGCACAGGCTCAATTTATTTATTTTATAGGCGACCTATGTTCAGATACAAATCCAACACCTCGGAACAGATTCTGCGCAGATCCCAGACCGGACCAAGTTGACGCAGATAAGACATGCGGGATCAAAAACTTTAAAGATACTCCTTATACAAACTACATGGGCTATGCAGGTTTATGAATTACCATTTATACATTTTAGCATGGATTTTTCCAAGGACAGATTTATTTTACTCTAAATTCAGATGTCAGGAAAAAAACGGTCTCATATAAAGGTGTCTTTTTGGTACTTGGAAAGGTCAGAAGGCTTTGTATATTTACTAGAAGTGAAGTACTTTTGTGTGTGTGTTGTTGTTGTTTGTGGTTGGGTTTTTTGTCATTGCTTGGTTACCAAAATTGCTTTAGGGCGCATTTTATCGTGAATCTAAAACCATTCAGTATTAAGTTCAACAAAAATTTGCTGCAAAGCTGTTGTGTTTGAAAATCTATGCTATTTCAGTCACCCTTAAACATCGGTTACATTTTTTTGCCCTGAATATTAGGTAGCACCATCGGGGTGATTTGAAAATTTATCTCGGCAAATAAAATCTCAAAAGATATACAAATGGCAAAGAAGTCCTGAGATTTTCTGGCTGTAACTCGTATATGCCACCTTGGTCTGATGATAACTGTCAATGTTTCTAAATTCTATTTCAGAAGACTCATGTACAAACCATTTTACTCCCCAACAAGTAGCTCGGATGCATTGTTACCTCGACCTAGTATACCAACCAATGAGAGACATGAAAAACCCGGCACCTGTACCATTAGCTCCAAAGGTTGGTGTTTTCACTGTAATGGAATATCGGAACGTTTTCCAGTTTATTCAAGTAAAATTTATTATATTAAAAATATAACAGTTTAAATTAATGTGAATTTTAGACATGACCGATTATTGGAACATAATATGAGTTCCATTACTCTATTTTATGGTGCCTGAATCGTACTGATGCCGGAGCAAAGTTTGTTTTACCCGGAAATAGTTACACAGCAGATGATAAATAATGATTCGTGCATTTTACATTGCAAAATTCTCTCAAATAGTTTTTGTCAACATTTTGGTCAATATTTAACATTAGTTATTCTTTTGGGATTTTGCAGAATTTTCTGATTATGAATACATGTATGTTCCCGTGTACAAATTATCGCATATAAACTTCCTGGCTAGTTCCATTGAGTTAATTTTGTCAAAAAAGCTATCGAATTTGACAATATTCGGGTATAGTGGTGAATTTAGTCTCTAGAGTTTCTATTTGGCTTTCTATGTTATATAACTACTAAGAAGTAGTTTATACAGGGATGAACTTAATATTCGCGCAAGTGCCTCGGGTAAAGATACTAACGGTAGTGTTAAGTTAAGCTCGGTATATGGTATCATTCAATGGGCCAATTTATTTCTTGCCCGCTTTCGGGTCGGGTGTAGGCTGGTCTAAATATCTAATATCAGAATAGCCTATTCCAGGCTATTCTAATAGTCGATATTTGGACCAGTCTAGAGCTGGTAGCCCACTGTCTGAGCGATACTCTGATGTAGCGGGCAACAATTTCCGCCGGGGATAGAAATAAGTTGGCCCCATAGACAACTTTTAACATTGAGGAAAATTTTGTAACTGTGTGGATAATTTCGATTGCTTTCGTGTTTAGGTCGTAAGAACCACGGAAAGTTCTGTGAGGATGGTATGGATAGAACCGCTAGGAACGGACACCACGTGTGATGCGGATGGTTCCCTGTATCAATATGCCGACAAGGCAACATCTTCGCATAGCGGAGTGCGCTGGTCCCCACAGGAAGCAACCGGTATGTGAAATTTTCTTGTTCATTATATCTTAGGTAATTAAATCCAATGGATTCTACTCTACATCAATCAAGCGAACACTTTTTTTTCTATAAACCAGAAAAGAACATTTGATATACCAGCAAGGTATCTAAGAAGTTTCAAAGCTGTGTTTTGTTTAAGATAATTTTGTTAGTAAAAGCGATTGGATCCAGCAGAGGCAACCTGGGTCAGCCTGCGCAGATCACACAGTCCTACCATGGTTTACACTTTTCGCACTCCCCAGATTATCCATTTTTGCGAGACAGGTCATAAAAGGAGATTAAAGATGTCTTGTATCCAAATGCCCTAGTAGTTACAGTTGATCATTCATAAAGTTTATATATAGTCAACAATATTGTTAAATTGACGAGGCGAATGATTATGGAATGGTTTTTGAATAACACTGAATGGGTACGACGAGTGAGTTTTGAGTGAAACTAAAGGGAGATAATCCAATATCGCTAACTTTGTTCAGGATGAACAAAATTTTCGACATTTATTACCTCCCTTTAATTAAATATGCACTCGATTTAAATAAATAGTTTTCGATTCCTTGAAAGAACCAATCAGAAGCTTATACAATTATGTCGGTGAAATCACGTTTTTCTGGCTGTATTTATTATGAATGTAGTTGTATATCTTACATTTTTAGTAATTTTGGAGCATTTTTGAATGGATCGAGTGAGTGTATGCAAAAAATGAATGAAGCGCTGAGAAGGCGATTTAGAATGGTTTTGATTGGAATGAATGTCAGTTTCATGATGTTCTTAACTGTTTTGAAAAGTTTTATTATAAGGTTTTCCGGATGGGAAGCGGTGTTTTCCGAGTCCGAGATCTTGGATGCCGAGCTACGTCAATTCCCCGCCAACCTGTGAAGATAACTCTTGCTGGTTGGAACTAGGATTTACAACAGCTGTAATACCTAAAAGGTTAAGTCACTCGATTGTTTGGGAAAGTAGTTTGTTTTAGGAAAAGTTTTGTTTAAACTTGGATGATTAAGTTGACCACAGAAGCTACATTTCACGAGTTGCGAATCTGCGAAATGAAAGATAAATAAATCTTGCACGAAACAAGAAAACCATTTTGACGTTTAAATGAGAAAAATGGTGAAAATCTTTGGATTTTATTTTATGGATAAAAATAGGACTCATGCTGAAGTGATTGGTATATGTGACCCGGTCGACGTCCAATAGCGTGAAATGAACGATGGCCTGGGCAAATCTACCTAAATTTGAATCTAACATCTCCATAATTTTGCTAGCAAAGCGATTAGGTTAACAAAGGATAATCCACCTGAAATCACACAAGAAAAAAATCCTTCTTTAATAATTAAGGTTCATGTAAAGTGTTTGAGGCCCAATTTTAAAACACTTCATTTGCCAAGAAAAAGGCAAATGTCCAGGTATATAATATATCAAATTGAAGCTATTTATCAGCACAAGGAATAAAGCAACATAAGACTGCCTTAGGTATAACGGTATAGCAAAACATTGTGGAAAAGGGTCATTTTGTACAGAACAAGCAACTGCATGACTGTTGGATAAAATTAGCTCATATTTTAACATATTACAGTCTAAAGTACGACCCAGGTACTACTACAAACGTTGGTATAAAACTCAAGCCCAAAAGGTAGTTATGCAAGCAATTTATTTTGACTTATTTTATAAACACATATGTCATATATGTCATTCTAATTTTGTAAACGTGTAGATCTTTTTAAGGTATGGTGTGTTATCACAACATGAATGGACATTAAAAGTTTATTTACCTGTAAGGTTGTTTAGCAATATATGAATTTCTATTTCACAGAATGATAAATATATAGTAATTTATTTTAGATCATTCAGTTCAAAAACTATAATTTGAAATAAATCGCCGAAAATATTTCACAAAATTATGGTGTGCTGTTGCACCATACCAAGCATCTATTTTGAAAACAGGCCAAACCGGTTTGACAAATATGTTGACAAAATACATGGAAAGTGATTGTTTCAAAGGAGCTTTTTGAGACTGAGTTTTATATCTAAGATTGTAGGAGTACCTGGGTAGTACTTTAGACTATACTTTGTTAAAATATGAGCCAAATTTATCCAACCATCATGCAGTTGCTTGTTCTGTACAAAATGACCCTTTTCCACAATGTTTTGGCTTTACCGCTATAGCTATGGCGGTCTTATGTTGCTCAACTGCTTGTGCTCAAAAACAGCTTCATTTTGATATACAACATACCTGGACAAACTGCTTTTTCTTGGCTAATGAAGCGCCCTTAAAATTGGGTCTCAAACACTTTACATGAACCTTAAAACGTAAAAGAAAACGTTTTGCTGTGTGTTTTTAGACCTTACGGAAATTGTAGTAAAATGTCTTGTTTAAACTGTTTCTCTTTATCAAAATAACAACAGCTTTGGCCTTCTCAGACTCCAGTGATTATAGTTCCGGTTTATTTATAACCATTATTTCAGGATAAATATTTGGATAAATGATGTTAAAGATGACACCGAAATTGTCGTTGAATTACTTACACCGGATGACAGAAGTGTGTACTCAAGAACTGCCATGGCTTATTGTGATATGGAAACTACGCTCTTAGTCGATACTGAAATAGCTGTTGATAAGGTACTGAAATCGTTAATTCAAAGAATACATTTATTTATACATATATCCATGAATGCATGGAATTATAAAACCTTATTGCACTGTATGAATACGCTAAGGAACAAGAAATCAATAAGGGAAATGTGTTTAAGTTTTCTTGTCTGTATGCTTTTATTTCATTTTTTTTAAATTCTCCTTCAACATATTTTGCAATCATGAACATGTAATTGTGAATGTTAAAGAAAACTATTGCTGTTCAAAACTTCAATCAGAGAGGTATCAGAACGTTAGATAATGTTATATATTAGAGCTGCAAGAAGAAAATATAAGAAAAAGTCGTCTATGTTTATCTTTCAGTTAAGAATTTACACGACCGATAGTTATGTTGCTGTAGACGCGGTTCAGTTGGTATCTAAACCAAACTTCCCCTCCTGCACAAAACGTAAAACAACCAAATACAGGGTCTACAGACAACCGGCTTTTGACGAGGGCTATATTGTGAGTCCCGTGCCGGAATTTACAGACACGTGAGTCGACCTTGCTCGAGTGAAACCTCATTTATACTCATATTACATATTTATTGTTTTGTATAAAAATACCTAACGAGGTTGGGGGAATAGATAATTGTCGAGGCTCTGCCGAGACAATAATCAAGTCCCACAACCGAGTTATATATTTTTTCATACAAAACAGTAAGTACAGTACGTATTGTATTTGATATTTGTCTTATAACCTCTTTTTGCCTTAACATAACTGCAAGTTTCTATAAATAATCGAATTATTTTATAGTTCTAAAAATGTCCATATGATGTCATAAAAAATATCATATCGGATATTATCACACTGATATTTATTTATATATATGTAGATATAAGACAAAATTAATTCAAATCCCGTTTTGGCGCCTCTTAATGAAACCGCATTGGAAAAGACAGTGCAGATATTTCTTGTTACAAGCATTTTTTCTTCATTTTTTCATATTCATAAAGTTTTCTTCCTCAAAAGACAAACAAATAAATGATAAGAATAATATTCATTACATCAGTTATTTCATCAAAGGAAAAATCTATCAAACAGTGGACATTTGATAATTTATCATGTACCTGAATCGCTATTTTGGTACCTTATAAAAGTTTTTTCATGATACCATAAATGTTGTAGAATAGTCCATTTTGTCCAAGATGATCGATCGTTCATCAAAATAAACTAAAACGAGTACCCTTAATTGATCAATCTTGATTACTCTATACAGGACTGTGAAAACGATGACGACGTATACATATCGTATAGAAGCAGTCCTTGATTCCAGAGCTAGTGTCATGTCGCCAGAACTTGTTTATACACATGGAAAGGAATTCTGCGGAGATGGTGTCGTAAATGGGTAATGATTAAACATATTTTTTTCTCACTAGAAAAATTATTAAAATAAAGTCATGGTCTGATTTCATCACCAGAGTTGCAGTTTTTTAGCGAAAAAGAAAAAAATAAATGTATAGCAGGAAGAACTTTAAAGTGTAACCTTGTTTTCTGTAAAGTCATTTAGGAAAACGGATAAAAAAAACCCATTTACATTGGTTGGTTGCAAGGGATATTATAAAGTTTGAAATAAATTTGAAGTCTTAAAGAAGAAAATCTGACAATGTATGCATTTTCTACCAGAATTACATTGTAACTCTGACGCTTGTAAATAGGTTTTTGACATATTTTAGTTTACAGTAAGTAACACCGTGAAATTGACACACATCTCGATAATAGAAAATCAGCGCTCCTATCTTTCATTCCAAACAAAACGCCTCGGCATAGTTCAAAATGCTTCTAAATCGTACAAAATCATCAATATTTTGAACAAAGAAAAGCATGCTTTTTTGGCTGTTGTTCATTTTTTAGCGTCTAATTTGACCGTGAAGACACAGAATCAGAAAAATGAAATTATCGATTTTGTTTTACATTCTTGAAAATCGTTCCAAATTCGCTCCAAATACTAATTCAATTTAATTCCAAAATTCCATTCAACTTGTCCATTTCACGTACAGTTAACAACGTCGTGAAATTGACATGGTGAATGATTTTGAAATTTAGGAATGAAATTGAATGAGTGTGTGCAGCGAGTTTCGAGTAAATTTAATGGGAGGTAATCCTTTATCGCAAATTTTGTTCAGGATGCACAAAATTAGCGATAATGATTACCTGCCTTTAATAAAATATGCATACAAGTTCTAAACATAGCTTCCTATTTCTTCAAGAACCTATGCGAAGTTAACAATTTGAATTATGTCAGTGAAATCGCGATGTTTCTCTATCAAAATTTGTTTTAAATGACGTTCTTGATTTTATATTTTTCAATGGGTTGGAACGTTTTGAATGGTTTGAGTGAGTGATTGTAATGAATGAATGGAGCGCTGAGTGAGCGATTGAGAATGATTTTGATTGAGATGAATGTCAATTTCACGATGAACTAACTGTACTTTCTAACTGTTATCACTTTCTACCAGAATTATCTCAGAAGCTTGGTGATAGGCCCTAAACAATTCCTATGTATATTTTCAGTGCGGAGGAATGTGACGACAAAAACGTGTTTGACGGTGACGGCTGTTCCGTGGATTGTAAAATTGAAGAAGAATTCAACTGTAAAGGTATGTACTTTTCTCATCTGCATGGACTTTTCACAATGCTTTTCGGTGGTTTATAGAGAAATAGGGGTAAATTGTCACTTGATAGTCTCACTGACACTTGTAAACGTATACCCTGCTTTCGTTCATTAGACTCTATTCAACGTTATCTAAGCGGGGTACAATACGTGTCGTCATAATAAACGTTGCATAGCAATCACGTGCAAAATAAAACTTTCACTTTTTGGTATTTTTTCATCGAAGAAATAGAATAACCGTTTGTTTTTCGAATAAGATCGAATGAGATTTCAGTTTGGGATAAACAAAAGCTATAATTTTACTGGTGACTCTGCCATCCGTGAAAATAAAGCTTTTACTGATCTCCCAATGAAATATAAATCGATCTTATACTGAAACAAAAATTATTCTCTATTTAGTTAACAATTGAGTCCGTTTTTGATATTTTCCCTTATGGCTGAGTTTAGATATTTTAAAACTGCCAAGCTAGCTACACAGCATAAACATCCGAGCCTCTATTTTGTGAAAATATCTGGAAAGAGAAGAATTTTTGTATTCGTTACCCGCGGGTTCTCGGGTACATTGATTACTCTCAATATCTTTATTTCATTTACTTAAAACAAAGATGGGCCCAGAATTTCTTTAAATGGTGTTTGAACATGCACATTCCGACATGGTTTTAAGGGACGCAGCTGTTGCAAGTCTGTGACTCGCAAATTAAGCAGCTAGGACTCTCAAAAAATAGCTGATGTAAATCCGTGGGACCATATGGAAACCATTTCAGAAAAGAATTCAATTCTTTCCTGAAGTTATTCCCCAAAGGTACATAACGCCGCTATAAAAGTCGGGTAACGGGTATTTCATTAAGACCGGGGTAGGAACGTTATCCTTCCCTACACCCGGATTTACATGGAATCCAGCTCTTTTGGTGAATATTTAGAATTATATAATTGCAATCTAATATAATAAAGAATTTTGATTGGTTTAAATCGCATCACGTGGGGAAATCCATTGCACTTTATTTCTGTATAAAATGCAATAGGTCTTTCGGGAAACCCCCGATCTTCGATCTGCATTTCCTGTGTTGTAGGAACTCGAAAACCCCTCGTTTCCCTTCCACATCGTAATATTGCTATTTAATATATAAGAAATTAAGATATTTTCGAAAGGATTTATGATTAAAAGTATGCAGCTCAGATTCTGAGTCGATGTTTACAGTGAGTCGACGAAGACCACCAAGCAACCCTCTCAGCTTAGCCCGATCACGATAGTTTCGGTTTAAATGTGGAATAACTTATCAAAATTATGTTTTGATTATAAGTACCTCTACGAATGTCAAATTGTCGTTTATTTGTGTACCATTTGATTAACCTTATGCCGTTTATCTTCGATAGCGAGAAGGGAAATACACGATCTAAAAATAGATTGTGTAATACGCGCAGAAAGTAGACTCGAAACTTAAATGTTTAGCCGAGTATTTTAATAGTTTCTTAGACCAAGAGGATTGCAATTATAAGGGCCGAGTGTCTTTTTCACAGCGTTTATTGGGGGTATAAAGTGCAATTGCCTTAGCACATGGCTTAAACATAACGCCCTACGGGCGTTATTTGCCATGTGCTAAGGCAATTGCACTTTATACCCCAATAAACGCAGTGAAAAAGACACTCATCCCTATATGAAAGTATCACGCTCCGGCTCGCTTATTGATTACCTGCTCTTACATTTTAGGGTATGTAAGAATTATTTTTGAAAAGGGTGATATACAGCTTCATGTAAGATTGTTAAATTCTATAGTTAACAAAATCGTGGAATTGACAAGGTTAATGATTTTGGAATGATCTCGAGACAAAATTAAGTGACAGGGAGGCACGAGTTTTTGAATGATTTTCAATGCAGGTAAAACAAAATCGACAATTTCGCCCTTATTGTCGAAAACATCGATATTACCCCCCTTCAATAAAATCGTACTTTTCTTATTTTTATTTCTTCATGCTAAAATCAGACGCTTAAAAATCTACACCAACCTATAAAATCTTGCAAATATTTGATCGATTTGGTTGAAATAATGATTATTTTTGAATGATTTCTATGGTGTCATATATCTGCCACGAGATACGAGGTTGCAGTATCACGATAATATTTAATATATCATGATAAAAATACGTTTCCAGGAAATTTTATCTTGATCATAATCTTTTTCTTGGTGAAATTATTGTGATATTGATGTCTCTTATCTGACTTCTTTACTGATTCATGCCCACTACAGACAAAAAGAGTAGTTATAGATGCAATAAAAATGCCGTTTTCTATAAATAGACAACTCATTCGGATGACATTGTTATGCTGTATATTTACTTAAAAACTCTAAGAAGAAGGATGAAATTAAAATATATCCGAAAGCAGGAATCTAAATATAGTCACCGCGAATGTCAGTTTTTGGTTCGCGACAGTCTTATCTTGATGTCAGTAGTGGGCAATGTCTTGGAAAAAATCAAGATACTAGATAAAATTATCACGATAGTATTATTGAAAAAATTTTGACTTAGGAGATAAAATTCTGGAAACCTTTTGTTATCGTGATATTATTTAAATTATGATGATACTGCTATCTTGAATCTCGCGGCAGAAATATGCCCCCATAGATTTCGAATCGGTTTCTATTTAAACTTTTTTCGGATTATTTTGATAGATCAGAGTGAGTGTTTAAACTTGAATGATTGGAGCGTTAGGCAAGTGATTTGAATGGTTTGGATCGAGATGAGTTTCAATTTCACGATGTGGTTAACTGTATACTTTTATTTGCAGTTTATTCCTTTTCCAGGTTCTCCGAGTCTGTGCTATATTTACAAGAACGATGGTATTTGTGAAGAATTTGAGATTGGTAAAAATGTTGCCGACTGTGGGTTTTATACCCCAGAAGGATTTGTGGATCAGTGGGCACTGACAGCTATAACCAGTCCGGATCAACTAACGTCACAATGTCCTGCTGCGGCTATAACAGGAAAACCTGATTTACTTCAAGTATGCATGTTTGTGTTTTGCATATTTCTTTTATAGGTTAGGAAACATTAAAAAGTGAAACAGTTATATTCAGCTTTCTTTGTTCGTTTTCGTTCAATCGAGGGTGAAGTACATGTATAATTATCATTATATCCATTTATTATTATTATTTATGTCGCTCTACTACTTTTACATTATAATAGATATTTGATTTATATAGGGAGTAAAACTCTATATCATTTTTCCCTTATCTCTATTCATTTGTAAACCAACGAAAGCATTCCGCATAGCCTTTTATTTTCTATCGGTGCAATTAACACATGATATTGACCCGAACTCGATCAAACCATCCAAAATCATTTGTTCAGCGCTCCATTTATGAATCCAAAACACTAAATGGAACCATTTAAAAACGCACCAAAGTCGTTCAGAAACACTTGAAAGAAGCTCAAAAAGATCGTCATTTCATACAATCGATACATTTTTCCATGATTCTTTTATTGTGTGTGGGTTTAAAGTGAAAACACACGGCTGAAAAGTACAAAGCTTTTTTTTAGAGGGATGCAAAAATATCATTCATTTTGTCTGATTGGACTAAATTAGAATTATTGAATTATCTCCTTTAAATTCATTCAAAACTCGCACCTCCCATTCATTTCAATTCATTGGAAAATATTTCCATGAATAATCATAGTTTCGCAATTTGAGTGTGCTGAAATAGCATTTATCATACATTTGTACTCATGAAAATTATTTCAGAAATGTGAAGCTTATCCCCTTGGTTCTCATGTCTGGCGTCCATGTGCTTTCTATGATGACACGCCGGGATACTTTTGGATTGAGGTAAGAATTTTTCGAATTAATACAAAAGAGGATATTGAATGAGTGATCATATAGCAAATTTATTGAACGAGTCATCTACAAACATCTGAAAACGAGTCTCTGTCGAATTTTTATCCGTTTAGGATTGACTGATTTGATAGATTTCGTAATTAATGAGCGCAAATTTGATATTCTACTAATAAAATGACGCGGTTTTTCGTGATTTTTGCGATAAATCGAGGAAATTCCAGAGAGTCGATTAAAGTAACTTTGCGAAACATATTTTGAAAAGTACTTTTCAAACTGGCACCATCAAATCATTAATTTTCATTTTTTATTGTCATTTTCACGACAACGAATAAGTGATGCTGTACGTTTTTTGCTCAGTAGCATACATGCATGCTATTGCACTAGTATAATAACACCCGTGTAATATCATAAATAGCCAACGGGAATAATTAATTCCCGCGACTTAGGGCATTTCAAAAGCTACTTGCAACATTAGTTTCCCTTTGATATAGCTTTTCTTGAATACCAATAAACAATCATTTTACTTGCCCAAAAAACAAAAATTTTCAGACTCTCAATTTTTATTTATTAATATCTTTTTTATTGAGAAGAAGTTTGTTCATAACAATGATATTTCAATTACGAAAATTTTCAGTACATGGTGCGTGCAAAAATAACTTTTAAGATAGTAAAACCGTGAAATTGACACTCGTCTCGGTCAAACAATTAAAAAAACATTCGCTTAGTGCTCAAATCATTCATTCAAAACGCTAACTTCAAACACTCATTCACGCCCCGAAAAAGCCCAAGTGACTTTTTTGTCAAATTGATATAACATTTGCATGATTTTATCGGATGGTATTGATTTTAACAGCCTTTCGGCCACGAAGACACATTATCAGTATAACATGTAGATTTTATTAAAGGGTTGGGGGTAAAAAAAATATTTAATGCTTTTTGGTGGTTTATCGAGAAATAACGGTAGATTATCACTTGATAATCTCACCGCAAAAGCAGTGAAATCATCAAAAACTTTTACCCTGCTTTTGTGCATTTCATCCTATCTGACGACATCTATGCGGGGCGAAATAAGTGACGTCACAATGAACGTTGCATAGCAATCACGTGCAAAATGATGCGCTTTACGAAAATATGTCCTTGAAAATTCACATTTTGTCTCATTTTTGCATTAAAGAAATAGAATAATCGTTTGTTTTTCGAGTAAGATCGATTAATATTTCATTTCGTGAACAACAAAACCTTTATTTTCACTCGTGGCTCCGCCACTCGTGAAAATATAGCTTTTGTTGTTCACTCAATGAATATAAACCGATCTCACACTGAAACAAGCGATTATCCTCTATACCTCCCTTGCAAATCATTCAAAACTCTCTGAATACACTCATTCGATTTCATTCCAAGATACTTCCAAAATCACTTAACTTGTCAACTTGTTATTAGCTGTATACCACTGAGCCTAGTGCTCTAGTAAATTTTCTTACTTTTCGATACGCCCCTCTCTATATTTTCAGTGCTTTGAATTTCGATTTCATCTAAAAAAAATTCAACAGACAATAGCAAACATTTACTTTTGCTTTGAGACAATCCATGATGTCATTCTTATTTTATTATTATACATTTGACTCCCTTTTATTGATTTGCAAAGATACTGTTATATCTGTCTAACCACGGTGGAATATCACGTGACACAACTTTTTCAATATTTTTTTTCAATAATCTTGTAAATACTAGACCGATTTGGAAAAAGGGATTTGAAGCAGAGAAGAAGGAGAAACTCAATGGATTTGATGAATTCGGTAGATCTTTCGAAAATATGCTGATAAAATAGTTATTGACGACCAAGTAAATGCTTACTTGGTCGGCAATAACTTTTTTATAAGCAGGTGTTTAAAAGATCTGCCACATTCAGCGAGTTCCTTACATTTTTTCTTCTTTTCTCCTTTAAACCGAATTCAATTTGGCTACCTTTTAACAGATTTATTAACGAAATATAAATGTTTTTTTTTTTAAATCGTAAATTGTTTCTTGATTCTCCGAGTGAAATAAATACACATGTACATGTTTTTTGTGATCTTCTGTAGACAACCCTATACAAGCCAGTGGTTGCCGTCTCTGTGATCATACACATAGCATCAGATGGAATAACACCAATCAACACAGCAGACAAGTTTATATATGTTGATCTTATAACGACAACTAGCGAGTATCTGCCCATACAGCCACAAGGTGTTCACATCAGCTGTGACAACAACCCCTTACATATTGGCATCAAGCAAAACTTGAATGACAGTTTTGTCCTGACTAAAGGTATTTCGAGATATTTCAGCCATAAATATTAAATTTGTAATAGCCATTTTTCTGTATTAAAAAGTGTACATATGACAAAATGACATATATTAATTTCAGTACGTCAAATATATTTCTTAATATTACGACTAAGTATATGTTCGAGATCGAAATTAATCTTTTTTATCCATTATCTTCGTTAATTTGGGCATCATGAAAAATTTTGAGTAGGGGTTTTGAATGACATCAACAGAACAGGGCCTCATGGACTTATATTAAGGCTCATAGGGCTTCTTGTTTAAAGATTGGGAGACTCTGCTTAAAATGTAGACTGTTTCTTTTTGCTATCCCGATTTCATATGTATAAATATTGAAATGAAATGTTTTCTAGATAAAACTCCCCAATGTATCTGAAAGATATGTACCTTTTGAGGTCCGCTCTAGGAAAGGGATGCATACTGTTTAAAATAGTCTTCAATTCTTTTCTGAAGTTGAATCCCAGCGGTTTCTAGGGACTCACATCAGATAAATATGAGAGTCCTGACCAGTTATGTGGGAATCTCAGACACACAAAACATGTATCTCCTAAAGGTTCATGTAAAGTGTGTGAGACCCAATTTTAAGGGCACTTCATAGGCCGAGAAAAAGCAGTATGCCCAGGTATATTATATATCAAAATGAAGGTATTCATGAGCACAAGCAGTTGAGCAACATAAGACCACCATAGCTATAGCGGTATAGCCAAAACATTGTGGAAAAGGGTCATTTTGTAACGATCAAGCAACTGCATGGCAATGAAATTGCCCCATATTTTAACAAAGTACAGTATAAAGTACCATCCAGGTAGTACTACAACCGTTGATAAAAAAAAATCAGGCTCAAAAGGCCTTTTTGAAACAATCAATTTCCATTCATTTTGTCAACATACATGTCAAACCGGTTTGGTCTGTTTTCAAAATAGATGTTAGGTATGGTGCAACGTCACATTATAATATTTTGAATTATTTTCTGTGATTTATTTCAAATCATAGCTTTTAATTCAATGATCTATAATAAATTACTACATATTCCCCATTCTGTGACATAGAAATTGATATATTGCTAAACAACCTTACAGGTATATAAACTATTTATGTCCTTTTATGTTGTGATACCACACCATACCTTACACAGAACTACACGTTTACAAAATTAGAATGACATGTATGACATATGTGTTTATAAAATAAGTCAAAATTAATTGCTTGCATAACTACGTTTTGGGCTCGAATTTTATACCAACAGTTGTAGTACTACCTGGATCGTACTTTAGACTGTACTTTGTTTAAATATGAGCCGATTTTTTTTACAGCAGTCATGCAGTTGCTTGTTCTCTACAAAATGGTCCTTTTCCACAATGTTTTGGCTTTACTGCTATAGCTATGACAGTTTTATGTTACTCAACTACTTGTGCCCATAAAAAGCTTCATATTGATATATAATATACCTGGGCATACTGCTTTTTCTTGGCAAATGAAGTGCACTTAAAATTGGGTCCCAAACACTTTACATGAACCTTAAACACTTTTTATGCTTTACGAGGGGTGTTCTAGAAGTTTGTGGACTGACGCCATACCTCAAAGTCTGAAAATCGTATGAAAATTTTAATAAAAAAACTTATTGTAAAACATTCTTTATGCTCAAACTCCAAATTAGACTAAAGAAAGCCGATACGATTTAATGCGCGTTCAAAGACGTGCAATGTACGCCGAACGGTGCACATCGCCAGTTTCCAATGTCCAGATATTTAAAATACAAACCGTAAAAATCACCCAAAACTTCGATTTACTACAATTAGTATCTAAATATGCCATAACATCGTCAATATCCAGATTTAAAGATTTAATCAGCTGTGTTTTAGCGTCCAGATGTTTTTTTAATTATTCATTGAAATTCTGATTACAGTTTTAAGTACATTAGAAGCTAAATTTTCGTTTTCTTTAAAACTAGTTTTCTACAATTCTAAATTTGACATCCGTTTGTTCAATATGCTTTGTCGTGGAAATCTATTTTGAGGTGGTGCTTAAATAGATGTCTGTGATTATGCTTTTAAGCTGCTCTCACCCAGAATAGTTTTTCTTCTACAGAACGCAATTTGAGGTCGTTTATTTCTTTTTTCATAACCAATATAGGTCAAGCCTCTTTATTTGAGCAACGAAACGTTTTTTATCTGTTAAATCTGTTTGGAAATACTGTTTGTCTGTTTTGTAAAAGCACGCGGATTTCTAAGAAACTAATTTAATGTTAGGTTATTCGATTGGTACTAAAGTCTCAGAATGTATGCAGTCATATATATGAACGTAGTTCCGCACTATGCATGGCTCAATGCAACGCCTGTTGAACGCGTTATAAAAATGAGTATGATAAAAATATACTCAGTTCCAAAAGAAAGTGTGCAATTTTAAAATTCGAATACATCGAAACTTACTCAATGTACCGTCACAAAATTTTGCATGACAAACCTCAACACTATTGACCATCGATACTTTGAGAAATAAGGCATGCGGAACTCATTGATTTTAGGCTAGTAAAGGATTCTTGATTTTGAGTGATTTGCTTTTGTATCCTACAGTTGATTAATAACTTTTTTGGAATTGCATTCCGTTCATGACAATTGTACACTATAAAACAACGTATGTTGACGTACAAATTTCGTGTGTGGGCTAAAATTAACCCCGTGCGAAAAAAAAAACTTTCCATAAAATTGATTTACCACTCATACTCCAATAGAAATCGTATGTATACGCTTGGGCGTCCTCTGTTACGTATCAAATAATATTGTATAACGCTTTTGCACCGTTGTATCTGACGTAATTGACCAATAAACGTAGCGATTTCTAACGTTGGCGCTGGTGTGACGTCTGAACGTAAACTCAAACTTCCGTTTGGAAATGATAGGGAGTACCTAGTCAAACTAGGAAATACCTTAAAAGCAAATTTCTCGTCACCAGAAAAGGAATTCTAGAAGGGCCAATCTCAACACTGTATGTGCTGAAGAAGTGCCCACAGCATACGCAACTTTTTTCGAAATCGGATTTCATGCCTCGTTTCTAAAGGGTCATATCTAAAACATGCAACAGATTTTACAAGCAAGAGTTCCTCCAACTTTGCAAAAAATAAGTAAAACAAAAAAGTGAAACTGCACACTTTCTTTTGGAATGAAGTATAGATATGAGCCCGTGTGTGACATTTCCAACATTTCATATGTTTGTGAAGCGGATACATTGAGCAGCCTAGACAATCACACAGTATATTTACAAGATTACCCGACTATCTAATGACCAAAACTATCTACAAAGTGCACAGTAAAGACTATGGCCAGACTGTGCAGATGCACAGACTGGCCAGTCTTTGCTGTGTGCACATTTGAATTGTTTGAAATGTCACGCACATGCTCATATTCATCACATGATTAAATCAATCGTTTCCGGTAATCAGCTTTTGGGGTATAAAGAAAATTCAAGCATTTCTTGTACGCCCGACATATCTACAAATAAACGAGGTAAGTTTCTATATTTCTTTACCCAAGTCCAGTAGAAAGAACAACATTAAATTCATTTTTTTCTTTATTAAACATCTGCAGGTGTCCGAGTGAGCTTCACCTACTCCAGCATTAGCATATCAGGGATACGTGTTCGATCCTCTCCTAGCATCGATCCAGTCACAATTCAATCATGCGTGAATGACGAGCTGTATAACCCTAGATCCGGGCTCTGTGTAAAAAACACGTGTTCTAAAGTCACGTGTGGTGCATACCCTGTCAAACGAGGCAGTGCTGAATGTACGGGGGACGAGGAAGGAGCCACTTGCACCATTCATTGTGACGACGGGTATGTTTATGAACTTCTAAAAAGCAGGGGCCCGTTTTACTAAACATCTTACGAAAAATTAATCGTTAGTCAAAAATCAATAATCGTATCTAGCATTTCATTTATTGATGGTTTCTGTCCTGCAACATCTCATTGAAATCGTCTTTAGAAGACGGTTCCAATGAGATGTTGCATGGCAGAATTCCATATTTAGTTACTACCGTAGAAGCATCTTTAATGTTTGAGTTACGCAAAAAATGATCGTAAGAAATTTAGTAAAACGGGTCCCTTGTCGGTATATATAATACGCACTTTGTGTTTTGTATGAAAAAATATCTATCTACGTTGGGAGAATTGAAAATTGTCGAGACAACTATCAATTCTCACAACCGAGCTTGATGTTTTTTCATACAATACACTACGAGGGATGATCCAGAAGTTCGTATAATCGGCTAATAAATTTCGCATTTCTGGCTTGTTCAGTATATAATTTAGTGAATGTGCAGTTTAGTAGCTTCGCTGAGCATAAGCCTTTTTATTTTTGCTGAATTATCTTTAGCGGTCTACGAATACATTACCATAGTAACACATGTATGCTTGGGCGGGGGAGCGTGAAAAAATATTGAAAATTCGTTATATAAACCGAGTTTTCTGAAACTTTAGTTGAAATTCCTTGGTTTAAATAAACTACTCTAAAATAGAAAATTATCTGTCACATTTTAAAGCTTATTGTTAGACATTTTACGGACGCAGACAAATTTTAAAAATACAGAATATTCAAGGTAAGAATGACCAGTCGACAACACCAAAATTTGAATTTCGGTTATTTTTCGAATTTTGTCATGATCTATGTTATTTACCAACCCAATCATTTCAGATGATTTAGAAAAACGGTGAAAATTTGCAGAAGAGAACTTTTCCTAAAGCTACCCAAGATAATTAAAGAGAGCAAGGCTTCATAGGAGGAATTAGAATGGTCTAATAGAGTTTCAACGAACGAATTTGTCCCAACTGATTATCATTTTCCCCCGAAAATAAAGGTCCTGCATCTGGGTGTCAACTTTACAAGAAATACCATACATAAACAAATCGTAAACAAATTTGATTCCAAATGATATGTAGATAATTTCTGCAAGTTAATGTATCAGGCACGGAAAGGCATAAGAGTTGGCGGAGACTATGTAGAAGAAAGTTCAACGTGACGTTGCATTTGACGTTCTTGCTCCCCCGCCTTCGTGGGGGTCTCTATCTTTATTAATGCACTTTACAGCCGCTGTAGAACGTAAACATCTAAAACTTTCCACATTTATTACACAGATGATGAATTAAAAGACTGTTTAATTTTCATTTTGATAGTTAACTTCTCTGTAGATTTATAATCTCATTTTACGAACTTTTGGATCAACCCTCGTAAGTATGTATTGTATTTATCTTATATAATCTATTTGTGTTTTTTTTGTCGATGTTTAAAACTGAAATACAAGTTTCTAAGAATAACCGCATTATATCATTGTTCTAAATATAACTCTGTGATATCATAAAAGAATGTCATACGGGATGTTATCACACGGATATTTGTATAGTTATAAGATAAAAGTGTATAAAACTGTATCTTAAAACCCAATAATTTAATGTGTTTACGCGACATTTGATACATTCACCGTTGGCTTAACAAATTTTGACGACATTAGCGATATTTTATTACCTCCCTTGAATTTCACTCAAAACCAACTCATAGCAGTCAATCAATTTCATTCCAATTTAATTACAAAATATTTCCCCTTGTCAATTTCACGATGTTCTTAACTGTAACTATCTATTCTTAAGTCGGTAAACTTAAAATATTGGCTTCCCGTGAAAGGTCTTTATAATTTTGCATCTTTTATGTTGTAGATAATACATGGAAAGCCAGAATTTTAAATTTTGCATCTTTTATGTTGTAGATACTACATGGAGAGCCATGACAATGTTGCTCTGTGCTCAGATGGTCAATGGATTACATCATCGCCTCTTCAGTGTTCACCGGTTGAGTGTGGTAGACCTTACGTAGAGTTAGCTACCGTTGCGTGTCCTGATGGGACGCATTTTGACCAGGAATGTTTCTTTAAATGTGACAAACCAGCTTCTCTCTCAGGTAAATTTGTAGGCTTAATCCTCTGATGAACACGTATGATAAACATCTCTTTTCTCCACCACATTTACGAAATAATGAGTTTCTCATCTGTTTTATATCGATGAAATTTCAAGTGTCGTGTTAGGGAATAACGTACATGTGAAATCACATTAAAAATGCTGACGTCATAATGAAACTGATTCATGCATTCCATCTTAAACATGTATTGATCCTATTTTGCCCATTATTTGCCTGTATTACCCCACATTCATTCATCATTTTAGAACAATATTTATCAAAAAGTGATATCCCCAATCTGTTGGATCTTTTATTGGGAATCAGTCAAATTAATTTGATACCCAATGTTGATAGTGCCCATTCATCATTGCTATTTCTATGACGAAATAATGATGCAGTACTGATATAAACATGTACAGAATTCTATGTTTATGTGCTTCTGGTGCTGCGATATTATAAAAATGAGATTGAAAACAGAATAATGCCCGTCTAAGTAAAATATAAACGTGCCAATACCTTCACTGGCCCGATAGGGAAAAATACGCTAACACCATACAGACTTGAACTCAGTGCAGGATATATTCTGCAATAGGGAAACATGTCAACAAAGACGTGACTCCCATTAAGCAATTTACGCAAGTGCGTAATAGAAAAAATAATATGTTGAAAAAAAACATTGATGAATGATCATAGCATCGAAACTACAGTTTATTCAAACTGTAGTTACGATGTTTTGATTATTCACTAACGCTCAAATTATAAAAAAAGGAGCGGACGGAGGGGATTCATCTTTTGTTACAGTTCTCATATCGTCTTTGTCCCATATTCTTGGTTGTCTCTATCTAAGTGCGTATAAATTTTTAAGTCCCAGATACGCCTACGGTCAATGTACTGAAATCAAACTTTTGTTCATTTAAAGCATGTCTAGTCTATTTGCATGTTTTTGTTAATGACCAATGTATCATATTTGCAATGTATGTCTTTGATTTGTGGCTATAGATCTAAAATATGAATATATCCCTATGCATTGAGGTATGATGCTAAAAATCGAATCGCAATGTACAAATAGGGGATGAATGTAATAATGATATGCTATGGAACTACAGTTAGTTACATCGTGAAATTGACATTCATCTCAATCAAAACTATTCTAAATCGCTCACTCGGCAATCCATTTATTCATTCCAAACACTCACTCAAACCATTCTAAAACGCTCTAAACTTACTGAAAAACAGAAAACAACAACTTCGTTTGAAATAAAAATAGCTCGGAAAAAGAATCGGGATCTCAATGACTTAGTTGAATTTGTAAGCGTCATATAACATTTTGAAGAAATAGGACTCTATTTATAGAACATATTAAATGCCATTTCTTTAAAGGGGGGTAATTAATATCGCTTATTTTGTTCATCCTGAACAAAATTTGCGATATCGGATTACCTCCCATTAAATTCACTCAAAACTCGCTCCACAAACTTATTCCAATTCATTTCAAAATCATTTCATAATCATTCATCTTGTCAATTTCACGATGTTCTTAACTGTAATCTCCTTAATCTACAAAAGGCAAAACTTCGCCCCTAGACAGCCTGTGCGATTAGCGTAGTCTGGCCAGAGTCGATATTCTTCGAGTATCAAGATGGTCATTTCTACGTGAAGGGTCACATATCTATTCAGATTGTAACCGTCCCTTGAATCAAAAATCAAATTTCTGCTGATTTAGGAGACGATACAAGCATCCGATGTTTATCAGACGGCTCTTGGTCAAAACCGGAAGCTACTTGTGAGATTAGATGCCCGGCTATTGATCCCGACATGTTCAAATTTGGTTCCCTGAAGACTGATTCCTGTCTCGATGGCTCCCAGCCGGTTGGAACAGAATGCAGGGTTCGATGTGATGAAGGGTACCATGTTAATGGAGAACGGAATAAAAAGTGAGTTCACTGAACTAAACATTTCCGCGTATATTTCATTAAAGAATGGCTTAGGTCATGCGAACTCGCTCAATAATTTCTAATCCAATGCCTAAACTTTATGCATTTGAATTATCATTTATTTACAAATAAATTTCTTGACGCGATGGGCACGAATATCTAATATGTGTTTTCAAAGGCAAGAATAATTCTATAATTTACGGAATCTTTGACAGCCCAGCGTTCAGGCTGACAAAACGGTGCAAATTGTTTACAAGTTATACCCCGCTTTGTACGTATACTAGCGTGCAAAGCGGGGTATAATTTGCAAACAGTTTTCACCGTTTTGTCAGCCTGAACGAAGGGCTAATGCCTATGTAACAACAAGCAATCAAGTAAACTGACTACCAAATGACGTTTTTTTATCTGTACTCCTACCTAAATCGCGGGTATTGCGAGTTAAGTAGGATATAGAGATAAAAAGTCAAAATCATTTGTAATGGTAGACCAAAAGTGACAGGAAACAAATACGAACACATATGAATGGACGTTGTTTAGTTTTATCCAACAACTTACAAGTTTGTCCACTAAACGTAAACTCGAATTCTTGTCAATATAGCCTTAATATTTGAAAAACAGAAAACATTCCTTTTTGTCGGGACCAATTGTGCGAATTCATTTTGAAAAACATCTATAAATTTAGGAGTTAAACTCCGGACTAATTCAGACGGAAGGACTAATGCACTAGCGCACTTACGCACATAAAACGACTTGTCAGAGTTTCTCAATCAACGCAACCGCGCTCGTTAAAAAGCAATGAATTTTATACACAATTTAACAAATTAAACCTTTTTTCAGGAGAATATTCCGTTTCGTGTGTGAAGGCGATGGATACTGGGACGAGCAGCGTTGTGTACCGAACCAATGTGAGTCACTTCCGGTCATGTTTCAAGGCGCATATTCCTGTACAAACGCCTTTAACAGCGGAAGTACGTGTTCAATGGGGTGTCCAGCAGACCTTGCGGTAGGCAGTGTGAGATATATATATTAAACGTACTTAGTGAATTATATAAAAATTATCTAACGAGGTTAGGAGAATAGAAAATTGTCGAGGCTCTGCCGAGATGATTATCAATTCTCACAACCAAGTTTAATATTTTTTTCATACAATACACTTAGTACGTAATATATTTATCTTATAACCTATATTTATCTTGTTTCGTCGGTGCAAGTTTCTAAAAATAACCGCATTATATCATTGTTCTAAAAATAAATAGATCTATGTGATATCATAAAAAATATCATACTGGATGTTATCACACGGATATTTGTATAATTATAAGATAAAATAAAAATCATAGATTCTCAAGATGAAAGCCAGCATTTTAACAGAACTCTTTAATATTTTAACTACGTTTTTGTTTAAAAATAACTTCAACATTGATTTTTTTTCTTTTTTTATACTTCATGAAATCATATTATCTAAGTAGACAACTGTTTAAATGTATGAAAAGTGTATAATGTATAAATAATATCTTTCAGTTGGCCAATTTAAATAGGCTACGACACCAACTACCAAAACAGTGTGATGGGTCATTTTTTAATGAAATATTTTACGTTGCCTTATTATTGTACTAAAATATGATGCTTAATATACAGCAGTCTTTATTTTGTATGAAATATCTTATCATCCAATGCTTAGGTTTGTTTGATGGATCTAAATACTCTTTTCAAGATGTAGATCTAATACTCCAAACAAACACACACACACACACACACACACACACAAACAAACAAACATCTAGGCCTATATGTACATCAGTTTTCAGTAAGCACGTGTCATTTCTGGAACAAATTTTATAGAAAAGTTACAATCTTCTCTTCTTTAACTGGCCATTTATTGACCATATCAGTTTAATTGCAGTTATTCCAGACATTGCGGTGTGACAAAGATGGGGAGTGGGATGGAAGGTTTGATATATGTCCATCAGATACAGAGAAACAGTGTGACGTCATAGAAAATAGAGATGACGCCATATTTGATTGTGTTGACAGATTTGCTGGTAAGTAACGGGTAAATTGACATCTTACCTTTGCCATTAATCGTTACCTTAACTGCGTCATAATTATGTGTACATAGTTTTGGATTAGTAAATGGCTTATTTCTAGACCCCTCCTTTTACAGTAATTGAATAGACCTTGCGATGTTTTATATCTATGTCAAAAGAAATCAAACCACTTTCAAAACTACAATCTTACAAAATCACTCTATAATTTATAGGATATTATATTCTTTATTCGCGTGTAATGCACAAAAATAGTTCAGGGACATATTGCCTTTGAAAAATAGAGAAATTATTCAAGGAGAGCCTAGGATAAATGCACGACTTCATATGTTGACCTCGTCACTGCACATCTAACCTTTAGAAAGTGTGACCCGTCATCGAGAAAATGGGCCATATGGGAGGTGGCAACTACAACCAGACCGCACATACATGTACATTGCTGTGCGGGATGGCGGGTTGAAACTTTTCGGTTATATTTTTTTTAACTTAAAATGTTAACCCAACCTTTCTATTCGTATACCAAATAGATATAAATACGAGATCGTACACATAAATATAGTTTCTTTTTCGTTTGACTGGTCACAGGCTACCAAAAATAGATCCGGAAGCGGTCAAGCAAGGGAAATATTTTGAATATATAATTCAAAATATTCCCCTTCCTTTGACCTCTACCGGATCTATTTTTCGAAGGAAGTTATAATTCAAAATGTTTCCCTTGCTTGACCTCTACCCGGATCTATTTTTCTAATGTTATTGACACATTATTCAAATTTTCCCCTTGCTTGAACTCTGTCGGATCTGTTTTTTCGAATGCTTGTGACCATATATATTTATCAAAATTTTCGCCTTACTTGAACTCTGCCGGATCTATTTTTTGTATATCTTTGATCATATATATATAATTCACAAAATTTTCTCTTTGCTTGGTCCCTACCGGATCTATTTTTCATATATATACAATTCAAATTATTATCCTTGCTTGAACCTTGTCTGTTTTTTTTTTTTTTTTTTTTTTTTTTCAAATGCTTATAATTATATATATATAATACTAATCATTCCCCTCGCTTAACCATTGTCGCATATATTGTACAAAAATCTTTTTTATAGAAAATGCGAAAAATGTCGACGCATTCTGTATTTATTCAGCGCACTAAATGCGAAGAAGGAAAGAGTGAATTAAGTCCATGATTTATTTGTCAACCCATTCTGCGGAATTACGGAATAGACTATATGACAATTCCAATAGTGTCCTTTTTCGCGTGACGGGTCAACAAGCATGCAACGTCACCTTCAAAACTCGACATTCTCGAATTCCCCTCGTAACATTAGTATATCGACTTTGTGGTTGGAATTACAAACCATCTTGTCGCCACGTTTTACGTCAAACAGGTTTGCCTAGTAGCCTAGATTTTAATTTCAGGGACATATGTCTGCCCTTTGCTCAAGATGTCAAATCTACAGATTTACAAATGGTTTTCCGCTTTGTACGTAAAATCACGTGTAAAGGGGATGTCATTTCTTCAGCGTTTCGGTTATTTTTCCATATAGAATATAGGGATGATGTATATAAATCGTAAGCGTCAACCTAAATTTATTCTAAGCATATATACTTAGTACATTTAAAAATGCAGAGGTGAAATCGCTTCCGATATCTTCTTAAATAATCTTCAGAACTGTCAAAGGAATGGCATTTTGGAGTCACCAGCCCTTGAACAACAGTTTTAAGCATAAAACACCAAACAATGACCAGAGTTAATCGGTTTTCGTCACTCTTAAACCACACAGGGGTAAAAATGAAAAATCCATTTAGGACAACTGGCCGAACCCGCCAAGATTTTCTTAAATTATTGGCACTTGTAATGCAATATGCGCATTTACTAACGTAACTGGATACAGATGCATAGAAAAAACAACCTAATTCCAAAAAAATAAGAAGATTATTTGAACGGTGTACTAGGCAGGCTAAATGTACTACTATCGTTCACAGATTTTCTTAAGCCAACACTGTATTTCTTATTCGCCACTCATTTTTCCGGTTTTCTCATAGCAATAGAAGTTGTTTTTTTTTCTTTTTTTTTATGCCAGTTTTTACAAAAAAGACTAGTAATTAATTTGAAAACGCTAAGGAAAAAGAGGCCAGAATAGTGAAAATTATCCGATCACATTTCTTATTGCTAAATTCTTTTTAAACTTTGAATGAGAAAGTTTTACATCGTTTATGCATTGCCGATGCAATTTTAATAAAATGGTTCATGAAATTGGAGCTTTTATATCAATTTGCCTAATCCTTTGCGTATCTGTTGTAACGTGTACAAATGTGTCATTGGAAGTTGCAATCGTAGGAAATTTTGAAAAAAAAACTTTTACAGAAAGATGAAAATTTAAGCAGTTATGAATTACCGCTCACAATTACAAAAATAAACACATAACGGAAAAAGTAAAAAAAAAAAAGCGTGCTAATGAAAGCCCCTTGGTTCAGTCCTGTGTGCGATAAACCCATTTCACGTGGGAATAAAAAACAAAAACCTGGGGCCTCTTTCAAGAAAAATATCGTACGATTTATCTTATAAATATCGTACAATTATATTTAAGACGGTCGTAAACGGCTTTCACAAAAATATCGTTGAAAATCGCAGACTATACGACCTCATAAGATTATCGTAAAGTTGATCTTTCACATCTGCACGTGCTGATCATATAATATAGACTTCCCTATTAGTGGGTAATTGAACAATTACATAACAAATACATGTCTAAGAAAAAATGATGAGCCATTTTTTTTTCACCTTACCCTTTCAAAAATGTTGTATTCTTACACATGCTAATACTTCACCAGAAAACAACCAACCAACCAAATAACAATGATAATAAAATATAATGATAATAAAGTCATACACCGAAAACTTGGTGCAGGTGATCATTAACTAGAACATGTGCATTTTTACAATGCGGCCCAATGTTCGATTGCTCCACATTCGGCGCGACAGTCGGTATACTTTCATAGCCGGGAAAGGGAATCGACAGTGTAAGCTAACTTAACTATGCAATTATGAGCACTTGCATAATTATAATGACAAAGATATTTAGATATCGATGAGAAATGTGTAGTTTGACGAATTATGTTTTAATAAACCTCGTTAAATATGCATTAATATACAAGTAAATGGCTTTGTACAGTCAGTTTGCTGATTTACCCTTTTTGGTATTGTAAAAAGCGGACAATTTACTCACTAACGCGGAAGTTTATATCATACAATAAGCACGTGCAGATGTAAAAGATCAACTTTACGATAATCTTATGAGGTCCTGGGGCCTGTTTCATCAAATCATTTAAGACGTATTTTTGTCTCACCTATGACTTACAACATATTTAGTTCAAAAAGCATGTACTAGCAATCTATTAATACCTATGTTAAGTGATTTTTGTTGTTACTGAATCGAAAGTCATCAGTAAGACAAAATATGTCCTAAATGGTTTGATGAAACTGGCCCCTGTAGTCTGCGATTTTCAACGATATTTTTGTGAAAGCCGTTTTCGACTGTCTTAAATATAATCGTACGATATTTTTAAGATAAATCGTACGATATTTTTCTTGAAAGAGGCTCTAGATGGCGATACTATAGTTACCAACATCGTGAAATTTACATGATGAGTGATTTTGGAATGATTTTTGAACGAAATTGAATGATTGCAATGAGCGAGTTTGGGTGAAAGTAAGGGAGGCAATCCAATATCGCAAATTTCGTTCAGGACGAACAAAATTACCGATATTTTTTTACCCCCTTTCATGAAATATGCATACGTGTTCCATTAATACATTCCCTATTCTTCTGGAACCAATCAGACGCTCACAATTTCATTTTTGTCAGTGAAATCGTGATTTTTTCTAGCTATTTTTATTTTTGGTGTAGTTAGTAATCCAGTCATTTTTAGCAAATTTGGAGCGTTTTTGAATGGTTGGCGTGAGTGTTTGGAATGAATGATTGGAGCACTGAGCGAATGAATTTGACTGGTGTTGATTGGTATGATTGTCAATTTCATGATGCTGTTTACTGTACATAAGCCGATCTTATTCTTCACTTGGCGAATATATTTCTTCAACCCAGAAATTAAATGCTCCAATTGCCTATACATTCATATCACGACTCTTAGAGCTGCTCGTTCACAGATTTTCATAGAAAAAAACAAAACTTGTTCTTAAATTTGGAAATGTGTGTATTTTTAGACGAATAAGAATGGCCCAAAATTACAAAATCGTTACATTCCGTAACTTATCTTTCATTTTTGCTTGTATTGATTTGAAGTTTTTATCTGTCAAAAACTTTTACCCTAATCTTTGATTGAAAAAGACAATAATGCAGAATGAACATGTGTAATAGTTGGCTCGAAATCGAAGAATTATTTTTTAGGGCGTTAGTAGTTGCTTTATTTTTTAAGAATGAATTTCTTTTCCATGAGTTATCAAATTGAATCTTATTATTTTAAAGGCTTCAACACGATGAGGTCCGATTGATTTTACGAAAATTTTAAAAAATCACATTTTCCCAATCTTTGAAAGAGTAGCTTTAAGTGCTACATCAGCTCTCATTAAACTTATGTCGGTATGTCCAGTGCGAATTTATTACCTCATAGCTGAATCCTATTTATTGCATGAATGTAAATTTGTGTATATGTATATCGAAAATGCGTGACCTATCATTAAAAAAGGACAATCTTTGAATTCCTCAAAAGCAATATGTAACCCGTCACGCGAAACTGGACCATCTAGGAACTTTGTAAATAGAATGTTTATAAAAGAGATTTGGTACAGCCAAGTAGGTCAACCAGAGGTCGCATTTCTTTCACTCGAAAGTAGATTGATCATTCTTGATTCAGAGAATAAGCTCATTGCTAAAAGTTTTGACCATAGTCATTCCGCGTGGTCCGACCAGGCTAGACACTTTGCGTACTTCCCGGAAGGACCCTTCTTGCATGAAGGGTCACATATATGGAAATAGTTTTTGATCAAACAGAGATCAGCCAACGTATCCAGCTCGATAAAAGAAGAAAATAAAATCTTGAGACACACGCCCAAACACCGGGTCAGCCTGCGAGGTACGTTCAATATGACCAGGGTCAATACTTCTTGCATTTTCCTGGTGATTCCTTGTCTTATGTCGGATCACAAATGTGAAACACACCTTACGTAGATAACACTATCCATATAATCATAAAACATTCCGGGGAACTGATTGTATTTCTATCAACATTCTAGGTCCAATTACATGTATAAAGTTTTGTCTTTGATACTTTACGATACAATCTCTAGAAATATCGGTAAAATGCCACTTCGTTAGCTCAGTGCGACACGGTTGTAACTCCCTATAAACACCCTATGCGATCCTGCGGAAAAGACCTCGGGAGTTAAAAAGGCGAAGCCATGAAAGCGCGTCATTTCGCACATTAACACGCCGTCACAAGCATCAACGCTATAACGCTTAGGATTACGTTGCATAAAACAAAGTCAACAAACGAATAAAACTAAGGTTATTATTATTTGATAACAAACGCGTTTTGTCATCAAATTAAAATTTGCCCATTAGATCTCAACGGTCGATCGGGAAGCTTAAATGACATGCGTTTTTCTTCGAGCGTATTGACCAAAGTACTACCAGAAACTGAATAACATAAAATGATCCAAAATTACTAATCTTACGTCCTAGATAATTTCCAGTTTATGGAAATGGCCTATTTATGTTTTGAATGTGTTCACGGATGTCACTAGACTGGTTACAGTTCCTGATACTACTGCGTGTACCGGTATATACAATATAGACAACGGTGAACATATCAGGAGTTCACGACCTAGAACATATATTTTCGGGAAATTACTTCGAGCACTTGCATTGTTTTGTACGCATTGTATCCTTATGCCCGATCAAAAGTTGCAGTTTCTTTTCGTTTTTTAAAGGGTACTTTCATTATATTCCCATGATATAGAATTCTAGTATCATGCAATTAACAAAAAAAGCAGCGATCTTGCGGATAAAAGTCTTGATATTGGGCCTACAGTAAAGGGAAATGGGCACTACATTATTTCTAAGCTATAAAGAACCTACTGAACGTTTATACATAGTAACACTGGTGACACCCCCCCTCCCCCCCCCCCCCCCCCAAAAAAAAAAGAATTAGTCTCGTTTTTGCATAAAAGGAATAAAATATGTCCCCTCATGTGAAAACATTGCTTTTTTGTTAAATAAAAAAGGTATGCGGTTGTTCATTCAACTTATGCGAGATCTGTCATGAGAATTTTTGGAAGATTAGCTGATCTTAACCGAGTTTAGAATGCAAATGTTATTCAGCGAGCCTTGGCGAGCCAAATCGGTTAACATATTATTTTTCTCACATCAACACTTAGTAGGCCACAATATCCGTTTTTACCCATTATTGGAATGCCCTGATGAGAAAAAGCCTAGAAAACGCGCATTAGATGACGTCATGATGATGTCATTCAGAATGTGATCCTACACGTGTTCAAGATAAAAATGTCTCTGATGGCTGTTCGTTGAAGGAGACAACGGTAGCTATGATGGCATATTTACTATCACGATAGTATTATTAAGAAAATTTTGCTTTACGAGATAGTATTTCCTGGAAACTTGTTTTAACTATTGTTTAAATTATCATGATTCTGGTATCTTGTATCTCGTGGTAGAAATATGCCACCATATTTTTGCCGCGAGATACGAGATAGCAGTATCATGGTTATTTTTAAAATATCATGATAAAATTAAGCTTCCAGGAAATTTTATCTCGATCAATTTTGTTTTCATGATGGAATTTTTGGTAAACGAACGTCGTTCACCAGTGTTATACTATGTAATGAAAATCCTGTAGGATCTTAATACATTCGAAATAAAGTAGTGCCTCTTAAGATTCAATTTAGCATTTTTCAAGGCTTCTCTCCGTAAAATCACTGTTTATTTCGTTAATGGCCTAATACTAGTAATCTTCTTAAAGTGATGATAATGAAAATTCCCCTTGAAAACACAAAATGATCTTGCAATGTTTACCAAGTGAATTGATGATCGGCATAAGCTTGTCGAGAGTTAAGAGCAAAAACAAAGTTTGTGTCTAACACCGTAGAGACAGATACTATGTTTTTGACCCAATCCTTCGCTAGCGCAACTTTTAGTAATTTGCCGGAAATATGTGTTTAGGCCAAGACTTCTTGAACTTGTACACATCTACATTCGGCAATACTCGGGCGATCTCCGACGTCTCCGATTTAAATGTACGTTAATGAATCGGCCGAGTTGAGACGAATGGCACATCAAGACACCTTGTATCATTAGAAACGGTAACCCGGTTTTACATAACTTTTCAACTCGCGACAGTCAGTCTCGAGACGGGTTTTAAGAATTATTCGACACGTGTTTTACATGTACAACCTTTCTTGTACTTTTTATTTGAACAGGGATGAACGCCGCTATTAACATTTTTTCTGTAAAATCGCGGTGGCTGAAGTAGGGCTGTAAGGATACACTCGAATTATCGGTGAACCGAATATCCTATTCCCAGGGAAAACGTATCGTATTCGTCTGTCTCAGAAGCAAATATTGGCGAATACCAAATGCGACAGGCACGGAAGGTAATTCATTGAGGCCATTCTATTTTGCATTTTTTAATCTGTAAAACCATATCAATTCAAAGTTTTGACGAATAGATATTGCCGTGGTCAAGGGGTGGGGGGGGGGGGGGTTGGGGGGGGGGCAGATCTGCCATGCACTTATTTACAGTTCGACAGGCGGGTTTAGTTGTTAAATTATACTGGAAAAAATCATTGCTTTTTTTAAAGAAATCTTAAAAATCATAATCGATGAATAAAAATTGACTGCTCCATCCTTAGCAAAAAACGTTTAGAATTGGCTAACTAGATCTACAAGTAAAGCAAAAACTAGCTCCGAGCAGAAAAGTCTAATATCAGCCACAATACTGTAATAAGAGATCGATAGTGAGTGATTTTACTGGCATCCAAACTCTTGAAGGTAAAAAATAGGTTCTCATGCAAAAAATAAACCAACAATTGTAAGGGTTCTCAATTCTTATTGGGAAGAAAGTCGGGAGGAAAAAAACTCTGTATTATACTAATACTATTTGTCAGACATAGTTATGCAATTGTTACCCCCCTTTAAAAAAATAAATTCATTTTTTCTTAAATAAGATTCTAATTCGTTTTTGATGTGGAAATTGGGTTACAATATAACAAGTTATACTTTATTAGTTATACGGTTTCTTGCCGGGGTATATGACGATTTATTCCCGGCTGAAAAAATGATGTCACCCGAGCCGTAGGCGAGGGTTGACATCATTTTTACTGCCGGGAATAAATCGCCATATACCCCGGCAAGAAACCGTATTACGAATTTATTATACTTCAAAGTTTTAGGGCTAAATATCTGTCTTTTGCCTATTTTAGGCGTTCGTATAAACCGATTTCTTTTAAACCACCAATATCCCTTAATGCGCCCCTATGAAAAGTAAACATGTACAAAGTGACATCATATATATTTGTGACGTCACACTACTACAGTCTGCGCTATTGTGGTATGGAAGCGTTTGTTGGCTGAGACTGAGAGAAACTTGGTACTTTAAATGGACAGATTTGTACAAATTTAAGGTATTTATTGACATCTTTTTCATTTTTTAATTGCACATTATAAACTGACATCCTTTTCAACTGTATCCTAGTGTGTATATTCGGGTCGTGTTATCAGCGAAGCGAGAGAAACATGGCTGCCATTACCGTTTCGATTTTTTGTCTATGTTCACGTCGAGGCGCCTTAAGGAAACATTAGAGGTACTACCGGAGCGGTCGTAGCTATCAATGTTTGTCAGGTCTGCATTAACCAATGAAAATGCTAGAATTTTCTTTGCAGTATAATAATAATTTCTCAACCTTAAACAGAAATTACCTATGAATTATATTATTAGGGCACTAGACCATCTTCAATCTATGTCAGCCCGATTAGCTCAGTTGGTAGAGCAACGGGCCTATTTCAAGAGTGTAAAAGAAATTTTTACAGAGTAACAACTCATATTATAACAAATATAATTCTAACAGGATTTTTCCTCTTTTTCCTCTTTTTCCCTTTCTTTGAAATTACAGTGAAATTGCCGAATTACCGAAATTTTTTCGAGACACATTACCTATTTTTTTACATTCATGATTTCTCTTTTCTCAATGAATTCATAATATCACCCTAGAATGCCATCAGATTCGTTCACCATCAGTACTTTCAGTGCTTTGATTGTTATATTGTTCTCTGTTATCTCACCATTTGAACGATTAATGCCAACTACTGACATCAAGATAAAGCTATTGCGATTTACCGATCGCCCTATTTTTTACGCCAATGAAAGGACGCTATTTCGTTTGAAATTCAAAAAATATATCCCATAACCTGATGATCTGCTCGAATAAGTGAGCTACGTGACTTTAGGTAATAATGGGCGGAGACTACATTCAAAACCAGACAGTGACGTCATAGTCTTGTCCCGAAAGACCCTTACTTGTAATCAAGTATTTACAAAAAAAAAGTTATGTGATTGTTCTTTTGAAGTTATGCTTATACTCAAATACTCATTAAAGGAGGGGGAAATTCTTAAATAATTTGTCTGCAAGTTAATCAAGACAAGATTTAGCGGATAAATCAATGATTCTGATAATAAAATATTAATCTAAATGGTATACAGCAGTAAGAAAGACATCGACGATTTTGCTCATACCGAGCCTTTCCACATTTTCACATTGACATAAACAAGAAAAGACGACAGGGTTGAAACGATATGAAATCTAAATTCTTTTTTTAAATGCATACTTTGGATCATTTGAACGACATTTTAATTTAGTTGTTCTGAAAATGTCCAAATCTTTACAAAATGATTTCAAATGTTCCTATGAAAGGTACTTGAATGCAAAATAAGTGTACATAAAATATGAAATGCCTTCTGAAAGGATTCTAGGGATACAAATATTTGCAATAAGAAAGTGATAAGAGCATGTGCCTGTGATAGCTGACTATTATCTAAAAACAGTGTGACCCGTTTAACTGTGAAGTATCGGTTAGGAACCAAAACTTGGTAGCTGGAGCTTGTCATTGCACTTTGAATATTTTCTACTAACGTTTTGTTGCAAACTTAATTATTGATAATGAATATGCCGCGGTTTTGTGTGTTTCTATAGGGTTAAACACCGCTTTCTACAGTCCTTCAGTTATATTACGGCGGCCGGAGCACCTAACAATGAATTCCTGGTATTTCTTACACCAATTCTACCATTCCCTTTCTAGTCTCCAGCTGCTATCCCACATAAGTCTACGATTATCAACCCATATGTGAGAGACAAATAGTCGGAAAGGATGAGTGCCACCATCGGGGGTCGAACCCGAGGACAATTTGAATGATTGTCCGACGAGCTAACACTGCGCAGCTGAATATGCCATGGTAGATAAAGGTTGTTGTTGTTTTTTTCTTAAAATACAAAATCCCTCAAGGAAGGCATAATGTCAAAAAAACTAACTAAAAGGAATACAAAATCCACTAGCAGCAATCACGAGGTTTTGCTAACCGAATGTACTCAACTGATAATGTCTCGCCAAATGACGAAATAATTACAGAAACCCAGTGGTGATTAAATTCGCTCCTCCCACTTTTTGTTTACCTCGATTTGATTGAAGAATGTATGACGCAACAAAAATGAATGACATCATTGATTGACGTGAAGCTCAATTGAACTAGCGTTATTTGATGAAAAAATAAGTCGATCGGTAAAACAGTTAAAGTTCATATTCTGACAATTTATGCATATAACCTTGCGCTCCGCTAACGCTCCGCTTAGGTTATATCGCGTAAATTGTCAGAAATGAACTATAACTATTACATAAATACAAACTTCTATTAATAGAAAACTCATTCGGACTTGTATGTGAATACATGAACATCTCTAAACCGAATGGTTAAAATAGAATAAATTCGAAAGCCGAATTAGATTACCGCGAATGTCAGAATTTTGTTCACGATAGTTTTATTTAGATGTCATTAGTGGGTATTATCGTAGAAAAAAATCAAGATACTAGGTACAAAAATCACGATAGAATTATTGAGAAAATTTTGCTTTGCGAAATAGTATTTCCTGGAAACTTGTTTTTATCGTGATATTTTTTAAATTGTCATGATACTGTTATCTTGTATCTCGTGGCAGAAATATGCCACCATAGGTAGCTATGTGAGAAAATTCGCTCTTACACTAAAAAAGATAATTATGTGATTAAACGTTACAAATAGAAAAAAAGTCGCAAAATGTTTAAACAAATTTATATAAGAAATAAAATTAGATCTTTTCAAAATATGTCATCGTGAAAACACGTGTTCATAAGTTTACGCGTACTCTCGGAAAGCAATCAGAGAAATGTAACAGAATATGGGTTCAGACATGCACGAATACAGTTTCTTCTCAAAAAACTGTCCTTGTCTTCTATAACGAACAACCATCAGGGATATCCATGTCTTTTCAAATTTTTTGGATCGTGACGTTTTCTAATGCGTGTTATTGCAGTATTTTCAAACTGAAGTTACAAAAGTGGCTTTTAATAACGTAAAAAAACTAATGTAGAAAACTGGGGCCTGTTTTACTAAACATCTTACGATCATTTTTTGCGTAAGTCGAAAATTAAAGTTGCTTCTGCAATAGTAACTTAACATGGAATTCTGCCATGCATTTTCTCATTGGAATCGTCTCCTTCAGACGATTCCAATGAGACATTGTAAGACGGAATCTAACAAGGACTATAAACACCAGGTACGATTTGTGATTTTGACTTACGATCAATTTTGTCGTAAGAAGTTTAGTAAAATGGGCCCCTGTTGTATATGTGAGAAAAAGAATCTGTTTTCGATTTGGACAAGATGATCTCAACCTAGTCTAGAATAGAACGTTATTATTGCATAAAATGTACGTTTTCAGGTCGATAAATGCATACGTTAACGGACAAACCCGGGCGCTAGCGGGAGAAAACGTGGATTAATCAGTAAATTCACTTGTCGTTAACGCCCGGCTTTTTATTACTTAAATATCCACGATTTGGGCTTAAACAATTTAATCAATTTCAGTGATTCTTATTTTGTTCTGTAATATTAGTTTGACCTAAAAGGATGTTTTATGAATTCTTTTCAAATGCAAAAATAAAAGGATCAAGAAGACTGTACGCATTAATTAGTTAAATGCATGAAAAATATTCATGTCCAACATTATCATTGAGCATACCTAAGGACGTAACTCTAATTCCCGCGTTAAATTGTGTGAAGTCATAAATTCATGATGCCACGTTGGCATAAACAAAATGGACGGTGTAATGCATGATATAATTTTTCCGGCATATTCATAAGTTTGTAACTAGTTTTATATCGTTTCTATATCTATATCGTTTTTATATCTTTTCTATGAAATAATTTCGCAATTTCTGTTTAAATTCATAATCTAATCTATCTTTTTATGCAATAATAGCGTCAATTCACATTTCTTTCGGGCGTTTACATTTACAGAGACCCTCAAATGTCTCTGCAAATGTTAACACCCTCAAAAACATGAATTAACCCTATATTAAGCGAGCTTTAGAGAGCTGAATACATGTTCTACCCTAGACACGGTAAAGATCAGCTTGTCTGAAACAAAACCTCACAACAGATCTTATATTTCTCACTTTTCTGATACTTGCTATAGACGTCACAGACTGGGATTCTCGTCGATGCAGCGATGGTTGAAATATGTGAATTAATGACACGCCATGAACAAAGTGATAATCTCTATTTTCTGTATTGTACCGATGATTGTGTAAAATCTATGTTATGTCTATGCGATTCAAATGAGTACCAACAGATTTTTTTCAATTTGTTAAATTTACGATTTTATATGGGATAATCCCCTCTTATTTAACCCTCGAAATTATCCGGAGTATCGACTCTTCAGGCATCTAGCGTAGTGATACGCTTGTGACCCGTTCTGAGAAAAAGGACCTTCCGGCAAGTCATTTGACTATCAGTAATTTGAATTGAATAGAAAATAGCTGAACATGTTTGTTTTGTTTTTTAAATGGGGTTTTACGCCGCTTTCAACATTTAATTCAGTTATATTGTGGTGGCTGGAGCACCCAACAATGGATTCCTGGTATTTCTCACACCAGTACTACCATTACATCCTTACCTAGCCGCTAGCTGCTATCCCACATAGGTCCACGATTATCGACCCATTGGTGGGAGACAAATAGTCGAAAAAAATGAGTGTCGCCGTCGGGCTGAATAAGGGTACACTGTAGATTCTTATAAGGAACCATATTTAAACGAAATCCTTTTGTAGGATTATTTTTCTTTCAGACAAGAAAAGAATTGCCAGTCCCAGCAAATTAATTCAAAATAAACCCGAAGTGACATTGAAAAATAATGGCTATTTTGCCTGACTTACCATTTATGGAAGTTTCGTTCTTTTTTAATTCACGGGATGAATAGAAATGAGGGGATTTTCGGATTTGATGATATCAGGCGTTTGGCATTAAATCTACGTAATAACAAAATGAAATTTTATGTATGAGACGTACGTGAATTGGAACTGCAATCTGTGCAGATAAATACATGTGCATTGTGTCATCCGAAAAGGCATGTCATGCAATACGTATTCTCGACTACCCGCCAATCTTAAATGGTTCATTCAGAAACTATATGAAACAAATTATCAAAGCGGTGCTTACATAATTTGAATTAACATAAAATGTTGAATTCATTTTGATAATACTGAATTGAAATTGAACGAGTGTGTGGAGCGAGTTTGGAATAATTTTCAAAGGAGGTAAAAATTGGACGTAACCAGGGATAAATTAATACCTCCCTTTAATGAAATGTTCATATTTTTCTAATACTGCGGCATCACGGTCAAATCAGATGCTTAAAAATCAAAACCGACCAATAAAATCATTCAAATGATTGATTTGATTGAAATATTGATAATCTTGAACGATTTCAGAGCGTTTTTGAATTACCCTATTTTGCAGCGTTGTTTAGTGATTGGAATGAATGTTTTTATCGAGATTAGTGTAAATTTCACGATGTCACCAAACTGAACATAAACACAATATCAACGGTTTTACAAAATTCAAAACAGGTCCTCAAATTTTAATGATCTGCTGTTTTAAAGGTGTATACCTTGGTTAATTTTACCTGAACTTGACCTCTATGAACACTCGCTTAAATATCAATCAACTGGCATATTTTAACAATTTTCAAAATATGTTTTACATTCAACATCGGTTTTAATTTTATCATATAAAAGCACGTGCAAAGCCGAATATGTATTGACAGGCTTTTATCAATCTAAAAGTAGAGGATCATGTTCATGTCAATAAAATCGCAATATACAGTAACATAATCGAGCCTGTGCGTGTGATTTGCAACAATTTCAAATATGCGTAGAGTAAAGACTCTGACCAGCCTGCGCATCCTCACAGTCTGACCAGAGTCTTCACTATGCGTTTAGTAGATAGACAAGAACTCAAAGTATCTTTAGACCATCAGGTAACTTTGTTTTTACAGTATGTAGCTGTCAACGCTACTCAATGTTAGCACCTCACGAACGTTTCAAATTGTTGGAAATGTCACACACAGGTATTGATATTGTAAGGGCCATATCGACGATTGGTATTGTTGACGGCTGAGTTGTGTTTGGTCCCATTTTGGTTCCAGCAAATTAATTCACATACAGCATAAATGATGTAAAACAAGGTATTAAGTGGTAAAAATACTCCGAGTTCAGTAAAAAGGTCACATTGAAAGAGTATTAAAATTTACGAGTTGCCTGTTGAACAATTCATATGCTTCAAACATCATTGGAATGGGTATGCGACATACTAAATGGTGTCTTATTTAGTATGATATAACTGTGTTAAGGTAGTGGACCCGTAATAGTTCCGCAATGTTTTGTGAGTAAAGAGTTTTAACAGTGTCAACCAAGGTTTCCTAATGATTTTCATTAGGAAACCTTGGTTAACATTGTAAAAGATCATGAGTTCCAAAATGTTGCAGAAATATTACGGGTCCACTACCTTAAGCGACCATTCCCATTAGCGACTGCCGTTTTGGTGGTCCCCTAAGTGGTCTCTTAAAACAATTTTTTACTATAGCTAACATTCGTTTCAATTACTTGATAGCGTAATTTAAGTGGGTTGGTGGTTGGGGAGAGGACTAAAAACTTATTATACAGAAGGCAGGAATATGATGGTTGATAAGCAACAACAAAGCAACACACGAAAATGGTTCTGTTTAATTGGAAATACATAGCTATTTCATACAATGAACCATTGATATTAAAGTTAATAGCAGTAAAAGCCACAAATTTTACAAATCCACAGACGGAAATTTCTTTCAATTTGCGTCAATTTCCGACCGCCAACATTTCACGTACATTTAGATTTTTGCTCCGATAAGCTTAGACCGAGGTTTATAAACCCAAGGATTTTGGGCTTAGCTTTTTATTGGTCGCACTGGATTTGGTAACAGAAAATTACCGTTTTACATAACAGAATTAGTTATGGAATCCTACGCGTTTTATCTAACCGAATTACATTTATGGGGTATTTCGGTGCTGCAATGGAAAAACGACACGGTCTTGTTTTTTTTGTGTTTTCCTTGTTTTTGTCCTGTCCTTGCTAAACGTTTAAATTAATTTTACAAATATGGGACTTGTTTGACAAAAAGGTAGTATTTAGGTCGCCCTTAAAAAACGATATGCCTACTAGTCTGACTGCGCTGACTTTCTCGACTGACTAGGGTCGAAACTTTTCGCACTCGACTGATTTTCTCAATATAGAATTGTCATTCTGCCTTCTGGTATAAGACTTTTTGAAAGGCGATCTTTGGTTTACATCTACTGAAACCAACTCTTTTTAATCTAATGAAGATTACACCGAGATGGTCCCTATGAAAGGAAGGATCACAAATGTCTGTCGGTCGGTCTTTCTGGGTTTTTTTTTCTATCAGAATATCGTCCTATCATTTTCATTGTCTCAGAATTTAATTTTTTCTACACGATTTGTATAGCATCTGGCGTAAAAGATAAACAAATATCTTTTGTTTGATTGTTTTGTATTTATTTTTGGCATTTACCTCCCGTATAATAAATTGCTCGATAGCCCGGGACTTAAAATACATTACATTAGCGAATTGTTTTATCAAGGGCGATTTATTGTGCGAAAAATGCCAATCATTCTCTGCTTAAAGGTAGTGGACCCGTAATAGATCCACAACGTTTAGGAAGTAATGAACTTTAACAGTGTTAACCGAGGTTTCCTAATGATTTTCATTAGGAAACATCGATCAACATTGTGAAAGTTCAAGGGTTCCGAAATGTTGCGGAACTATTACGGGCCCTCTACCTTAAGCAGTTCCGATCGTCATGCGTGCACCTTTAAGTAGATCTTGCATTTAATTTTCAGGTGGCAAGTGTTCGGTCACGTGCACTGAAGCCGGGTACAAACCCTTGATTAGAAAACCAGCTGAAGACGAGCCTGGTTCCTTCGAATTTGTAGACGTTGATAAGATCGAGTGTACTGTGTTGCAGAAATGGGTACCAGATCCGGAAATTATCCAGTGTGTCAAGCCATGTCTTTCAGAGGTCAGTAAAGCAAATCTTATTCATTAAAGATTTTCGGTGGATTTTCGATAAATAACGTTGGATAAATCTACTACCTTACCAGTGAAATTAGCAAAAACTTATACGCCACTTTCGTTCATTTCACGCTCATCAGACGTTTTCTAAGCGGAGTAAAAATGTGACGTCACCATGAACGTTGCATAAAAAATGTGAAAATGTAGAAAATGCATCCTAATATTTTCACATTTTTCTCCCTTTTTTGCATAAAAGAATAAAGATAATCGTTTGTTTTACGAGTAAGATCAAATAATATATCATTTAGTGAACAAATGAAGCTATATTTTTCGTGAAAATATAACTTTTGTTGTTCACTCAATCAAACTTAAATTGATCTTACACTGAAACAAAAATCATCTATAAATCAAACAAAGAAAGTTCGTTTATGGTAGTGGACCCGTATTAGTTCCTCGGAAGTAATTGACTTTTGCAGCGTTTATCAAGGTTTCCTTATGATTTCATGGGTCTGTCGGGAAACAAGAAACCCCGCACACCCTGGTCATGATTTTGTCATTCATATAGATTACTCTGTTTAGTTTTTGACATAATATAACTTGTATGTACGCTTGAAAATAGGAATAGTTAGTGAATCAAAAGGTGACCGTTTATAATCCTTTACTTCCAAAAAGACATATCTAAAGTTCTACCTGAAGTAAAAAAAGATTTCGTAATCTGACGATCTTTGCCGAATAAATATTTTTTATCGTGCAGAGGTATCAGGCGATATTTGAATGAAAATGAAAGAGTATTTTCATGATTTCGTGTTGTTAACATGTTGTTTAACATACTGATGTAATATCTAAATTCAGGAATCTATTGGTGACGGATTCTGTGAGGCCGAAAACAACCGAGAGTTTTGTGAATGGGACGGCGGCGACTGCTGTCCGTCTACCGTTGACGACGGTGACGTCATAACGTTTCCGGAGCACTGTCCGATAGACTGTAAATGTAAAGATCCCAACGCCATTGAGAACAGACGGCGTAAACGCAAGAAGAGGAAGCACCGTTCGAAAGGATTTGGGAATATATGACGTTATTTTTATGATTAGATAGATATTATTACAGTGATGCTTTTGGAGACCTAGTCTCTAATATAGGCCTATCCCATCACGTTCGACGTATATGAAACGTTATCCACGAAAAGTCGCCTAATTGGCAATAGAATTGACAATAAACGTAATGGACGTAATTGCAAATTGAGAAAAAACAAAAAAAAAATATTCATTTAACAAGAAAAGCATATTTTTTTCTAAATAATTAACAAATTTGGAAGTTTAATGCCCTCAAATCATTCAGTGCAAACATTGAGAAAAAAGGAGAAATTGCTTGTTTCAAGCAATTTCTTCCTTTGTCTCATTGTTTTACAAGATTTGAATACACGCAAAAACTACGTTTGAAAATTCTTCAAATTTACTGTTTTCTATTATCTGCGTTTGACAACCGAAATTACAAAAGTAACGTCATTAAGGCAGTTTTTTCCTGATTAATGGATCATACTGTAAAAGTGGATATATTCGAGGGTCTAAAGTTTTCGGATTGCGCTTGTTTTTATTTTCGCACAACACTGAAATTTCGAAGACAAAATATGCATATAAATGTATTTCGTATTACCTGAACAAGTGTTCTGAGTTTTCTGGAGAACAACCTCTATCGTGTCATAGAAATCATTCATTTATCACTATATTCATCAGCTATGAAAGGTGTGAAATGAAAAACAGATATTTCACAGTAAAAAGGTGTGTTAACATAGTCTAGCATTGATCTAGCATTGATCTTAGTCCATGTAGTGGAAACATTAAAGAAAAACATGCATATTTTTATCCTCTATTTCCCGTAAATGAGTCAAACGCGAATATTTCTACCCCGCGAATATTTCCGTTTTTACAGTAGCAGACTGAACGACTACAAGAGGTGCAAACATACTGGTTTAAACAGCAAATTGGTGAAAGTACACTTAGTTACATCTTGAAATTGACAGTCAACGTAATCAAAACTATTCTAAATCGATCACTTAGCGCTTCATTCATTAATTCAATCAACTTAAATCACCAAAAAAGAGCACTACAACGTCGTTCAATACGATTCGAATTCGTTCGAAACGATCAAAATTGCATGAAAAATGATAAAACTATGCCACTTTTCTTGCTGGAATGGATTTTAAAACGTCTGATTGGTACGTACACCCACAAATTGAAAAGTACGTGAGCTTTTTAAAGTGATGTAAAATTATCGCTTACTTCGTTCAACTACGGCGATATTATTATTATTATATTATCTCCCCTAAATTTCATTCAAAACTGTATCCATACACTCATTCAATATTATTCTAGAATAGTTCAAATATCGATTAACTTGTCAATTTCATGATGCTGATGACTATCAATATAGCAAAATAAAGGCGCCAACCAAATTCGCAGTTACTGTACGGGTGATCTTCGTCTCACCTTTTCTCGGACCTAAGGTTGATTTTCTCAAGCGGTGCTCATTTATGATTGATTGGTTTTACAATTACATGTACGTTTTACTAACGTAAACTTTTGCTAATCAGCCAAACATGCAAAGTAGAAATATACGTTCACTTAAAAATGTTGTGTGTAAAGTGTCGACCCTAGTCAGTCTGCGCAAACTGCGCAGTTTGCTAGGGTCGATATGGACATAGTATGTTTTGCTACTGGCTCGTTTTAGGAATCTAATGGTTATTATATCTTTAAGTCAGTGATTTTTTGAAATGCGACCCCTGGTTGACCTGTTTTGAAACCAATCTCTTTTTTTCAAATATTTATTTCACAGTGTCCAGATGGTCCCTTTTCGCGTGATGGGTCACATATGTTTTATATTTGTGTCTGTTGAAAAACGAATATACAATTAGGAATTAAAATACATTAAAACGCAGTGTTATTTTTGTTGCTTTTTTTTTTTTAATGAATTTGCCTTTAAAAAGAAAAGTCTTTCTGGCTACTTGTTCGAGGCAATGTGATATGAAACCGAGTGTATAGGTTAATTCAGCCAAATAGTGTCAGAGGAGAATATGTTCGAAAAATCGTGAATGAACGTGCGCACATACGACTGACAAGACTGACAAATTTTCGTGAAAAGACCCGCTGGACTTCGTTCGGTGGAGTTTAAACAGGCGTTATGTGGCGAATTCCAAAACTTTAAAGGTAAAGTTTTAATTATAGATATGATATTTGAGACCCGATGAAAATCTTGGTCGGTTAAGCGAGAAGCGACCATCTGGCAACTCCATAATATGAACATTTGAAAAAGATATTAGGTCTAGTACAGGTCAACCAGAGGTCGAATTTGTGTTTTCTCTTAAAGAGAGATAGATTGATCGTTCTAGATTCAGAAATTTAGTAAAGTCTGGGCAATTTCGACCCTAGTCAGCCTGCGCAGTCCGAATGGTCCGCGCAGTCTGACAAGGGTCGACAATTTACGCAGTAACCAGAAAGTCTCTAATCGCTTGACGGGTCATAAGCATATAATGCACGTCTGATTTCTATATGTTACAAATCAATAAAATTTGACCCTAGGGAATGTGCATAGCTTTTAAAATTACTTAATATGTGTTTTCTATACATTTTAAGTATATGTAGGGTTTTGTATACATTCAATAGTGTAATTTCTTAATTTTGGATTTTTTATTTGCTGGCAATAATTTTGCCTTTTAAGATCCAAGTTGTAAGTTGAAAGACTCATAATTCTGTCAGTTTGAGGGAAAGTGAGTTTAATTAATAATCATGAAACGTACACTTTCCTGGTAGTCGCTTAAATCGTTCTAGGAGAAGGAGAAATAGCTTAAATTAATCATTTCTAGATTTCACACATTTTTGATCTGCCAGTCTATGCCTTCTAAAGTTAAGATAAGTGTGACCCGACCCGCGTAAAATTTCGTAAAATAAATGCCCTAAATGACATTTCCAACAATTTCGCATGTGCGCAAAGAAAAGACTCTGATTAGCATGTGCTGCCGCACAGTCTGATTAGAGTCCTTACTATGTATTCTGTAAATTGATATTGACTATTGAAGTTGCTTTGGAAATTTCAGCGAATATTTTCTATTCATTGTGTGAATTTCCACGCTGTTCAATGACAGTCCCTCATGCACACCCGAAATTATTAGAAATGTCACGCTTATGCTCAAATATTTTAAAAGAGCTTTGATCTAGAAGAGCCTAACCATAGATCGCATTTCAAAATTCGTATACAGAAACTATTATTCTAGCAATATAAAAATCATCCTAGTATGACGGGTCACAAATAAATTTTCAACTTTTGTAAGCCTGCGCCATCTTTGACGTCTGACAGGGTTGTAACATACAGTAGGACTTTTTCGCAAAATGTGACAAGATTTTGAATTGAGTTGTGATTTTTTTGTTTAAAGCACCTTGAAACGCGATAAAAACTAACAAAAAACGAAAATAACATAAAGATTGAATAAACGCCAGAATGCTGTTGCATGTGAGATACAAAAAGCTGAAGTTAATTTACCTGTGTCTGATATTTACAATAAGTACATTTGTTTTGCTTTCGTCATCCGTGACGTTGTCGTCAAAAAATAACTGTTCAAAGGAATTAAAAGAAAGGTTTTTGAAACAGAATATAAGGCTATTGGATAGGATTTCATTATATATGAAGCACGAGAAGAAGTTGTTGGACTGTTTGGAAATTAACGAAAACGAGGCTGGGCTTGGCCAATTCATGGTGGAGGGGAATTTTGAGGACGTGACCTGTCCAAATTTCAGTAAAAGGTTTTTGAATGAAGGAGAAAATTGGCCAAAGGTGAGGTTTCTTTGATAACTGCAATGACGCACTTAAGATTTCTCTACAGAGGGTTCGAACATACAAATTCCGACAGAGTTTTAAGGGACGTAGGTTTTGCGAGTCTGAGAGATAACCTGAAATCTCAAAAATATCTTGATCCTCTGAAAGTCAACATCAGAAAAAATGAAGACTATTTCAAAGAATACTAGAGACACTTTCTTTTGCGACATCCTTGACGTTCTTCTTCTGAAAACAACAACAACAATAACAACAACAACATCAAAACGATCGGGGAGAAAAAGAAAAAAAATTGCGATATGTTTGGATTCTATTAGACTACAATGAAAAGATTCTCAATCAAAAGACATGTTAGATCATCAATACAGTGTCTGAGTGGAAGTGTACAGTTTGCTAATCAGAATTGTTGCTTATGGTTGTGTACTTTGTCAGTTTGGTCACTTGAAGTAAGTTCGATGTTGACACAGCGACCCAATTTTATTTATTTACATTTTTTCTGATGTATTTCGGGTTCAGCTTTGATTTATTTTTATCAAATGACTGGTTAATCGAGAACAAGAAAACATGAGATTATTTCAGAAGCACTGGGGTACGCATAAGTCCCCTTTAGCAGGTTAAAACGCCCGTAAAAGGCTGACCCGGTCAGGTTGGTAGATACTTTCGCCAAAATTATTGTGGATTTCTCATCACACGCTAACAAATCGAACGATTTATCATTTGAAAGAGATACTTTCATATTCTCTACTCGTATCTTTAGTCAAACATGCCAATAATCAGATATATATTTCTTTAACATATTTGTAAACAATCGATTAAAACAAGTCATCGAAATGACGATCTTGTACTTGAAAACTCACTGTACAGATACTTTACATATGCATTTTTTTGTACAGTAACTTTATTTGATATCCCCGATTCGAAGAAATAAATACAGGTATAATTTTTTTACATAATGAAATGTTAGTTGAGCTAAAACGGTTAGTGCTTCGCCTTTTCGGTTGATAAATACCATCCTTAGTAGTGCATAGTAAATGCGGTTCCACACATTAAGCATTAATAAAATACGTTACATATCCGTAAATATATAAGGATAGTTTCATCTCTAATGAGCAATATCCGAATTGTTAATGTCAAGTTACGTATTGTCTTAGTACTTTTCATTTTCTAAATACCACCCTTTTTAATGACGCAGTATCATGATTGCTATGTCTAAATAGGAATCATATCCCTAAAACATTATTATATAAATTATCGCAGCCATCTTATTTTAAAGAAATAAAGGATATGACGTCAGCGTCATTTTTGTAGGTATTTGTAGGTTAACGTTCCCGCGCATAATCAGACATCAAAAAACGTTATCAGTTGTATATCCGATAGCTACATTGATGAAAATCAACCCGTTAACTCGAAAGTTGATGCCATCTACTCACAACATACGCTGTAAAACTGTTATATACTCTTATTTTACCTTTGAATATTGATTAAAAAGTCTACAATGCTTAAAACTGAATATTGTTAATTATCACTTTTTGAAGAAATCTTTGATAAATTTTGTCTTTGGTTTTGAACCTTGTTATCTGCAGATTGATAAAGTTTCCATTCACTCTCTAGGTTTTAATCGTGGTATTTGTTTTCTAGAATCGTCTGTTTTTGCCATTTTTAATCAAAATAGATCAACGCAAAAAGTACGATCAAGGTGTTTGCATTACAATCAAACAAAGTAAAATAAGTACTTGCCATTTTTGCAAAAAAAATCAGAGTAAAAGATGGTCAATTTGAACTCGTCGAATGCAAAGTGGTGTAACTATGCCTCTTTTTGTAAATTAGATACCACAATATCACCCTCAACCAACCAACGATTAACAGACGAGGGTATTGTGTTCCGGGTGGTTTAATTGTCGATAATCGCCGAAGCGGAAAACCTGTAATCGCACATCAGCATAATTGAGTACACACGCTCGCATTATTAATTAACACTTTACCATGAGGTGCTAAAAATAGCCGCTAGGAATTTCCCAGGTATGTGTCGATATATTGAATAACAACATATAGGGATTTTGCACTTTCGTTCCCTAATATTTCGTGTCGGTGTCGGAAAACGAGAATTCCGTTGTAACGGGAGAAAAATAAACTGTGCAAATCCGTTCCCAACAAATAAGTGTCGATATACGAAAATGTCGATGTAACGGATGTCGATCAAACGTGAGTTGACTGTACTATTTTAAAGTTCACAAATTCCTATCAATCTTTCAAAATCTTGCTGTAAAAGTTTGCCTAGACATAGGGAAGTGCTTTATTGCTTTCTGTGGCATTCCAACCTATTTCAAGGAAAAAGGAGCCTTAATGACAATTTCCTTGTTGCTGCTGCAGAGGTTACAATTACGGTTTGAACATTCTTTAACTTACTTATGATGTTTGTCTTGACATAAGAAAGATCTTGTCAATTTTGGTGGCATTCCGGCTTATGTCACGGTATAGGGCGGCTTCCTTGTTTCCACCATAGAGATTGCATTATTCTTCGACCTGTCTTGAACTAGTTAATGCTTGTCTGATCATAAAGAAGGCCACTACTTGATATACTGACATTTCTGATAAAATTAAATTAAATAGATCTTTTTTGACAACATTCTTGTAACCACTCTAAACGTCAAAGAACTAGTCTAAAAGTAATAGTGTTTGCCCAATCATTTATACAGTTGTTACTTCTATAGTAGGAAATTTTTCAACTTGTGACTACATCCTTTTTTCTCAAGTAAGGAATCACAATTTTAAGGCAAAATCACATAGTTGAGCGATGTAGGACCATCATGATCCTCTTATTTTTTTTTTTTTTTTTTTTTTTTTTTTTTTGCGAATGCTATCCGATCATAAAGATTATTTTTTTAAGATGAACACGTTCTTTTGTCCGAAGATTGTTGATTTTATACCTGCCTAACGCCAGGATGCAAAACGTTTGCGAATGTTTAGCGACTGTAATAGTTCTCAAACTTTTCGCGATGCGAGATTTATTTCGTTTTTATATTACTTTCGTTTTTATATTCGCTTTGAATTAAAAAGAATCGTGTTTGTTTGGAAATATCTTAAATGAGCCTGTGCGTGACATTTCCAACAATTCCAAATGTGCGCCAAGTAAAGACTCTAGCCAGCCTGTGCATTCGCACAGTCTGACCAGAGTCTTTACTGCACGCTAAAAAGATGGCTATGGACTTAAAGGTCGCCGGCTACAACCGAAGATTAATTTTAATACAATGCGTAGTTGTACAGGCTGCTCAACATTTGTCAATCACGAAAACACGTAAACATTAAATAGTTAAAAATGTCAGGCACAGGCTCAAATATTATTAACCTGTCATACAGTGGAATCATATACAAATTTGGTTATTTATTTTTTTTTTCGATTAAAAAGGTAAATATTTCTTTCCTTATTATTGGTCATTGTCTATTGAAAAGAGGTTTTCACCATTTTAAAGCTATCTCAACTACTTCTGTTTGTAAGCTTATAAACAAGACCCAAAATGCCTAATTCGACTGGCACTGACGTTCATACTCATTGAATTTTTTTTAACTCTACAATGGTTGGTCGCTTTGCAGGCTTTGTACGACTTCGACTGGAATATCATTTTACAATAGCAGTAACAGTAGCCCCATTCGAAATCGACCACAATTGTTTTCTTGAGTATCTTAAAAAAACACACTTAAGGTAGTGGATCCGTAATAATTCCGCAATATTTCGGAACTAATGATATTTCACAATGTGAACCGAGGTTTCGCAATGAATTAACACTGCTAAAGTTCATGACTTGCGTAACGTTTTCTTGAGTATTTTAATAAACACACATAGGGTAGTGGACCCATAATAATTCCACAACATTTTGGAACGATCTTTCACAATGTGAACCGAGGTTTCCTAATGAAATCATTAGGAAACCTCGCTTACACTGTTAATTTTCATAACTTGCGAAAGGTTTCAGAACTATTTCGGGTCCTATACTTTAAAATAAGAATACTTGTAGGTATCTTCACCGGCACAATCTACAAAGAAGGGCCCCAGTCTATGTTGTTCCCAGGCGACAACACCACTGAGGGGGTGATTGCCATTAAAACTCACGAGACGGTTAAAGAGGCGATGAAAATGGGGTTTGAACACGTGGTCTTAATCGTGCGCGATCCATTTGATGCGCACATTGCCGAGTTTAACCGGAAGTACACGAACCTCAAAACTGGGACTTTACAAAGGGAGGAGTTCAACTTTGAGCGTAAGAGTTCCGACTATAATTCAATAAAATCAACATTTGCCCTTTAGATTCTTTCAGGGCAACTTTAGAAATCACGGATTTCAAATCAACAAAATAGTTATTGCATCGGACTGTAGTAATTGCTCATAAATGTGCCAAAATTATTTTTCAAACTGTTTTTCAAGAGACTAGAAAAACATGTCCAATTGCCTTTCAGTCAAATACATCGTGAAGTTTACAAGTTGTATGATTTGGGTTCTATTTTGGAATGAAATTGAATGAGTATGTGGAACGAGTTTTGACTGCAATTGGAGGGAGTTAATAGAAAATCAATATTTTTTTTTTCGGAATTACCGATATGTTATTTCATCCCATATAAAAAACTCTTCATCATTTTCTATCTTTCTAAAAAAAAATCTTGGTCTCTGCGGACACTTGCAAATCATCGAATGCTTATAATAGAAACACCAACAAAAAAGATTGTTCGATTAGAACGAAGTTGTGAGGTTTTTTAAACGTATCTCGGACAGGGGTGTGGAATTACGCATTTTCTCTACTTGTCCCTGGACAAGAAAACCATGATTTTCTACTTGTCCAGGATCAACATGAATTTGTCCGGAAAAGGGGGTAATTCATTTGATAGAGAAATAATTGTTTTCAAAGAAGAAAATGCTGAAACCCAGCATTTTCTTCAGTGAAAACAATATTTTCTACCTTTTGATACAAATATTTGATTAAGTACCATTCCAAGATTTGTCTTTGGTTTACTTGTCCACGGACAAGTTGCAAAGAAAAATGTACTTGTCCGCAGGTAGAAAAACTCGCGTCGGACAAGTCGGGCATGTCCTAATGATCTTGGAACTTTTCTGAACTATTTGAGAGAGTGTAAGGAACGTTGAACGAACGATTTAAATGGTTTGAATTGGACGATACTAATCTTAGGATCTTTTAACTGTGTTTAACCATATCGCAACCATGAAAACACGAAATACCCTATATGACAGTAAAACGAGAGTAAATTTGGCGTTTGCCCATTCTGACGTCAGTGCATTTGGCTTCCCCAAAATTCGCATCTGCTTCTGATAAATTAGCATAATTATGTGAATTTATGACAGAAAATCATCTTATTTTTGTTTTATAAAGTCCATGCGTTTTGTTCCTTTTCAGTATTTCAAGAGCTCTTGCCAATTCGAATAAACGAATGGCTGGCTTTTAATGAAGACTGGATGACGAAGTTTAATGGTAAAATATTCGTATTATTTTACGAACGACTACAGTCGGATTTTTACACTTCTGCAGCAAAGCTTGGACAATTTCTACGAAAACGAGTCTCCTTCAATGACTTATGGTGTTTAGGTCAGCGACGCGAGGGACAATATCATAGAAAACCCAAGCCCGATTGGATGTCAAGATGGCATTTCGTTGAAGCTGACCTTCAAAATAAAATCGTGAAGGGTAAAGTGAGACTGTATGACTTGGCCATGACATTGAGATCTAAGATAAAATCAAATGTTTGAAAGAAAGGAAAGAATTTTTTTTTAATTTCAAATAATATAACGACATATCGCGCGAAACAGTTGTAACAGCCGGACGACAGCTTAATGGGGCTGGAATTGTAAAACATGTAGTTTAAAAGCATCCGCCGTGAAAAAAATGGAGGAGCGAAATGAATCGATCCATATTAGTCAGCAAGGGTCCTTACAGCCAGATTTGTTTCGAAGCTGTTTGCGTTTGACAGATTTTGGTAGCTTTAATATTTATTGATAAGCAAAAGTTCATGATTATTACAGTTCAGAATATCGTGAAATCGACCGTAAAAGGAATGGCTTTGGAATTATTTTGGATGGTTTTGAATGAGAGTGTGAAGCGAGCTTTGAGGGAAATAATTTGATAGCGCTAACTTCGACCAAATCATCCAAATAAGCGATATTTATTACCTCTTAAAAAATCTCTACAAAGTCTCAAATTTGTGTGTCTCCACCCAACAATCATGCTTATAAATACACACCAGCCCCCAATTTGACCAATTCCAATTAAATTTTGATCGTTTTGAAAGATATAGAAGTATTTTTAACGACATCGGAGCGTTTTTTAGCGGATTGAGTCAGTTTTTGGAATGAATAAATGGAGCACTTAGTGAGCGAATGGTTTTAGTGGAGATGTATGTCAATTCCATGGTGTTACTAACTGTATGTTTATAGTCCGTTCGCTTTATGACTCATTCCGAAATAAACATTCAGACATTCACTCTATATCTTACTATACCTTACTGTACCGTACTTAGCCTAATAAAAAACCCTATACATGGAGATTTTTATGCAATTGCAAACTCCGATTTGAGTTTTTAATTCCATGTAATCGATTAAATTTTAGTTTTAGCCCACTCTTTGTATACTTCAAATGATTGTCTAGGACAAATTAAACTTAAATAAGAGAAAAGATTCTTTAAAATTCTTAAAAATTAAGGTTATTTTAACTTAAATATTGTTGTACATTTGTAGATAATGTCAGTGGAATCGTGGATTTTATCTACTGACTGTTACATGCCGCTGGAGGCGGTCGTATATTGGCGTCATCTTCTCCGTCTGTCCGTTCGTCTATGCGTCCATCCGTCCGTGCGTCCGTCCGTACGTTCGTTCGTCCACTTTTCTCGTGAGCACAACTCCTCCCTCATTTATGGACCGATTTGGATGAAGCTTTTACAGAATGTTCTTAGTCACCTGATCATGCGCATGAAGTCACGGTTTGGTTGAATTCATGGAGAAAGGGGCCTTTGTGTAAAAATATCGTGAGCACAACTCCTCCCTCATTTAAGGACCGATTTAGATAATTGACCATGCGCATAAAGTAACGGTTTTGTGAATTTTAGTCCCGTCATGGAAAAAGGGGCCTCAATGTAAAAAAATTTGTGAACGTAACTCCTCCCTCATTCATAGGCTGATTCGGATTAAACTTTCACACAATGTTCCTAGTCATCTGACCTTGCGCATGAAGTCACGGTTTGGTGAATTTCAGCCGCGTCATGGAAAAGGGGGCCTTCGTGTAAAAAAACACATATGAACGCAACTCCTCCCTTATTTATGAACTGATTTCAATGAAACTTTACAAAATGTTCCTAGTCACCTGACTAAGCACCTACATTAACGGTTTTGTGAATCTTAGCCGCGTCATGGAAAAAGGAGCCTTCATGTAAATCAATGTTGTGAACGCAATTCAACCTCATTTATGGACTGATTTCTATGAAACTTTCGCAAAACATTTCTAGTCACCTGACACAGCGCATGTTGTCACGGTTTGGTGATTTTCAGTCGCGTCATTGAAAAAGGGGTCTTCATTTAAAAAGATTTGCGAACGCATCTTCCTTTCATTTATTGGCCGATTTGGATGAAACTTTCACGAAATGTTCCTAGTCACCTGACCTAGCGCATATTGTCGCTGTTTGGTGAATTTTAGCCATGTCATGTAAAAGGGGCCTTCTTGTAAAAAGTCTTGTGAACGCAACTCCTCCTTTATTTATTGACTTATTTTAAAGAAATTTCTATGAAATACTCATTGTTACCTGAATTTGTGCACGTTGTTCAATTTTAGTGAATTTCAGCTGAGTCATGGAAAATGGGGCCTTCATATCAAAGTTCTAGAGAATGCAACCCCTCCTTCATTGAAAAAGTGGCCGTATTAATTTTCTTATAATACAATTTGTATATTTGAGATGAAAGTTAACAGCTCTCTTTTTAAGGATTGATTTGGTTGATGCTTTCAAAGATTATTCTTAATCTTGTTTATTTTTATTATTAGCTGCAGTTAAAAGAGGCGTTAAACCCCATTAAATCAATCAATCTTAATGAACAGTTTGAACAATTTAAAAAAAGTAGTCTGCAAATGTTTTGAATTGGTTCAGTCAAAATAAGTAGTGTCTACATTTTTTTCGTGAAACAGTGTTTTTGGAGCGTTTTTTAATGGTTTGATTGAGTGTTTGGAATGACTGAATGGAGCGCTGAGTGAACGATTGAGAATGTTTTTGATCTAGGAAAAAGTCCATTTCATGATGATCATAACTGTACAAGGAGACTCGGGTTCATTCGCCCCTATCTCTTCGTCGAATAGACCCCTTGTATCTTTACGTGACCAGTGTAGAGTACGGATACACGCATTTCACTTCTAGTTGGGCAGAAGATGAAAAGTATCCCTGAAAATTCCTGCCGTGATTAAGATTCGAACCACGGACGTAAGAATATATAGTTCAGTGTCCATACCACTAGACCACCGGGTTGTCTTTTGGAGTATCTCCATCTAGGAGCATACATTAAATATCCTCCATATAGTAACCCATGCAAGTGACTTGCGTTCGGAAAAAACGAGCGCCAAAACGGTAACTTGCCTAAATGATTGAAACATGGCTAATGCTTGTTCCACTAATGCGCTAATGCGCTCCAGAACGCTTTTATGAAGCGCTTGTGTGTGCTTTCATACTCTGAGCTAAAGATTGCGTGGACAATCGAAAAAGAATGAGCCAGCCCTGCCTTCAGGATGACAAAACGCTGACAAGCTATTAGAAATTACGCCCCGCATTGCACGTTTATGTGCATGCAAAGCGGGGTATAATTTTCAATAGTTTGCAAGCGTTTTGCTATCCCGAATTCATAGCAGATCAAATGTTGTGAGGATTATGACATTTCAGATGTATTCGTGAAATTCCTAATTATGCATTTTTTTGTGAAAGAAAAATAATCTTAAAAGATCCAAAACTTAAAGTAAAACAAAATAACGAATAAGAGAAGAAATGATAAACTGACAAAAGTAGAATGTATTGATTTAATTTCATTTGGTTTTATTTCAAATTTCACAGAGGAAAAGTAACAAACATGGATATCAAGATTGAATGAGTATTTACCATTAAATCTTAAGGCAAAACTAAAAATACATACTCTATTATTTAAGTAAGTTTATTTTAAAACTGGATAAAGTGTAATTTCTGTCAAATCTATTGTCACGAAATATGTTTTTTTTTTCTTTTAAAATATGAGAATTCGTTTATTTCATTGAGGTATGAAACTTAAAACCTTATCATACTGTATGAATACGCAAAGCTGATTCATACTTAAGAGTGATAAGGTCTCAAGTTTCATAACTCGATGAAATCAACAATATTTCTCTTCATCTCTTATGAAATAATATTACACAGAAAAAACGAATTAAAATGTTAAAAGAGAACTACTTTGAGAGGAAACCTACAAAATAGCCGCGTACTCAAATTTTTCCTCATTGATAAATAAAACTAGTTTTTTTATCAAAATTCTCAAACTTCGAGGGACCCAACAAAAAAAATACATGTATTCATAATTATATGAATGTTTAAGGCCCTTCTATTCGGGATAAGTAGCTAGAATAAAGAAACAGTTATTCTTTTCTTCTTAATACGGAATCTAGAACGTTAAAATTAATTCCTAGCAAAATTATTTAGTCGCCTGTTTGAAATGAGATTTTACGCAACTTGTAAAAATTTTCAGTCATATCGCGGCGGCTGTAGCACCTAAAAATGGATTCCTTGTATTTCTCTCACCATTAGTACATCCTTTTAACCACCTGCTGATCTACGATTATTCGCCCTTATGTCGGATCTTAAAAAATGTCACTTAATCCAAAGTGAATGGGTGTTTTGTTTTTAAGTAAAAAAAAAACCCAAAACAATCTTGACATTCAAGTAATTTTCACGGTATCAAATACATATTAAACCTCGCACATATGCTTCAGTTATGATTAATTTGCCTGTGATGTCAATTTAATAAGCTCGGACCTTTAATTGCATTTTTATTCCTCGAACTTGGTGGCAATACACTAAATACACTTATTTAGTGTATTGTCATTTTAGTGACAATACACTAAATAAATTCGAGAATCTTTAATGAACCAAGGGCCCGTTTAACTACGCTTCTTACGGTAAAAAATAATCGTAAGTCAAAATCATACCTGGTGCTTCCATTCATTGTTAGATTCTGTCTTGCAATATCTCATTGGAATCGTCTTCTAATGAGATGATTCATGGTAGAATTACATATTTAATTACTAGCAAATTTATTTTTTGACTCACGTAAACAATGATCGTAAGATGTTTAGTAAAACAGGCCTCTAAAGGCCTTTCTATTGAAAGTGACCATTTCTTAACCCCTAAAATATATAATTTCTAGAATCGGGCCATGAATGAACATGGAAGTCTTTAATCAAATTGAAATTGTGTTCAGGTTAAAAATACCGGAGAGACGTATGAGAAATGAATCGCGGCTTTGCACGTGTAAACCGTGTTACTGTTTCACAAATGTTAACCCTTGTCATGCTGGATAAATTTTGGCTAATTTTTTTTAGCAAAAACAAAGGGCAAAAAGCACTGAAAGTACCAACTGTAGGTCAATTTTTATTTGAAAAACTAAATCTATTGACAATTCTGGTTTGAACATGAGAAACAGGTGGTAAAGACTAACATCAGAATCCTAAAATGTTACGAAGTCTAATCCGTCTGCTCAATCAGCACATCCTCTCGAAGATGGGTTGTTCTTGTCTAAAGCGTTGTAGTAAATTTACGCAGTTTAAAAGAAAATCAAACTCGCCGATACAAAATGGTAAAAAATATGAAATACAACTTGCTTTGAGTTCAACATGATGATTAAACAATCTGAAAAATGGAACCAACTTCCAAACGGAAAGCTGGGTTGATTTATCTTTGAGAATCCTTATTTGTTTCTTTGTCGGAATCCGAATTTCTTTTTATTTGCTGTTATTCTTAAACATAAAACGACAACTTTCTCTTTTCCGTTGCAATTAGCCTTACAAGCTCTGGCTGCGATATTTAAAATTACACTGACGGGATTTGTATGTAGGTATCTAATATCAATTTGTAGATTATATACCCATCTGATATATATATCAAACAAACTTAGTGTATTATATGGAAAAAAAATATCTAACGAGGTTGGGAGAATTGAAAATTTTCGAGGCTCTGCCGAGACAATTGTCAATTCTTACAACCGAGTTAGAATTTTTTCATACAATACACTAAGTATGTATTATATTTATCTTATACCCTCTTTTCGTCTTGTTTTCGTCGATGTTTCTCACTAAAATCCAAGTTTCTAAAAATAACCGCATTATATCATTGTTCTAAAAATAACTATGTGATATCATAAAAAATATCATACGGGATGTTATCATACGGATATTTGTATAGTTATAAGACAAAAACCTATTTGTTCTGTCTTGTTGTTTGTTGTATACATGTTCCGGGCGAAAATCCTGAAACTTGATTTTTTTAAACCGATTGAGAAATTTGAATTTGAATTTATCCATGCGTAAGACCTACCCTTCCGAGCACTAAACAGAAACTCTGAAATGCCTTAAAAGTTTCTGTATTACATTCCCACGCATGGAGTTTTTAAAGTGTAAAGTATTTTTTTCTTTATATCTTTTCATATGAATTAATTAGAACTATAAAACATATCATTCTATCGACTAGAAAAGTGTTTAATGGCGTTTGACGTTTGTTAACCGCCTTCTCTAACTCGTATTAAAATCTGAATCACTCCCAATTTTGTTATATCTATCAGAATTTCTTTTCTATAAAAGAAATATGTTCTCTCATAAAACGTCTAGACAACACGCTTTGGTTGCTTAGAATATATGAGCTGTCACGCGAAAAGGAACCTTCTGGGTATTGCGTAAAATGTCGACCCTAGTCAGATTGCGCGGATTGCGCAGACTGACTAGGGCCGAAACTTTTCGCACTTTGCTAATTTTCTGAATCTACAATGAAAAATCTACCCCCCAGTGAAAGAATTTTTGAAATGCGACTTCTGGTTGATCTATGTTGAACCCCATCTCCATTTCAAATATTTATTTTACAGAATTCCCAGATGGTCCCTTTTCGTCTGACGGGTCACATATTTTATAGTCTGTCTATAAATATGATTCGAGTGTTCAGTGCAAAACAGTCCTTAGTGTCAATACATTGTATAGACACTAAGTACAGTCTTGCAATGAGCCCTCGAGGTATCAAGGCGTTTGATGCTCTTTTGGTCTTTGTCTATCAAATGACTAAAAATAATTCTGCCACGATGAATTAGCTCGAGAATTGCGAGTTTTTTTTTGCGATTGGTTATCTAGTCATACAAATATATGTCTAAAAAGATTTATTCTTTGGCTAATTCTTATTTCAAATGTCACCATGTCAGGTATTGAACCAATAATGCACCTAGAATTTGGTATTTAAATGTATTTATTTGATATAAAAAGTAGAGATCAATAACTGAATCTTCAAACAGACTGGTTTTCATTATCAAAATAATTTTGTTCTTAACTTCGACAAATTAGCGGTAGTTTCCACAGGGTTGTCAGTCCAGTTGACCTTTGACTCATTGGCGTCAACCAATGAAAACACGGGTCGGAGCACATAGATCCACATGCGGTGTTACAGCATTTTTGGATCCCTGGACAGTCGTTGTCATGGTTACAAGCCGAACTACAGTCGCGGAACAGCAGTCGAACACGTCGGGGGCAGGTACCGGGTTTGTCTTTTAAAACTGAAAATTAAAAAAAAAGTATACTATCGTTGTATGGCGACCAAATTACCATATCTAATAAAGCAATATGGGAGACCTACCCTGTGTTCAGGAAAACAAAACGTTTGAAACTTTTTGTAAATTATATTCCGCTTTGCAGGCGCACTGGCGTGCAAAGCGGGGTTTAATTTGCAAACGATCTGCCATGTTTTCCTATTATTAAAGCAGGACGGGGTTAAATAAGCCGCAAGGAGTTTAAGCTACCTCTCAGGTGTTTTATTTAACCTGTGTCATAGATTATTTGAAAACGATCCATCGGTGCAAAGCGGGGTTTAATTTGCAAACAATCTGCCAAGTTTTCTTATCATGAACGCAGGGCGAGGCAAAATGAGCCGACAGGAGTTTAAACTTCCTCTCAGCTGTTTCACAAAACCTGTGTCATAGATTATTTGAAAACGATTCAAATTAGAAGATGACAAAAAGAAAAGATAAAAAGGCATGTCTGAAAAACGTCGTCGCATATTAAACATACAGTAAGTGACATCGTGAAGTTGACATTCACCTCAACGCACACCATTCTAAATCACTCACTCAGCGCTCCATTCATTCATTTCAAACACTCACTCACTCAAACTAATCAAAAACGCTCAAACACATTGAAAAATAAAGAATAACTAAAGTCATTCAAATTAAATTTTGATAGAGAAAAATCACTATTTCACTGACATAATTCAAATTGTTAGCGTCTCATAGGTCTTTGAAGAAATAGGAAGCTATGTATAAAACTTGGATGTAATTTTTTATTAAAGGGAGGTAATCATTATCGCTAATTTTGTTCATCCTGAACAAAATTTGTGATATAGGATTACCTCCCGTTAAATTAACTCAAATCTCGCTCCACACACTTATTCACTTTAATTCCTAAATCATTCCAAAATCATTCTCCTGGTCAATTTCACGATGTTGATAAATGTGTTAGAATTGCCAGAATCGCTGGTTGATTCAGTTGTTTCTTTCTGTGCTTTTGATTTAAATGCCAAGATAATGGATTTCCTAGCAAAAACATTATACCTCTGTGTGAATTTGACTGAAATTTAAAGCAAAGGTTTCTTTAAGTCCAACCAGACACAAACACCTACTATATGATATGCGTGAGGCAAATTGGGCCAACTGCGTTCAGTATAACAAAACGCTGCAAACTGTTTGCCAATTAAACCCCGTTTATCATGTGCACTTGCGTGCAAAGAGAATTATAATTGGCAAGCATTTCGCACCGTTTTGTCATCCTGAAAGCATGGCAGTATACTATGAACATATAAATCCTTTCCATATTGAATAAAAACATTACCAAAAGCGCATTAAAAACAAAGTGTTGTAACCACTTGATATTGCTAGTCCATATTCATATTAAAAACACTTTTTTATAATTATATTTTGCATAGTTTTATGAGCTAAACGCTTATAATTAAAACAAATTCGGAACCAGCATTAACTAAGATCAAAGATCGATCTTTTCTCACAAATGTTTTATTGTACACAATTGCAATTCCTAATATATAACATTGTACATTTGTTTTAGCTTTAGTGAAAATAGTATGTTATATGTTAAAGTTATAAGTTATAAGTTAACATTGATATCAGGTGGTAAAGGCATAGATCAGACTGCACATATATGAAGACTAAATATGTCTTCACCTCGTGCCGAAGTATGGATATTCCAGGTTCATTTTCACAAGTTGTAAGGAATTTCGGAAGAGATCCCTGACTGTACAATGGTTTTGTTGAAACAAAAAAAGGTTCAAATTTGACTATTTGTATCTCACCGATGGGTTGATAATCGTAGACCTATTTGAGATAGCAGCTGGAGGCTAGGAATTAATGAGATGGTAGTACTGGTGAGAGAAATATCAGGAATCCACTGTTAGGTGCTCCAGCCCCCGCAATATAACTGAACGATTGTTGAAAAAGGCGTCAAAAACAAATCAGACAAAACAAACAAATTCAAAGTAAGCAATTTTCATAACGCGTTTCATCACATGTTAAAGAACACGAGGGGCCCAGCATGACATGTAAAATTGGCCTCTCCTTAAATGTCTACATTGACTTTAGCAGCAAAGTCATTTTCCAATATTAAAGTATACAGGAAAAAATGTGTTTGTTTTTGATCAAACACAACCATCTATGAGTACAGTTCATAACATCGTGAATTTGACACTCATCTAGAACAAAACCATTCAAAATAACGGGTTTAAATGATTTACGTAAGAGTTTGGATGAATGAATGGAGCGGAGCGTTGAGTGAGCGACTTAGAATGGTTTTCATCAGAACGAGAATCAATTTCACGATGTTCTTAATCGTATCTAATGCTTGCTTTCAATGATGTAGGTATATACAGTTAGTTACACCGTGAAATTGACATTCGTCTTAATCAAAAACATTCTCATTTGCTCACTCAGGACTCCATGCATTCATTCCAAACACTCACTCAAACCATTCAAAAACGATCCAAACTCACTGAAATTAAGAACTTCGTTCAAAATAAAAAATAGATGGGACAAAACTCGGGATAACATTGGATTTATTGGAATTGTAAGCGTCTGATTAGATCTTGGTGAAATAGGCAGATATTTAAGGAACATTTATGCAATTTTTTCAAAGGGAGGAAATTTATATCGCTAACTTTGTTCATCATGAACAAAATTTTCGACATTGATTACCTCCAATCAAATTCACTCTTAACTCGCTCAACACACTCATTCAATTTCATTCCCAAATCAATCACCTTGTCAATTTCACGATGTTCTTAACTGTAATCACTAAGAGTTTCAACTCAAAGTATAACTTTTATCTAATTGATGCCCCTGAAAAGAATTTATCCGATACCACCGAAATGAGCAATCATCCGTTGTTACACAAAATAAGGCAAACATCACTTTTAATCAAAGCAAAACAATAACAACAACGACAAAAATGTCCATTATATAACCTTTTAAAGACCCTCATTTTGTTTCCTTTTAGGTTCAATTGCTGGAACGGAGACATGTTAACAAGATTTGTGGTTTTGCAGGTTATATTTGTATAAACAGGAAATTTTGAACAAGCCTAACCTATTTCTAGCTACTTTAAATCCAATCTAGAGTTATTTAAGTATATGTAGTTTAATGGTCAATTGGTTAGATATAATTGATATCTAAATAACCATTTTTTTTTCTTTTTTATCTTTAGCTCAGGGCGTCGATCTGTCAGGGATCCGATGACTAACCGTCAACATGTTTTGTGACGTAAACCCATCAAAAGACCTTCATGTTTTACTATATATCTATTTATCGTGACAGAAACCAATCACAGTTCTTCATTTTTCATTATACCCATTTATTGTGACAGAAACCCGTCAAATTTCTTCATTTTCACTATAAACATTTATTGTGAGAGAAACCCATCACAATTCCTTACTTTTAACTGTGACCATTATTGTGACAGAAACCAATCACAAATCTTCATCATTTAAGCCGAGTTAAATACGACATTGCGTTACACGGTCAGGATCTAGAGGCGAGCACAGGGAAATGTTCCGCTGATTTTTTTAGAACATATATGATAATGTCTATATTATCATATATGTTCTAAAAAAAAATCAGCGGAACATTTCCCTGTGGAGGCGAGGGATTGTGTTCCAAGACACAATTGTATTTATGGATGTACACTTCTCCTTTACTCACCATTATTGACTGTCGTACAGGTCTGACCACACCCGTTCCCACAACATTTCTCGTTAGCCTGACAATCACCATCATTACGACAGGTCGTTATACACGGACCGTAACCAGATGGCGCTGGACACGTACCCGGATGTGAGGGGGCGGTTACTTGAGATTCTGTGGTGGTTTCGGCTGCAAGAAAACAAAATTTTATTATGGTATTGAAATTGACGGATATATCGTATATAAAGGGTGATTCGAAACTTTATACCAAAGTAAGTTGAGAATGTACCATGAACGCATGGAAACGGACATCGTTCTTAAATGAAAACTTTACCTCATTCAATCAATATTAAATATGTGCGGTACGAATTCGACTGTTTGAAATGACTTTAATAACAACAACAACAAAAAAGACAACACACAAAAAATACTTTGATTACAGCTAGCTACATCGTGAAATTAACATGCTGATCTAAACCATTCTAAATCGCTCATTCAGCGCTCAATTCATTCATTCTAAACACACACTCAAATCATTAAAAAAAAAAAGCTCCAAAATCACTAAAATGATAAGATCAACAATTTTATTGAAAAATAAACATAGCTAGAAAATAATCGCGCTTTCAGTGACATAATTGAATTAATTAGCGTCTGTTTGGTTCTTGTAAAAATAGGAATATATTTATAAAAACTGCTTGCATATCTTAATAAAGGGAGGTAATAAATATAGCCAATTCTGTTCATCATGAACAAAATTAGGGATATTGGATAACTTCCCCTTAATTTCACTCAAAACTCATTTATTCCTCTCTTTCAATTTCGTTCTAGAATCATTCCTAAATCATCACCTTATCAATTTTCAATTTTATTGTTAAACTCATTAGAACCGTCTTGAGATGATTCTGGTGAGTTGTAATGAAATATGATTCATTTTTGATACTTTTTAGACCAACTTTATATACTGTTTAAGATATTTTGATTTAAAGAAAGGGATTTTGAAAACAAACGTTTTCTAATAAAAAATGGTCGCTTAATGGTCGCTCTAGCAAAATTATTTGTAGATATCTATTTAGAATATGTGTACGGTTTACTGGTAAACTCTCTTGTATTATCTACATAAAAAAAATAGAACTCATTAAATACCCGCCCCGCCATGCCAATAAACAATCGCTGTATCAACCTATAACTATAAAATAAATATCGTACTATTGGAAAAAGGGATTTTAAAAAAAAGATATCAATTTCACTACGGTCACTAATTTCCAATATGGAATATTTGGCTTTTGACCGCTTATGCACTTAAACTTCTTAGACATCAGCTTAGGCACAATTTACTAAATTTCTTACGAAAATATTAATCGTAAGTTAAAATTACAAATTGCACCTGGTGTTTTCATTCATGGTTAGAATCTGCCTTGCAATATCACATTGGAATCGGCTTTAAAAGACGATTCCAATGAGACGCTGCATTTAAGAATTCCGTATTTAGTTACTTTTGTAGAAGCAACTTTAGTTTTTGACTTACGAAAAAAAAAACTGACTGTAAGATGTTTAGTAAAACAGGCCCCATATTCTCAATCCAAATAATCCTTCTGAAAAGAATTTGGAATATGACTTGTACATGTTTATAAAAAACACGAAAGAATCAAAGACGGCTTATAGATAGATTTCTTATAAAAATACCACTTACACAATATTGAAATAATTTGACCAAAATGGTACATGTAAATAAAACAAAAGGAATCCAAGACGCCTGATACATACAGTTTATTTAAAATAATACCACTTACACAATATTGAAATAATTTGACTATAATGCTGTCTATGGTTACTTAGATGCCCTTCATGACGTTGAAGATTGTTTTCTCGATGTCTGGAATGTCGATGATGCCGATGATAATGATTATGGTGATGGTTTTCTGTATAAAACAATCAATATACATGCAAAAATAAATAAAACAAACGACATCGATAAAATGCATGCAGTTATACTTCACATGGGAAATAGCCACAAGAAGCAAAAACACTTATGCAATTTGACAAATTGAAACTGTCTAATTTAAACTGAAACTCAAAAAAAATCAACATGCTGCACGAACACGAGAAGGTTCTTTGGAATCAGTTGAACCAATTGTTGCATTTATTTGTGTTCTGTTTATTTTTATGGAGTATATAATCCGATAATTATCCATTTCGAATTAATTCAAAGCGAGGCCGACAGTTAATTTGTCAATTCCAGTTCACTTTCTATGGCCTACATCTATGTAAAAAAGAAAGTGCAAACAACATATAAAATAACACGTAACGTTACAATATGCATAAATACTTACGAACACAAGTAGGGAAATATGGACATGGCGGGTAAATACACGTGCTTCTTCTCATTACACATCTGTATCCCGTATCACATTCTACATCCTGAAATAAACATAGAGTCTGTTAAATATGGCGGATAAATACACATGTTTCTTCTCATTGCACATCTGTATCCCGTATCACGTTCTACATCCTGAAATAAAGAAAGAGTCTGTTTACTATGGCGGGGAGCTACACGTGTTTCTTCTCATTGCACATCTGTACCCCGTATCACGTTCTACATCCTGAAATAAAGAAAGAGTCTGTTAAATATGGCGGGTAGCTACACGTGTTTCCGCTCATTGCACATCTGTACCCCGTATCACGTTCTACATCCAAAAAAAAAGAAAGAGTCTGTTAAATATGGCGGGGAGCTACACGTGTTTCTTCTCATTGCACATCTGTACCCCGTATCACGTTCTACATCCTGAAATAAAGAAAGAGTCTGTTTGGTAACTACAGGTGTTTCTTCTCATTACACATCTGTATCCCATATCACGTTCTACATCCTGAAATGAACAAAGAGTCAGCTTTATGTGGCGGTAAAATACACGCGTTAAGAATTTGTCATTAAATATCATATCCCTTATCTCGATCTACATCCTGAAATAACCATGAAGTGACATAGACATTGCGGGTAAATACACGTCCATCTTCTCATTACAAATTTGCATTCCGTGTGGACTCCAGGGTGTCAAGTAGGGCTTTTAATTAATTGATTAAGATTATCTTACTGACGCCGCGATACTGGACGGATTTGACCTGATTTGGAAAGACTGAATCTTTGTGTTAGCTTTTGATTAGAAAATTTTTATCGTAGATTTGTTTTTTTAAATTTTTACCAGCACCGCTCCCTTTCTCTCGTGATACTAACGAGAACGTCATGGCAAATTTTGGGTTGAACGATTTTTTGATGATGGTACAACTATGCTTAGCCAATTTTAAGAGATGAAAACTCTCGCCTTAAGAGTATTTATCAAGAAAAGTTCACAGACGAACGGGCAGACAGACTGTCATACACATAGACAGGCGGATGGACGGAAGTCGGACGGGAACAAATCCATCGCTAAAGCTTTTCTGACATGCGATTACTAGAGCTACACCCCCACACCCCGAAAATCTTATTAGTATATTATATGGTTGACCGAGTGCGAATTTACAAAGCAAGCATTGTTTCATAAGTCACGTATATTGAGTTGGCGTGGATGATTCCAGAAAACGCAGTTTTCTTACCAGAAATAAATAGTTTTGATTGACAATATGATCTATCTAAACTCTGTAACCTTTTGAAGGTGACATGTTAATACTGACTGGTATTATGTAAGCTTTAAGATTGTTTATCAAAGTTGGTAACTATATTTTTTCCTTGTGATGTCGACAGCATCTAATCGGTTAGAATGTGCTTTCTATAGAGTATCAAGTTTTTTAATAACAACTTTATAGTTGTGACCCGTCTCGAGAAAAGGGACCACACTTGCACATTCTGCCAAGGTTGACCAGATAAGGACTTTTTGCTTCCTATAGATTTCTTGAGTTAAAAGTTTTAGTTCACCTTCCCATTTGAATCTCCGCTGGGCGAAGTCAAGCGGGCTTCTTTAATTTTATTTTGTCCGTTGCACGTCCGCCCCTTCGTGCCAAAACTTACTTCAATCCTTCCTCTGCTTTAATACTACTTGGCAGATTTCAACCAAACTTCTCATGAATACTGCTTTTGATACGCTCAGTCTCGTCATCCAAAATGGGCCTATATATATATATAGTAAAATATAAAAAAAAACATCTTCTCCAAAACTACTGGTCAGAAAGCACTCAAACTCCACAGAAATAATAATCAGAACATGCTCATTCAGATTGCTTTTATACTGAGCGACTTTAAAAACGCAATACTAAAACGCATCACTAAAATGCAAATATGAGTGAACAGACTCGGACTAAAACATACCTTTTTTGTTACCTTAACAAGTTAACTTTAATCCAACATCAATGTCATTTTGAAACTTTCTCTTGTATTCCCCAAACGGTGACTATTTCAAACATACCCACGAAAGTTGAAATTTCTCCATAGCCCTATTGTAAGGGCGATATTTTCTATTCAAATGAAACAAAAGCCGAACAAATTTAAGAGTTGAGTTGAATGAATCAATAGGTCAAACAAATCATCAATACTGCGTTTTAGCACCTTTTGGTCCAAAGACGACAGTAAAACGTCGTCTTTTTGACCAGAAATGACGTCACTTACATGTTTTTCCATTCCTTTCGTAAATCCACAAACGTTGTTTATGTGAATGCGGTTTTGAAAAAACAAAGCTTGTTAGTGCTTTTTACCCCTTAGCAACCATGTCGTTTAGAGATGAGATGACATTTGAGCGTGTTTACGGAATGACACTAACGTCATTTTTACCCATAAAGTCTTCTGAAACTCCCTATTGGAAAGGTCCTACCTTACAGATGTTCAAATATTGATAGTATAAATCAATATTTTTTTAGGCTAATCGAGGTTTATGACGTTCCGATTCTAAGGAACAATGTCCCTTTTACATACTCGATTCAATGTACAGTCTTTGCAAGGTGATTTGAGCTAAATTTATTAATAACAAATCTACTTTTCCGTGCTCAAATTTCAAATTTACTTTGTTGCGTTTTTAAGTCGCTCAGTATATTTTATCCTGATCACCGGACTGATCACTTAAATAAAACTGGCTATCAAGTCACCTAAAAATGGCTCCATATTATAAAACTTTGAAAACTCTTCTTGTCTGAAGCTAGTGGGCACAATTCAAACAAACTTCAGAGGGATGATGCTTTGGTATGCTATTTCAGATGACTGCGTTAAATCCGCACTGGGCTGAAGATGGAGGCTATGGGTGTCGCGTCACCTAAAGTGGTCCCATATGGTGAAACATTAAACCTTCTTCTATGAAACTACTGGTCAGAATTCAACAAAACTAAACTTGAATCGACCTTTCATCGCTATTTTCCTGAAACTATGATAGGAAAAACACATGGGTATTGTCAAGTCAGCGAAAAATGGGCCGAAATGGTGAGATATCAAAAGATTTCTTCTCTGAAATTGTTACAATTATTATTGTTATTATTCTTTTTTCATTGGGGGGGGGGGGGGGGGGGGGGGTAGGGATAAGAATAATTATTGACAGCATTTTACTTTAGATGGACCCTTCTCTGTTATTTTCTTAGTGATACATTGCTTAATCATGGAAAAGGGGGGCTTTTTGACGCAATATTTCTTGTTGAGTACCACAACTTGTACATTTTTTCAAAGATTTCATAAAACGTTCACAAAATCTTATTTATCATGTGCTTATGCACACATTAAAGACGCTAAGGGGGATTAACAACCTACATTAAGGAATATGGGACTTTCTTGTGAAATTGTTTACATAAGATTTATTCCTCTTTATGCATTTCATGACGATATGCATTTCATGACGATCTGCTTACAAAGAGATTATGTCTTACCTAAATAGGTTTAAATGCATTTTTGATGAATGTTCATACTAGTGCCCGTGGATCGATGCTGGTCCACTTGGGTCACTTGTGTCTCTTGTCTGGTTGATCTCTGATAATCTTTTGTGTCAAATGTTGAGTTAAAGGATTACCGAAATACATGTAGTCCTTTTTCGCTTGAAGGGCATCGTTTGAATACAGATAAAGCTATACCTAATCCTCAGATAAAAAAAACATTTCTTTAAAAATTTCCCATCCTTGTTGCGATTTCTTAGGAAATGGAGGGAAAAGGTCGTAAGGAAAATCACCCTCTAATTAGTAAATCATTTGTTTCCTAATTTGGAAAAAGTGCTTAATAATATTGTATTGTTAAATATAACAATTTGCATAATGGTGCAAATATTTTTTCATCTTAATTTATTGCATCATTATAGTTTTAATTTTAGGATAGTTTCATTTAATTATATTTTCAAATGACCTTTGTAATTTTAAGCATTTTCGTGTACCAGAAAGCAAACAATACAATTCAATTTACATTAAATTTGCCCCTTCTTTCTGTTGCTTTGAGAAAATGTTAATCGGACATTATGGGCAAATGTTGACAAATTTTCTTTCGGTCAACGGCACGCAGCCCCTGCAGTCTAATCCGATATCTAGACGATTACTCATAATCATTCATGGTCAGATACTTGGACAAAAACACGAGGTCTTATAATTTTTGTGTGTGGCTCTCATTTCAAAATAAAACTTATGTATAACCTACCCAGCGTTCATGATCACAAAAATGGTGCAAACAGTTCACCAAATTTACCCCACTTTGCACGTGCACTTGCGTGCAAAGCGGGGTAAAATTGGCAAGTGTTTGTGTCGTTTTGTCATCTTGAACACCCTCGTCTAATCCTCGTCTACAACCAGGGCTGCGTCCAGGATGACAAGGCGGTGCAAAGTATTTGCCAATTATACCCCGCTTTTGCGTGCTAAGCGAGGTATAATTTGCAAACAGTTTTTAAATTGAACCAAAGTAGTATTTCGAAAAAAGGAAGGTGTTCCTTAATTAAATAGTTATAATAAGAATACTTACGCAAGTGGTTCCGTACTTTATAAAAGTACAAATGCTGACTAAAACCTGAAATGAAAAATATGAAGAAAACACTTTGAGTATTTTTTGAGTTAAGTCAATGATAATTTCATTCTACTTGTTTCACTCAGGGTACGTACATTCTGGTTGGCTGATTGGCTGATATTTTGGTTTCATTACTCATTGAAACCAATTTTAGGTACGCAGCTATTGTGTTAGCTTTCGCTCAAAGATTCCCTAGAAATCTCTAACATCTAAGAGATAAATATACATTTGTGACTAAGGATATTAAGTATTTAAATTATATGATATTAAGAGATTTTTTATTGAATTTATGGCGGAGTGAAACTTAAATCCTTAACTCATTTATGTATGAATCCGCTTCGCGCATTCAGACAGTGTGATTAGTTTTTAAGTTTCATACCTCGATGAGTTGAACAAACTATCTTCATCCCTTAAAAAATACTTTGACATTATTTACAAATTCTACATATAGTTTTTTTTATTAATCTTTTAACCCTTTCCTGTTTTACAAAATTTTGGACCTATCCAAATTCAAAGGGTTTGCAGACGAAATTTTTAAGTGGATTTAATTTGAAAAATAACCATTCAGTAGGGTAGAAAATAGTGTGGAAAAAGAAGAAATTGCTTGTCAGAAGCAATTTCTTCTTTTTTCACAATGTTTCCCAATAATAAAATCACAGACACGTAAAAAGCAGGGATTAAACAGCAAAGGGTTAATCTAGTTGAACCTTTTCAGCTGGAGGCTATGGATGGTATGGTTGTACTAGCGTTATATGAAGTTGTGGTTTGCGGCACTAGAAAACGCGATTCTATTACGTGTTTAAGTTTAATCTACTGAAATCGAGCTTTCTAATTGGTTGAGAAATTAATTTCATATCCCAAATTAAAGCAATTTGAGAAACCGATACTTTCATGTAAGCACAAAAAATAGTTCGTTAAGAGATCTCAAAATTAGAAAGTTAGTCGTACTATTTTTCGATTGGTGTAATTGAATTGTAAGGAATGAAGAACTTTAAAGTGTTATATTTGTTTTCGTGTGAAAAGAACCATCTTAACATGAACAGTATGTATTTTGTTTGTTCATTTCAGTCATATCGCCACAGCTGGAGCACCTAACAATGAATTCCTGGTATTTACCACACTACGCTGTGCCGAGTCATGATAATTTTTCGCTGTCGAGACCAGATTACATTGATATTTTAAGACACTTACTTGTTATTCTATTTATCATGCAAACTTTTTCGCGCCACATTATAATAAATACTTTAAATCAAAGAAATTCAGGTGAAAGTGTATGCAAATTGTTATGTTATCAGATAGGTGATATCAGGTCAATACAGGCTTCATTGCGTGATAAAACGTTACAACGCACGCTATCGCAGTTTTAATTTGAAAATTGACCGTGCGATAATGTTGGCCTGGAAAGTGGACAAAATCATGAGTTTTGTTGGAGGTCATGAATTTTGACTTATCATAGTCTGACCACGGTCAAAATTTAGGAAATTAACCTTAAGACATTTAATGGATGTTATGAATATTTCATAAATGTCCATAAATGAGTCCAAGTACATTAGTAAGAAGTATGGGAAATAAGATGGGCACAGATGGACACATATGTTCTTAAAATTGAGCATTTTATCAAACAGCTTTTAAAATGGATCAAATTAAGCAAAAACTTAAATATACGAGCGTATCTTAAAGGAAAATATCAATTTGTGGTGTATTAGTCCAAGCTACGAATCTTAGATATAATTGATTGTCAGCCACGTTCAGATAGACAAAACGCTAGAAAACGTTCGAAAATGTTATCTTGGTTCGCACGCACTATTTCGTGGAAAGGGATTTTCAATGAAAAAGCGCTAGCTAGAGTTTTGTGATTATGAATTGAATGTCGCCTTTCATTCAAGATGATTCAACTCGCGAAATGTTTGAAAAATTGCAACCCGCTGTGTAAGTGTTCTTGCGTAAAAAACGGGATATATTCCAAACGCTCGCAAACTTTTTTGCATCCTGAATGTGTTGGTAAATGTCGGAGATGAATTTTACCTTTCCGTTCTCAACAAATCTTAACTTGGGACGGCTGCACTCCCTCAATTGGTCGATTATTTAAATTTGAATATATAATATTCGTAATACTTTTATCATGATTTGGGAATTAGTTAGGTCACCATGATTGAATTTAGAATCATGAGTTCTTTTAAGGATTAAAGAACGGCGAAAACTATGGTTCATGTTTACAAATATTTTCACAACAAATTGGGCTAATATATATTCAATATTTGAAATCATGACTATTTAAAGAAACCTTTCATGACTACAATGCAGATCTATTGTGTAATAAGAAATATGTTTTTGAGTCGCCATGGCTGAAATTCAAAGGCAACTGTTACCCTTTCTTCACTCGTACGATTCGGACCCAACTGATATTAACATCGTGAAACAGACACTCACATCTATCAAAACCATCCAAAATCACTCGCTCTGCGCTCCAATTATTCATTCGAAACACTCACTACAATTACTCAAAAACGCTCCATTAGTATTTTCAAAGAGAGCAAATTATCATTGGAACACGACCTGGTTAGGTTATTTAGAATCATTCTGGCAACTCGTTATTTAATTGTTATTCTGCTCATGCCTGTGGAATTGCACTGGCTCTAAGTTATACTGCCGTTATCAAGATATGGGGTTATAAAAAGTCTGATACAGTTCATGAGTCAAAAGCACTTGCCTTTTGAGCAGATGAAGTTTAGATGAAAGTTTCGTACAAGTCTTATCGCCATGAACTTTCTAGGACAGTGTTTTGTCAATATCAACCCCTAATAGTTTGTGTGTAAATACATTTTCTATCATGCTATCTGCTGACGTTCTAATATAAAGATTTTGACTATCTTTCTATTTATTATTCTTTCCTATACACATGCAGGTAGTCATTTTCTTGGATTTAATATCATGTTGTTATGCACACACCACTTTTCAACACTCGATAGATCATTTCATTAAAGGTAAAAATAACCGCTAAACTAGATGAAATTTTCTATTATATTTTACCTCCTTTGAAAATTATTCATAATTCGCTCAACACAATCATTCAATTTCAATGTAAATAATTCAAATTGTCAATTTCATGTTGTTACTATTTAAATAAAACATATAATTACATTATAAAGTTTATATAGGAAAAGGTATGGTAGAATGACCATTTTAGCTTAAAAAAAGTCTCCCGTCAACGAAATACATCGATCCTAGGGAGCATTCGTAGTCTGCGTAGTATGATCAGGGTCCGAGGTTATACAAAATTTCTCATGCTGAGTTCAAAATTTTCCCAAATTTCAATTTGAGATTAAAGTCGTATTTCTATTTTGTTACTCATTTTAATGTTTTAACATAAAAGATGATATTTATAAGTTGTTGTAAATAACAACTTATCAATATTGTCTTATATTTTTATACATTTATTTTAATTTCAAATTTGAGAAAATTGAGCCTGAGCCTGAGAAAAGTTTTATAACCTCGGGCCCTCAATTGGCATTTTGTGCAATTTTTGAGATAGAGTCTTTTTGCTCGACGGTTCATAAATGTTGAGATGGTGGTAGGTACGATTATCTTTAGTCATGTATGTAATCGAACTATTTATTTTAGGGACACGCCTAAAATATTTGTCATTTGGTCAAAAGTGTACAATAGTACAATCCTTTGATTTCTTTTGGAAAAATTATCTGACCACAAAAATGTTTTAGGAACAATATCCGATCGGAGATTGTTCGAATTGACGTAATTGGTTGTAATAAAACAAACAATGGCTTTGAATTTTGTTAATAATGGTTTTCGACCACAATTTTTATGATCGGGAATGAAATGTGACGTGGTGTGACATTTCGGGTATGTGACAGTTTCAAAGATAAGTCGACGGGGTTCTATAGTAAAGGACATCCTAGAATTGACAAACTGAGTGATATTTGAATGGTTTCGGGATGAAATTGAATGAGTGCGATGAGTTTTGAATGAAATTAATAGAATGTAAATCAATATCGCTAATTCTGTTCATGATTAACAAATTTAGTGATTTTTATTACACCCCTTTAATAGCGTATGTATACAAATCCTATAAATAGCTTTCTTTGTTTTCGCAAACCGATCATGCGCTTACAAAATTAAATTCAAGTAAGTGAAATCGTGAATTTTTATCTTAGCGAGTTTTAATTTGAATGTTGGTTTTTTTTTTTTTTTGTATCTTATAATTTGAACTTCAATTTTGACTTGAATAATTCGCAGTCTATTATTTTTTCACTTTCACCGCATATTGAATTCTTTGAATTTGGATTGGTCTAAAAAAGTTTGTTTTGTATAATCAGGGCAAGATAGCTGTAGTTGCCAAGTGACGTCTTCTTGACAGGTTTTCCGCATCATTTAAGGACGTCCGCACGTCCGGTTTTGGAATTTCCGCCATTAAAAATACATTTGCGTTTCTGTATTCGTTTTAAAACTACGAATCGAAATTTTAACTATATTTTTGGATAGAGCTGTATGTAAGGTTGTAAAAACATGTAAAAATTTGTAGAAATTTAAAAGTTTATTTTTCCCCCTAATTTTTCGGGGCATTTTCCAGATTTTAGGGTTTTCAGAGAAAACGACAAGCCAGTATTCACTGTTACTCCTTGTCAATTTTTCGGATAGAAAGCATATAAAAGTTATGAATATAGTCAAAAGAACCCCTACCTCATATCCTTGAACCAAAATACCAACAAATTTGTTATTTCCAATATTAAAAAATGTGTTTTGGAATTTAAGTATTTTTTATGAATTACCTCCCTTTATTTTAGCAAATGAGTCAAAATATCTAAAAAAAAGTAAGACTGTGACCCCTACTTTTTTTCATGTCAAAATATTCCTCATAATGTCACAATTTTGTATTGAGAGTATAAGAAAAAGTTTAATAATAGAACTATATTTTTATACTGTGAAGCATGTATAAGAGCCCCTTAATTTTAAAGGAAAAATACTTCTATTAAGGACCGAAAAATGATGCCATTATTTTCTTTTGCTTCATTAAAATTTCATATTTCTTTGATGAATTAGTGGAATGGAATCTCGTTTTTAAATAAAACACAAATAACTTGCTTTCAGAATTATTATTTGTACAAAAGTGATAACTTCTAATCAATGGTGTAATTTTCAAAGAAATTCAAAGGCAAGAACTCAAGTGCACTAAATGTTTTTGGTACCTATTTTCAAACGGCTCTGTCAAAAAATAAGCACGGTGGCCACATTTTTTCTTTTCAAAAATTGAAATAAAACATTTTGATCTTTCTAAAAAATCAGGTTTAAAGAAAAGTTAAATAGTAGGAAAAAGCCGAGCGAACTTCCTTAAATAGAGGATATTGAATGAGTGGTCGAATTTTAATCTCTTAAAGATGACGAGTTTAATAAATTCGGAATTTAATAGGCACAAATTTATATTCTATTTACTATATGACCCGATTTTTTGCGAAAAATCGTCAAAATTCTTGAAATTCAACATTTCAATTTTCCGCGAAACTTATTACGCCGTTTAAAACTGACGTCACAATACATACATTATGACGTCATTTTCGCGAATTCAAATTAGCGTTGCTATTCGCTCTGGGCTCATTTGCATAGTTATTCCACTAGTGTATTTTAAAACACCCGTGTAATATCAAAAATATTCAATGGGGTTATTTCACTCCCGCGAAGAAGGTTATATAATAAAGTTTTTTAGCAAACTGTGATTTTATTGTTATTTGTATTGTTTCATTTATTTTTACGTGGGTTTCTATGTTGACCATGGTCGGTTTACATATAATAATTTTTGATCGGGAAAGAAGATCAATTTCACTCAAAACTAAAAAGATTCTTCATTTAATTTAAATTTAATTATCGAAATTTCCTTTCGTTAAATTCAAAGCGAGTTTTTCGTTGTTTAGTTTTGGGACTGGAATGCGTTTTATTGTGCTCTTCAAATATTGTTTATACAATAAAAACAAAAACTTTTTTAACAAAGACTGAATGACGTCAATCCATATTTGATACTAATGGATAAAAATGTGGCCTACATAACTGTTAAAGTTAAAGCACTATGATTTCAAAAGAAATCAAAATTTGCTTTATAGACTTTTGCTAAGATTTGAATTAATCATACAAACGGATCATCATGTCATTATTTTAAACAAAATCATGAAGTCATTTGTTAAATTTCCGACCCTTTCCACGTGTTATCCAGCACGTTCCTTGTTGTTAGTAATGCTTTTTACACGTATTTATCAATTGTACCAACGCGATCACCAAACGAATATCAATTCCAAATGATGATATCTCATATGCACTCAAGCTGGGAGCTAGGTAGTTGAAAATAAATCTGTTTATTTATTCGTAACGTAAGCAGTACAAGCTACTCGAATTCGACAAATTGCACGTATACCCTTGAGCTCCACTTATGTTATATCGCGTAAATTGTCAGAAATGAACTATAACTATTACTTATTGCACATCAATGCTGCCAGTACTCTTACATCACATATGACTATATTGCCAGATTTTAAATTGGAAGTAATATTTCGCATGTACGGAGACCAAAATAAAGTCTTACACATGCTTCATGATGTCAACATCTAGCTTTATTGAAAAGTGCTATGATATCTACATACGAGTCTCAATATTTTTGGATTTTCAAATTCTCTTTTTAATCATTCTACACAAACATTATTTCTTTGTCATTATAATTCCTTCATTTTATTATTGAGGTAACAAATTCATTTTTTAAATGACTATGAAAAAAAGAAAGACAAAAACAATAAACACATAATGTGCCTGTGCCTGACATTTCTACCAATTAAAATGACGCTTAATAAAAACTCTGATCAGCCTGTGCATCCGCACAGTTTGATCAGTCTTCACTTTGTGCACTGTATGTAGCTACAGACTGGGTGGTTCTTTAGACAACCAGTGATTATATTTTTTTTCACTTGGTAGCTGTCCGGGCTGCACAATGTCAGTGCAACACGCGCATGTTGAACTGTTGGAAATGTCACCAACGTGCTCAAATGGATTAATATTTCCAAATTATGTAAATCTGTTATATCAAAACATCGTTATCAAATGAACTTTATCGCGATCAAAAACATTCACTATCGCTCGTTCAGTGGTCATGTTATTGCATTCTCACCCAATAGAATCGATAAAAACGCACCAAATACATCATAAACGCTCAACAAATTCATTCAAATCGAGGGAATCATTCCATGGTTTTATTGACTTATGTGAACTTAAAAGCGACCAATTGATCCGCGAAGACATATTAAATATTATTACAAAATACGAAGATTCTTCTTGAAGGGAGATAATAGAATCTCACTAATTTCACTAACTTGAACGAAATTAGCGAACTTTTAATACCTCCCTTCAATTTGATAAAAAAAAAAACGCCCATCCCATGCATTCACTTCCATTCTGAATTCGATCCAAAATCATTCGCCTTTTCGATTTCACTGTACTCTTAATCCACCGTAGAATAACTTAGAATTCTAGAGGCGTAATAACTGGTCAATATTTCATTATCACCATTGCACCTACACATTAACAGTTTAACAGATTCTAATGGGTGAAGTTATGTTACTTGAAGTGAGTGACTACAGAAGTAATTGTTGATCTACCGTTATACAACGATCACAAAGAGACCAAAAAAAGTTATGTCAGTATAAAGCGTTGTTGGATAGGGTAAATGTAAAAAAGCCTGTCATTTTCTTACGATGCATTCCAAACAGAACGATCGAATTAAAAAAAATCCTCGGACCAGACTCACGCCCTAAGGATGGAATCTGGTAGGCATGTTCATGATAGGGTCGAAAGAAATCAGCGACATTTTATTGTTTCATCTACTGGCGAAGCTTAGTTCCATTCGGCAATTGTCGCCGTTACGTCGGCGATGCGTTGTCGACTCCTCGCCGACTTCTTACGAAAATGTTAAGGTCTGATACAAACAAAAAAGAATCCTGCGATGTGGAAAAAATTGGCTAGAGCCCACCAGATGATAGGCCAAAGTCCGGCTTGTCGACGCCGATTAGTCGTCGATGTAATATTGATTTCAAAAAATCTAAAATATTTCGCCTACTTGTCGCAGAATTTAAGCTACTGTGAATCACAAAGTTCTACGCAACGGTTATTCCTCGCGGTCGTTTTCTTGTAGAATCGGTGATAAAATCGGCGACAGATCGGTGCATTGGCAGAATCAAGAGCACTTTTTCCTAAGATCGGCGACTTGTCGCTGAATTTTACCTCCAAGTCGATTTAAACCGACTTGTCCGCGATTCACGCGCATGTGAAATTGATCGAATTTTAACGTACATACTCCAATGGGAAAAGGCTTCAATGCATATCTTGAAGCATTCAATCTGACCAAATGAACAATGTTCTGTCGTTATTTAATTACGAAGCGAGCCCACGGGACATTAGTACTCATTAATTGACATGGCATGACATGGAATGACCATCCCCCGCAAATCATGTCGATTCACAATAATTATTCTATTGTTTCTCTCTTTATTGGCAATCTTTAATTGAATAGACTTAATTGTGGAGCTATTTATTCCAGAAAAAAACTCCATTAAACGGAGTTCTAAATTAGATGTGATACAACGTTCTTTTAGTTTTTTTTTTATTACTATTATTAGTTTAGTTTTTTACTTTTTTAGTTGTATAATTGTTATCGACCCTGGATATGCGACATCCATCAAATGAGTATCCATGCGTTAAAGCTTTGAATGAAAACGTCCGCGAAAAGTTGGAATGAACGTGACCCTGCTTTATTTGGGTTCTTATGTACAAAACGGGATATCACTTCTTAACGTTTCAAAGACCAAGTTTTCTTAAGTTCTTCGATATTGTCAGAAACACAAGATACATGGATACCACAATGCGATGGCTGAGCGCGAAACAGTTGTAACTGCCTATAAAAACATATTAACACACCATTTTCGAGCCGAGCCGAGCCGAGCCAAGCCGTCGAATTGTCAAAGTTATTAACCTATATCCTGGATACTTTTACAGCATGAAGTATTCTAAACCGAGCCTAAATCTCGTTAAAATAAGATGACACCAGCCGAGCGTTTCGTTTTCGTCAACGTGATCATGTTTTAAGTTTCATACCTCCATGAATAGAAAAAAATAGCTTCGTCCCTTAAATAAATCGTTGAATGTGTTCTATGATATTTTCACTCATTGGGAACAACTCAACAAAATTAGTAGGTCCAAATATCATACCGCGAATTACGAAATGATAAAATGATGAATAACCAACCTGTCATGCTTTAAGTGACCATTTTTGAGAGGGCGAAAAGTATCGATCCTGGCTAGACTTTTGCGCACTGCGCAGGCTGATCTTGATCGGAACTTTTCGCTTGAAAGCATTTTCTCAATCTAGAATAACTAATCTGCTATCCCTTTAAATTATTTTCGAAATATCACTTCTAGTTAGCCTCTGACGTATCCAATTTTCTTTAAAGGTAGTGGACCCGCAACGTTTTTGAAGACGAAAACTTTTAAGTGTAAGCCGAGGTTTCCTAATGATTTCATTTGGAAGGCTCAGTTAACACTGAAAGATCATGCGTTCCGAAATGTTGCGGAATCCTTACGGGTCTACTACCTTAGCGTTTATTTCGCGGAGTTTATAAACGGTCTCATCATGCTTGATTTGTCAAAAATGAAATAAAATCGAATAATAAAATAAAGACTTACCGTCGTGGCACATGTGTATGAGAGTTTCATCTTTGGTTGTAAAAAAGGTTGAATCACAGTCGTGGGTGAATAAGTATAAATAGATAAATAAAGATTTTTTTTCAAAATAAATATTTTTTCTTTGTATATAGATCTATAATCCGAATCGTAAGCGAGATTCTTTTATCAATTCTATAATAACTATCTATTTGATTATTATGCTTTTTTTCTTTTACAATTTTGTCCAACTTAGTCTTAAAGTATTTTGAATTTACAGTCCTTAAAACACTTTTTTTTTATAAAAAATAATTCTTGTCGTGAAAATCTTTTAATGTCTTAGTCCTTAACAGATGAAAAGTTCAAAGTATTGGTAAAATAGTCCTCTGTGTTTTTCTCAATGTTTCGCGCGTATTAAATTCTGTTGGACTAATAGGGTAGCGGTGAACACTGTCCTTTTATAGGCAATGATAGAGAATTGTACATTGATAAATGAATAGCGACGCGTGGAGGAGTGGGGTCGTTGATAAATGGGGACGAAAGATGTAAAACGTCACGCGATGGCGATGTGCAGATAGAAAACAATCAGCCTCGATTTCATGAATACTATGCGCCATCGTCCCAGGCTCAAAACTCGCATTTAATGCGTTCCACATGCATTTAGGGCACTTATTCCGAAGAACATAGGCCTACAGGCGCTATGACATTCCGAAGGCACGGAATGTATAGAACAGTTTTTTATTTGATTGGAGGGGTACACTCATGTTTTAACCCTTGTCATGCTGAACCCGAAATATTCCTGCTTTGGCAGGAACTATAGACAAACATCAGCCTGCACATATGTGCAGTCTGATGTTTGTCTACACCATCTGTTTCTCACTCTCGAACCAGAATCATCAATAAATTTAGTTGTTGTTTTTTTTTTTCAAATAAAAATTGACCTACAGTTGGTACTTTCAGTGCTTTTTGCCCTTTGATTTTAATGCAAATTTTTAGCTAAAATTTATTCAGCATTACAAGGGTTGAACATAGGCCTACTAGTAGAATCACCATCTGGTAATTGTAATACAAGAAAATTAGCTCGTCACATGCTTGTATTATCAAAATTGAGTTATCATTTAAATAATAGTTTTCATGTCGATTTAAGATTATTATGAAATAATGAAATATAAAAACTGATGGTGATATTAATTGAGTATAATGAAAAGGATAATTTCAAATAGACTAAAGGAAAAATGACTCGGACTAGGCACCGTCCCTCCAATAATTGGAATGGTATGGCTATGCTCTCTCACCTTTTCTTATCCAAGAATTCTTTAGGGTTAAAATATGTAAAGAGCATCACTGATGGTCGGGCCGCCGTCATAGCGCAGTTGGTAGCGCATCAGTCTATCACATGAAAAGTCCTGGGTTCGATTCCCTACGGAGTCTCTTGTCCTATCCGGCTTTATTTTTCCAACCAATGGGTCGATAATCGTAGACTTATGCGCGATATCAGTTGGAGGCTATGAATGATGTAATAAAAGTACTTGTGTGACAAATATCAGGAACCTATCATTTTTAGGTGCTCTAACCGCAGAGATATGACTGAAAGGTTGTTTAAAGTGTTGGTTAATCCCATTCAAACAAGCAAACACTTATGGCCGTTGTATAGCCGTAACATTTGTCAACTTGTAAAGACTATCATTCAAGCAACTCTGTCCTAAGAGCAGGACGCTTAAACCACGGTTTTGACTCCTAAAAATCGCATTTTGACCCCCAAAAGTTTCCTGCAGGGGGGATCATTTTGACCAACTGAATTTCCAGTGGCGCAACCTATGCAATATAATAGATTATATAGATCAAATCTTTTCTTCATATAAATGTCAAGAGATCTATTTGAATGAAACAACACCAACAATTAAGTGTGTCCACACTTTATTCTTAATGTTGTTTCAGTTATATAGATCACTTTAAGGGCTGATACTAGTATGTTATTATGTTTTTCTTTTTTTTTAACCCCTACGAAGCCAGTTTTGATCCCCAGAATTTTTCTCATAAGAGAACCATGCATGGTATATGGATAGAGATGTACAAACATATGTGACCCGTCACGCGAAAAGGGACCATCCGGGAATTCTGTCAAATGATTTGATCCAGCATAGGTCAACCAGAAGTCGCATTTCAAAATTTCTTTCACTAGAAGGAAGATTGGGCATTCTATTTCCAGAAAATATGCACGGTGGCCAAAGTTTCAATCCTAGTCAGTCTGCGCAATCCGCGCAGTCTGACTAGGGTCGATACTTTACGCACTACCCAGATGGTCCCTTTTTGCGTGACGGGTCACATGTGTATGTAAGAAATGTCACATTAATGCCTCTTTTTATTCGGTGCAATATCAAACAATAAAACCTTGATAATTTACGCATGGTCACTTGATGAGGAACATTCTGTGAAAGTTTCATGAAAATAAGTTGATAGTAAGAAATGGCCGAACATACGAAAATACGGACGTTTAAGACATACGGACGAACAGATGGAGAAGATGATACCGATGTTCGACTAACTTCGGTGGCGTATAAAACACTGAATCACCGAACCTGGAGTTTTTCCAAAACCAAAGTGCTGCAAAATATTATGAGATAATTTTAATAGATCTATCTTAATCGTTCGGTTGAAAATGTAACATGTTAGTAAGGGTTTCTTTGTCGCTTGTTATTCTTAGAAATAAAACGTCAAATAGAATAGTTTTAAGGGCAAGAAATCCCGCGATTTACTAGATTTTTAGGTAGCGGACACGTAATAGTTCAATAAAGTTACGCAGCAAACTGATTTGAATGTACTTTAAAACGTGATAAATTTGTTACAAAAAGTTTATTTAAACTGTAAGGTAACCAAGTACACAATCGATTAAGGTCACTCTGGTCAAGATCTAGTCCACGATGTCCATTTGCGGTCAGTGAAAATGGACTTTAAAACTGACCAAAAGTTTATCATGAATGGATTATTTACGGACCTCTCCCACGCCGTACCTTTCACGGTGTGACGTAGATCATGGACAAAATCTTTTTGGCTTATACGGCATTTTTCTTCTGAAAAAAAATCTCTTATATTCAGCATCTTTGTCTCTTTTGCCCGAAGGGCTTCCCCGCTATTCTTCTTGCCTTTCAGTGTTTAAATGTCTTTTCCTGTTGACCAAATAGATTTCATTTTTCTTTAGCAAAAATGATTGACTTCCGTAATTTCGTCATAGATTTTCAATGGGTCGCATGAACATTCGAATAAGCGATGAAAAGGCTTTTTGGTGAGCTTATTCCGTCAACCGAGCATTTAGTCACATCGTGAAATTGACTGTCATTCCGTTCCGCTCGTAATCGCTTACTCAGCGCTAAACTCATTCATTCCAAACACTCACTCCAACCATTCAAAAACGCTACAAATTTACTAAAAAAATAAGATCACTAACTACATTCAATATATAGATAAGATTTTCGATTTCACTGACATAATTGATTTTTATAGGGCTATGGTTGGTTTGTGAGGACAAAGTAAGCTATTCATAGAACCTGTAAGCATATTTTATTAAAGGGAGGTAATAGATATGGCTTATTTTGTTCATCCTGAACAAAATTAGCGATGTTGGATTACCTCCTTTGAATTTCAATCAAAACTCGCCCCATACTCATTCATTTTCATTCCAAGTCATTCCGAAATCATTCATATGTCAATTTCACGATGATGTTAATTATATTTGCCGTCCAGCGTCTATTTGTCTTTTCTTGTTGACCCGATAGATTTCATTTTTCTCTAGTAAAAAATGATTACCTTTAGTAATTTCGTGAAAAGTCTTCAATGAATCACATGAACATTCGAATAAGGGATAACATAGGCTTTTCGGTGTGTTAATTCCGTCAATGACACAGTTAGTTACATCGTCAAATTGACCGTCATTCCGTTCAATACCATTAGTTGTCGCTCACTCAGTGCTCCATTCGTTCATTCCAAACACTCACTTAAACCTTTCAAAAACGCTCCAAAAATCACTAAAAACGTTCAGATTAACAACTACATTCAAAATAACTAGTGGAAGATAAAATCCGGGGTTTCACCAACATAACTGAATTTTTATAAGCGTATGATGGATTTTTGAAGACAAAACAAAGCTATTCATAGAACCTGTGAGCATATTTTATGAAAGAGGGGTATTGAAAATAGTTAATTTTGTTAATCTCGAACAAAATTAGAGATGTTGGAATACCTTCCTTGAATTTTAATAAAAACTCGCTCCAAACACTCATTCAATTCGTTCCAAAACCATCCCAAACTCATACACCTTTTCAATTTCATGGTGTTGCTAAATATATTTGCCGTCCAGCGTCTATTTGAATTTCCCTATTAAACCAATGAATTCCATTTTTCTCTTGTAAAAAATGATTAATTTTCGTAATTTTGTCAAAAAAAATCCAAGAGGTCACATGATCATTCGAATAAGTTATGAATGGGCTTTTCGGTGAGTTAATTCCGTCGACGGTACATTGTAATACTAGTAAAGCGGGTGATTACTTCATTGTAGGCCTTCTCGAGAATATTTTAACTTTAAAACTAAGGCAACCGTCAAATATATCTAAAGGGTGCATCATGTGAACTTTAAAAGGAATTTACTCTTAATCTCAAATTCATCCGAATGCTTTCAATTTTGCATCTATGGAACGATTGTACTGGTTTAAAAATCATTTCCAAGTATCACCGGAAAGAGACGTTTTGAATATTAAATAAAGTAAGTTCTGAGTTTAATACAGCTCAGCCATACTCTTTAAAACGTAGATAATGTACCATCAAAAGAAATGCATAGATTGGAATCGTTGCGAAACTTCGGATAAAGATAAAGCATTACTCGAATACGGTATTGTGACCTGTGATTACATTAGTATACCATGAACGAGTCGAAATAGCGAATTCTACTTATGACTTCGAAAACAGTATGAAAATATTACGGATCGACTACCTTTAATAAAATTTCTTCCATTTTATACCTAAAATCTGGCCACTACAGTCCAAATAAGCCGACATTACGCATTTGTTTAGGTAAACTGCTATGCGATAAGAACGTAAAAAACTTAAATGATCGTTTAGAAATCATCCCACAAAGCGAGATAATATTTCTCAAACATTTCGCTAACGTTCTCATCTTTACCGTATTTCAAGTATTATAATTGGATGATAGTTATAACAGACGTTGACATTGAACTCAACATAACCCCTTCGCTATTTGACGTAGTATTTCGCGGAATTAACGTCATTTTTCGTTTGACATTTCATTTTGCATAGTTAGCAATACATCAGTAGTACACTATTATATCGTTATATACCTGCGCCATAAGAGACAAAGAATATTTAGTCTCATATGCTTGTCTAAATTGTGTTGATTTTTTTTGTTTTTGTTCAGTGTCGAGAAAAAACAACGAGGGTATAGGTGTAGTTTGTAAACTGAGCTCCGACGTAGGCGCTGAGTCCATTATCATAGGTAAATCGGGTATAATTAAAAAGCAATTGATAGGAATTTAACCTAATCACTTCACTGCAGTTATGAAAGTACATGTTTGAGTGAACCTAATGTTTTAAGACAAGCAAAAACGCTTGTTTACTAGGTAAATTATAAACTTTCTGAATGTGCTATTTAAGCCTGTTTTATCTATTTCGAACAAATGACACGAGTATCTATCAGTAAAAAGTTGATTTCACGGCTCACCGCACAAATCGAGAACAAGAAAAGATCAATAAAGTAAACCACATGAGCATTAAAGATGTTTTAATTTTAGTTGTGTTCACAAATGTTGGTGCATTCTGATTTACAGAAAAAAATGATTTCATTTCTCAATTAACACTTTTGATTACGCAGCGTTTTTTGTAAACTTCCGCGGAAAAGTAGTCCCCAAAACAATACACGTATTTGGTCAGGACAAATCTTTTTTGCTTCAAGAAATTAAATTATAAAATATAGAGTGTATTTAATGCTTTCATGGAGGCATGGTACAAAAAACCTAATCACACTCATGTATGAACCCGAATCGAATATACAATGTATCAATATTTTTATGGTGACAGGGCTGAGCCGAAAGAACGGGGCGGCATTTAAGGTTGAGGTGAAGCAGATTTTGCATATACTAAAATATAAACAGTCAACATATATAACTTTAAACTTAAATCGTCGATAGGTTACCAAATCGTCTTGAAAAGAGCTGAGCTGAAGTTACTAGTAACCCAACGACGCAATTTATTATTTTTGTTTTGCACTTCAATCGTTTAAGTTTTTATTTATAAGATTATTTATATTATTACATGTACTTTTTTATACACGTATATATATGTGAGCGAAAATTGGTGATAAAATCCAGTCAACCCGCCAAATTACTACACGTTGATCTGAAATCGGTAGCGTATCGGTGAGACGTCGCGCATGGTAATGCGGCACTAAAATGTAACGTCAAGATAGCGAACGTCGATGGTGTAGAGTCTAGAGGTTATTTTGGGGGTTTTTTTGTCGGAAAAAGTTAAGGTAATTATTATATTGCTCATTCTCTCTACAGCAATAGCAATGTCAGAATATAAAGTCAACCATGAAAGTTTAAAACTCGCGAAGAATGAAAAATGTCTCATATTTTTCAAATACTTCGAATACTGGATAGTCACTAAAATGGGCTCTAAATCTGAAGATGTATTGGGTTTTACGTTTCTTTTGAACAATATATGGTATAATGTAGAACTTAATCTAACATTCCAAAATGTCAACCTATCTTTTTTGCAATGATCAATTCGAACAAACCCCAGTTTGTTCACATACAGTAATGTCATCATAAAACACACGTTTTGGTAAAAGGAAAATTACGCGTCCCCCCCCCCCCCCCCCATTTTTCATGGAATGTTTGAAAAAAGTCGTTACATTTAGTTGAGCTTGCTTCAACTCACTATTCTTAGGTCTGTAGAATAGCGAGTTACAGTCCGAGAATAAAAGTCTTCCCGAAAAATGTGTTAAACATTTTTTTGGGCTATCAAATTAACAAGAGCGATTTATATATAATACGTACTTAGTGTTTTGTATGGAAAAAAATATCTAACGAGGTTGGGAGAATTGATCATTGTCGAGGCTCTGCCGAGACAATTACCAATTCTCACAACCGAGTTAGATATTTTTTCATACAATACACTTAGTACGTATTATATTTATCTTATAACCTCTTTTTGTCTTGTTTTAGTCGATGTTTCTAACTTAAATGCTAGTTTCTAAAAATAACTGTATGATATTATTGTTCTAAAAATAACTATGTGATATCATAAAAAATATCATACGGGTTGTTATCATACGGATACTTGTATAGTTATAAGATAACGGGCTATATTGACCCTCTTGTTTATATCTTGTTCTTCTCCCTCCCCTACTCGCATCGCCACTTCCAAACAAATATTCTTCTCGAATGGTGTTTCGCTTTTTTTTATTTTCTTATTTTCCTTGACATTGTGGATTTTTATCAACGTTTGAAGGCGCGTCGGTCTTATAATTCAACGAATCTAACTTAACGTCGCTGTAAGAGAAATGCGGTTTTTTTTAGAAATCGTTCCACACGAACTGATTTCAACATCTCTTTTATTTGTAAATATTTTTTCCTTGAAATTTCAATATGATTATCAAAAGAAAAATAATATTTCTTGTCTAAATTTAAATTATCGTATAAATAAAGGAACCTCTATTTTCAGCGTATTTAAAATGGAAAAACAGTTTCTTAACATACTTAAAAAGATTTCGTTCCACAAGAATTTCAGCTTATCAATTTTCCGTTTTAAAACCATAATTGATATTTATTTATATATTTTAGATACACAGAAAGATAATATTTAAATTTTAATTTTGATTGAAATTAATCAACTTTTAATGAAAATATAAAAGTAAATAGTCATATTTTCGGCGTCTTAAAGCTTGATGTAATGCTACACTTTTTCTTAAACATAAAACGGTATTTTTCTTATTTGTGGTTAAAATTCGATTTCCGTTGGTAAAAACTGTTGTCATACAACGTCATACCAGTTCAAATTAAATATATTTTCAAGCAGTTATTATTTATTTATTATTATTATTATTATGTACAGTCAATCTTGCTCGAGCGACAACGTCTATTAAGCGACCTTTTCATTATGCGACCGTTTTCAAAGCCCCCTTCTTAAAACCAAAATATCTTAAGGTGTAGTCATTTTTGGTCTAAAAATTATTGAAAATGAACCCTATCTCAATGAGACGATTCAAATGAGTTTAACAACATAGGATTATTGAGAATTTCGCAATATTATGCATATTCGGTCAAAAACTTTGTTACTTATTTGTAGACAAAACGTGCATAAAGCGGCCATTTTCTTTAACGACGGCTTCATGGAGGTCCCGTTTGTGGTTAGCTTAAGACAAGTTTTACTGTACTTTTTTATACATGAATTTACTCCACGGTGATCTTAAATCGGTAGCGTTTCGGTCTCAACCTTTCTCTTTGAATTAAAACCTGCCGACTAGTCGGTGACGGCTATCAGATTTGTGAAAGACAATTATATTGCATCGACGACCTATCGCCGGCGACCAGCCGGGCTACGGCTGATCATCGGCCAGGATACGGCTATTTTGTTAACATTTAAGACGAATTTTCTGACCGCTTTACTTCCATTTGGCATCAGCGACAAGGCGAGGACATGTCGCCGGCGTATTGTCAGCACGCTATGTTTAATGGACCTTGATTTCTGTATAATCACTGGCCATCGTCACGCCGGCCAGGTTTTATGTGACTGCAATATAAATATTTTGTCCTGATATAGCCAGATTCAAGCCGACATTTATTTTATATAATCGGCGGGTTGACGTCGTCGATTTTTATGTGATTTTAAGCCACTCCCTGCTAGGTCACCGTCAGTAGTATCACATTATTACATGCGTACAACTGCACCGCACTATTATAGTTCCTATTATAGTTCCGCAGAGATTATGTTCTTGACGTGACTTATTCAAGCTTGACTAATAAGTTTGTTTAAAGACCGGGAAGCAGTTCCATTGTATTGCCATTTAATTACGCATTCATTGAGAAATCGGATCTATAAAATTCCATTCATTCATTCATGTTCTATTCCCTTGAGAGAGTTAAACGGTCATTGTTTTCTTCTCAATAGTTATCTCAAATTGGCAACCCTTCGCGATTCTACGGAAAAGACTTCGGGAATAATACGATCGCAGCCATAAAAGCACGTCATTTTTCATGTTGGTTTATATGACGTCACAAAAACAACAATCCCATTTAGTATGACGTTGCATAAAACAAAATCAACGAAAGAAAAAAAGTGTGCATATCAATATTTGATAACAAGTTTTGTCATCAAATTATTCTAAGGATAAAAAATCTCCATAAACGATCGGAAAGAATTTACAAAATGTGATTTTCTTCAAGCCTATTAAATAACCCAAGAACTAATGTAGTTAATTACGTTCAAGCGAATCACGTTTGTGCAATATAGCGAATTGTTTTGAATGAAATAAATAAATTCGATAAAGAACACAAAAACATACTTAAAAATTATTGGTGTTCTAATAAAAGGAATAAAGGTCAACGGAAAAGCTATGGAATAATCTGGGTATTGCGTAAAGCAAATTGCGCAGGATGTCTAGGCTCGAAACTTTTTGCTTATAGCTGATTTTTTGAATGGTCATTTTACCTTTCTGTATAAGAAAAAGAACATTCTCTGATTGACCTTTGGTTGGACCGCTCTCTTCAGTAAATAATTGATTTGCAGGGTTCCCAGATCACGGAGTTGGGGCGGACGTGTAATGTTTGTTAATTGGAATTGTCACTTGTGGTTGTGTACATTGGCAGTATGATCACTTGAAGCAAAGACGATTTTGGCACAGATACCCTAGGTAACATTGTCTTCCTTTTCTAGTGTACATGTATATCGATTTTGGTTTTGATTTTTCATAAAAAAACTTATTTGGTTAAAACAAGAGGTTGTTCAAGATGCACTAGTGTAAGCATACGACCCTCTTAACAGTTTTAAATGCCTATAACAGATTGAGCCAGTAAGGTAGACTGGCGTTTTTAGCAAAAATGGTGGATTATTCATTAAATAGTAATAAAAAAAGCTCGATTTATCATTGGAAATAGGTAGTAAAAGATTCTTTGCTCATATCTTATGCCAGACATGCCGATACTCAGTAATAAATCTGTATAACCTTTATAAATAATCGCTTAAAGTAAGTCGATGAAAAAACGATGCAATAATCAATTAAACCGATTTTTTTTAAAATCATTTTGCATGGTTAGTGAGAGATTCACCGGGTTAAATAATTTCAAGCTTCGTTAAATCACTGCATCAATATGCTATCTTGAATAATGTGAGTATATTATATGTACATACAGTGAGTAACATCGTAAAATTGACATTCATCCCATTCAAAACCACTCTAAATCGCTCACTCAGCGCTTCATTCACTCAAACCATTCATAAACTCTCCAAAATGACTAACAAAGATAAAATCAATAACTACATAAAATTCATTTAAAGGAAAAAATCACGATTTCACTGACATACTTGAATTTGTTAGTTTGGTTTGTTCTTGAAGAAATAGGAAGCTATTTATAGAAATTGGATGCATATTTTATAAGAGGGAGGCAATGAATATCGCAAATTTTGTTAATCCTGAACAAACTTTTGGATTGACTCCCCTTAAGTTCACTCAAAACTCACTCCACACGCTCATTCAATTTCGTTAAAAAATCATCCAAAATCATTAATCTTGTCAATATCACGATGTTGTTAACTGTATTTATAAATCGACCCTAGAAAAACTCTCTGAAATGATCTTGAGCTCATGAATAATTCATGAAACAGTTTGATTGGTGTTCTCAAGTTGTTTTTGTGTGACAAAAATGATCTAATTTTACACTGCATTGCACGGTTTTCAACTAATTCAAAATTCGAATTGACCTATCGAAGCTGTCTTTGCTAACAGGCATGACAACTACGTCATAGCCCACGTCATCGGGCATATTTTGCAAGGCATTTTTCATTATGCAAGGCATTTTTTCCCGAGCTTATTTTACCTGTCTTCACCGTATTTTGCAACTTTGTCACACACCCGTATCAAAATGACGCATAGCGTACACCCTTGCTACATGACTTAGATTTTATCATCTGGAATTTCCATATCAATTTTAGCATCAGGAACACTAGATAAGATCTCTTTTTGGAAGAGTAACTTTGCGTCATGGCCTTTTGATGGGCTTATCATGGTGTATACAAATAACATTTATTCGTAGAAACGACGATTAGTTGGCGCATTGTCTAAGGGGTAATGAAGTGAGGGTAACGCAATTGTTTACGCTTGGGCTCCGAGAAAGCTTGAGACGTAAAGATTTTGTTTCTTTGGTTGAATGGGGTTGTTCGCCGCTTTTAACAATCTTTCAATTACTTCGCAGCGGCATGAGCAACTAACAATAGATTCCTGGTATTTCTCACACCTGTACTACCATTGCACCCTTTTCTAGCTTCCGGATGGTATCCAACATAGATTAACGACAGTCAACCCATAGGTCGAAGACAAATAGTCGGAAGGAATGAGTGCCTCCATCAGGAATCGAACCTGAGGATCTTTTGAATAATATTCTGACAAGCTTACGCTACGCTATGACTGCGGCGAGACGTAAAGGTTATTGCGGACACGCGAATTTGCTGTTCAAATAGTCGACTTTCTTAAAATCTCACAATTACCGCCGATATCTATCTTTGGAAAGCGCGCATTAGCTGAACGAAATAGCATGTGTTTGAAGAACATTCAGTTGGCATTTTGACGTCAATAAGAGGCCAATCCCTTTTCAACCCGCCGAATCAGTACTTGCATCTTGTCTAAATTTAAAGGTAAATTTTTGCGTAGAAAGTTTTATTTGCACAAAATAATAAATTGTAAATTATTATTATTGTAATAAATGTAATTATTATTATTATAATAGTTAATAATATTATTATTATTATTTTTATTATTATTATTATTACTTGTAGTGTTATTAAGTATACATAAAAATCTACCTCATCCTTAGTATACATAGAAAAACACGTCTCGTGTGTGCATCTAAAATATCATATCTACAGATTCATTCAAAATGTATTTACAATATGTTTGCTCTACAGTGGCAATATCGTGATGACATCTTTTACATGATTTGGCAATGAAAATCTGGTAATAAAATCAAATTTTATTTCAACAGAACTCCCCGCGCGCATGTTCAGGATAGTGTTTACATGTTCCCGCCCACTATTGTGCAATAATCTATTACGAAGAAGCATGCGAGATGAACATGATGGAACTTCCGTTTTGCTGTATAGGCAAAAATTTATTAATGAAAAGTTATTTACCTAGAAATTGTTATGAAGTAGATCCTTGATTAATATATACTACTCAAACCATGCTAAGGATCAAAACCGCAATAATGTATTTAGTTTTCTCATATTGATATTCATCTAATTTTGAATAATTATTTTCCATATTCTATCAATTAGTTAGCTCGGCAAAAAGTCGAACTATAGTTATCACCTAGACGTCATTGGTGTGTTTCGCAACGTTCGCGTTATTTCAGTTTTTATTGAAGATATCCTCATGAATCTTGTTATCTGTGTTCGTCATCACAAACGCTATTCAGACTATCAAGGTGGGCAACTCTGGAAGCATTTTGTGTGAATTATGTCCGTGTTTCATTATGCAGTACATGTAGCCGAGCATTGGCAAGCGCACGAGTTGCTCTGTATGTGATATTTTGTACACGGAGAACAATAAAATGAACATTTTTTTATAAGAATCAATTTTCTCTTGGGAATTACACGGTTTTCCATTTCGATCCAAAGCAAAAGTTGGGTAATATATTAATTTGCGACCAGCCACGTACAAAATTTTACGATTCCCTTCGTAGACTTAAATCTCTTTGAATGCTAATAAGAACATTTAAATTCTAGTTGTGTTCATCAAGATGTGTACTTTCTGATTGGCTTAAAATTCGTTTCATTACTCAATAAAATCGATTTTGATTACGCAGCTTTTTGTTAGCTTCTGCAGAAAGTATTCCCGTAAACAATCCATGTATTTTAGGGTAAATCGTCAGATTTTTGCTTCAAGTTATTAAACTATAGGATATAAAAATACTTTTTGTTGATTTCATGGATGTATGAAATTAGAAAACAAATCACACTCATGTATGAATCCGCTTTGCATAATTGTGTTAATAGTTTCATACCCCAATGAAATCAACAAAAAGGTCTCTTCATCTCTTAAATTTAAAAGAAAACGCGGTCGCAGTGCTACTATTTTATCATTCCCGTGATATATTTTATGTGCTGGTAAGATTTGACGTATTTGTGCTCTCGGCTTAAATACGCAGACCATGAGAGAAAAAAGTAGTTGATAAAAAGAAGACCGCTCCGCATGGTCCTGTGCTCAGGCTAAACACGGACCCTAAATATACAGCTAACCAAGCACTTGATATACAAGAACATCGTGAAATTGAAAAAATGAATGATTTGGCAATGATTTTTGAATGAAATTGTTTGAGTGTGTGGAGCGCGTTTTAAGCGAAATTCAATGGAGGTAATCCATTATCGCTAATTTTGTTCACGATGAACAAAATTAGCGATATTTATTATCTCCCTTTAATAAAAAAAAATGTATGAATAGTTATTTCGTATCTTCACTAGCTAATCATACGCTTACAAAATTCAAATATGTTTGTGAAATTGTTGATTTTATCTATCGATTTCGAAGCGTTTTTGAATGAGTGTTTGATATTCAAACTAATGGATGAGCATTAAAGGTGATATAAATAAGTTATTTGTTATTTATATCATATCTAATGTTCATACATTTATTACAGTATTATTGAAGAATTCAAGCTTAAATCTCAAGTTGAAATTTTTATAAATTCTGAGTTGAGAATGAGAGAAGTATTTTTTTGTGAACTCGTACCCAGAGAAGGCTACGTTGTAGAGGGTAGTTTAAACGTTTTTCCCCAGAACAATACCTTTGGCATCTCCCTGAGGACACGGCAAATTAAGCCAACTACGCTCTAGATAGTGAATAACGCTTTCTTGTCCAGGCAGTTTGCCAACATAATGCAACATGCAACAATATTCTGCGATATCCGCCATTAGATGTAGACGCCATTTTGTTTATGGTATAAAATCACGCAGTGTTTGCCTCGTCATCGTCTTGTTTATGAAATAGAGAAATATATAATACGTACTTAGTGTTTTGTATGAGACAAAATATCTAACGAGGTTGCGAGAATTGATCATTGTCGAGGCTCTGCCGAGACAATTATCAATTATCTCAAACGAGTTAGATATTTTTTCATACAATACACTAAGTATGTATTATATTTATCTTATAACTCTATTTGTCTTGTTTTCGTCAATGTTTCTAACTGAAATGCAAGTTTCTAAAAATAACCGCATTATATCATTGTTCTAAAAATAACTATGTGATATCATAAAAAAATATCATATGGGATGTTATCACACAGATATTTGTATAGTTATAAGATAAAACACGTTCTTGTCGTGGCAGTTTGCCAACATAATGCAACATGCAACAATATTCTGCGATATCCGCCATCAGATGCAGACGCCATTTTGTTTATGGTATAAAATCTCGCACTGTTTGCCTCGTCATCGTCTTGTTTATAAAATAGAGAAAAACAAATATCAGCCCGAATCCATGTCTGGGTCTTGAATTTGTTTTTGGCATGTCGCCTTTTCATGAATGACGCATTAAAATAAAACGACTGGCGGATCGGAAAACAACTAGATATTTTAGCTATATTGAGTCATATCAAAGTTAACTTCTTACAAAACATAAAGTTAAAGAATTCGTCTTCTAACAGTGAAAAATGTCTCTTGTTGTAAGAATCGTTGACGTAACGAAAAACAAGCGAGTAGATTCTTTTGATTATTTATTTTTTTTCCATTTTCAAAACAATATTTAAGTTGTGTTCATCAAGCTTTTTGCACTTTGAATTTTGTTCATTTAAGAGACGAAGAGAGTATTTGTTGATTTCATGGATGTATGAAACCAAAAACCTAATCATACTGTATGAATACGCGAAGCATGATTGTGATTCGGCTTTTAGTTTCATACCTCCATGAAATTAACAAAAAAGTCTATTAATATCATATAACTTAATTTCTTGAAGCAAAATCTAGATTTAAATTATACTGCCATAAAACCATTTATGAGTAAGCAAGTATTGTGTAAGCTTGTTCACTGAGTATTCCAAAATGTGTCTCTTATTAACACTTTCCTGTTTTACACAATTTTGGACCTGTCCAAATCTAAAGGTTTTGCAGACGAAAATCTAAAGTGGATTTAATTTGAAAAATAACCATTAAGTAGGGTAGAAAATAGTGTGGAAAAAGAAGAAATTGCTTGTCAGAAGCAATTTCTTCTTTTTTCACAATGTTTTCTCAATCATAAAATTACAGGCACGTAAAAAGCAGGGATTACACAGCAAAGGGTTAAACAAGAGCACCGCCTACGGGTGCCTACGCTCGGCTGTTGAGTGATGGATGGTGGGAAATAATCTAAGTAAAACAAGAGCTGTCACTGTAAGATGACAATGCCCCCGACACCGCTTTGATTTAGAAGTTATGGCCAATGTTAAAGTTTTTGGACGGAATGACGGACGGACGGACAGACGGACGGACGGACAGACGGACGGACGGACGGACAGACGGACGGACAAGTCAAATTTATGATGCCTCCCTATCGGGGGCATAAAAAGGGGCATAATTTGTACAAAATGCATTTAGAGTTATCTCCCTTGATAGTATAGGTTGCCCTTTTGATGGTGAACATGTGTGCCAAGTTTCACGTAATTGCTTTCAGTAGAATCAGAGATATCACAAAATGTCAAAGTTTTCGCACGAATACGACGACGTCGACAACGACGACGACTACAACGACGACACGAAGGCTATAGCAAATACCTCGGGTTTTCTTCGAAAACAGCCGAGCTAATAAAATGTTGGCTTTTGAGATCGATTGTGTTAAATTGTGGGGTATGTACAGATTTTTTTTTTAATTTACTAAGATATGAAAGGAATATGGTTCGAATGCCAATGGTATCATTTTGTTGAATATTTTAGAGATTTTTTTTCTATGATTCCGGAGAAAATTATAAAAGTACAAAGTGTAATAGGGAGATCGACATTTTTTCCTTGTTACATAGCCTATATGATACAGCCAAGACGCGAAGCAAAACAATGACATTGACGAGGGCAACCATCAAAGTCGCCTTTCAACGAACGTGTTGAAACATAATGGCGGAAAACGACGGAGGCCTTCTCGGTATAAATAAGTGTTTTAAGTTAGTGAACCCGTAATAGGTCCGCAACATTTCGGACCACATATTCTTTCACAATGTTAACCGAGGTTTCCAAATGAAAGTCATCAGGAAACCTCGGTTTACACTGTGTAGTTCATTTCTTCTGAGATGTTGCAAAACTATTACGGGTCCACTATCTTAATTCGTCAGTCGATTTTTCATTTTGACAGCAGCAATACGTTCAGGATAACAAGCGGTGCAAACTCTTTGCAAGTTATACCCCGCTTTGCACGCGTGTCCGCGTGTAACACTCGCGTGCAAAGCGGGGTATCATTTGCAAAAGGTTTGCACTGTTCTGTCATCCTAAACGGAGTGCAGCTATCCGTTGAATATCACGTGAAAAGGGACAATTTCTGGAATTCTGTAAATAAAAGAGATTGGATCGTGCTTACATCGCATGATTTGAATAAATAAGATAAGTAGGAAGAAGTTCCATTCATTACTTAAAACTAAAAATGTTTGACCTGGGTCAGCCTGTGGAGTCGAAAGTTTTTGCTTTTTCTTTTCGTGAGACGGGTCATATTACAGTTAAAAACGTCATGAAATTGACACGATCAATGATTTTGGAATGATTTTGGAACGAAATTGAATTAGCGTGTAGAGCGAGTTTAGAGTGAAATAAAAGGGAGGTAATCTAATATCGCTAATTTTGTTCAAGATGAATAAAATAAGCGATATCTGTTACCTCCCTTTAATAAGATTTGCGATCTTTTTTGTTTTTGTGTCTTCGTGAACCAATCAGCAACTTTAAAATCCACACCAGCCAATAAAATCGTAGAAAATTTTGACCGATTTGAATATGTTGATCGTCTTAAACGATTTCGAAATGTTTTCTTATGATTTCTGAGATTTTTTTTATCGACTTAAGTGAGTTTTTGGAATGAATGAATGGAGCGTTGAGTGAACGATTTAGAATGGTTTTAATCGGAATGTCAGTCAATTTCACGATGTCATTAACTGTAAGAATAAAGAGCACCGCCTACGGGTGCCAGCACCCGTTTGCAGATTCTGGACAATGCAAAAATTCCAAATTTGGACATAATTCAAACAAAAATACTCTAGAGGGTATCCCCCCCTTTATAGCCTGGATAGCTATTATGAAAGTGAACACGCTTGCCAACTTTGATAACGACAGAGATATGACCTAGGTTATAGATTGTCACTCAAACGCCAACGCCTACACCAACTCAAACAACAATGCCTACGCAAAAGAAATTAAAGTGATTGCAATTCAAATTGCAATTGCTTTTTTTTTCAAAAAACTGCAGATCTAATAAGGTAAGATAAGTAACACCATGAACCTGACACTCATCTCTTTCGAAACCATTCTAAATAGCTCGCCTAGCGCTACATTCATTCATTCCAAACACTCATTCAAACCATTCAAAAAACGCTCCAAAATTGAGCTTAGAATTGTTTTAAAATTGAATTAGAATTGTGTCTAACTTGTCCGTGGAGACACTCAATTGATTGAATGAATGGAGTTTTACGCCGCTTTCAACATTTTTTTAGTTATATCGCGGCGGCTGGAGCACCAAAAAATGTATTCCTGGTATTTCTCTCACCAGTATATCCATCACATCCTCTCCTAGCCTCCAGCTGCTATCTCAGTATGTCTAGGATTATGAACCTATTGGTGAGAGACAAATAGTCGGAGAGAATGAGTGCCGCCGTCGGGGATCGAACCCGGGACCTCTAGATTGACAGTCCGACGAGCTACCAACTGCGCTATAACGGCGGCGTGGATACACTCAAACACAAAGTATTATTTATCTAAAATGACCTGGCACTCATTAACTTCCGTCAGTGCTCGAGTTTATCCGTAGCGAAAATTACGTTTTACATGTACCGGTTTATTCATACTATCTCACTTTATCTAAATAAGTCTCTATAGTACATTGGTTACAGGCGCCTTCCCGAGACGCGTTCACTTGTCGGGTCGAGTTCGATACCCGACAGTGATACATCTTTTTTTTAATCCTTGTGATTATTATTAGTTAATATATTTATACATTTATTTGTTACATTTACCCTTTCAATTATTTCTTTTTTTTTTTTTTTGTCAGTTGCAATTATTATTTTTTTTTACTCTCATATAATTCAATTTTGGTTGTTACACAAACCAAGACTATTGTATTCTGATCGCCAGAGGGAAATATTTTCATACCCCAATGAAAATAAATTTTGTATTCAGAACACTTGCACTAAAAGTTAGTCGCATATAGAAATCTCGTTTGCTTTATGATATTTTTTATTTTTTTTTTTTTTTTTTTTACATTCATAACGTAATCACGCTTAAAAGAGTTTCGATTAACGCAATCAAACCAAGTATAGGCTTTATTCCATATTTTTCCATACCTTCATAAATTGTAAAATGAACAGGGAATAAAATACTTTTCAATTGTTCAGTTTGGCTTGCAATGTTTTATTAACTACAAAACGAGATAAATATATAATTGTTATTGTTTCCATGTTTCTCTACCACTATCTACAGTGATGAATGGACATCACTTTGCAATGAACAAATCTTAAAAAAAGTCTGACTGTCAGAATACAGAAAGCCTAATGCTAAAATATTGTATCAAAATAGGTAAACATTGTTACCGTAAAAAATGGAATTATAATTGATCATGTCCCGGCTTGAACTCATGACATATCGGTCTTGGGACAACAGCCATACCACCTGCGCTAAATTTCCGTATACGTGATGTGATGTGAAACATTTTATTGGACCTAAACTTCGCGAGTTTAGGTCTATATTAAGAAACATAACATCCGACTATCAATAGGGGTCAAAAGGAATATTAATGAGTGCCAGGTCATTGTAGATCAATAATACGTAGAATTTAATAAAGGGAGGTTGTTGTTTTTTATTGATATTGGATTACCTGAAGATGTGTTTTATTCAAACCTCACTCGTACTCATTCTATTCATTCTGAAATCATTCAAAAACCACGTGAACTACTTGATGTTATTAGCTGTACATATGCGTGGTTTCAGGTGTGGTATACTCCAGGGGCCTGTTTTACTAAACATCTTACGATCATTTTTTGCGTAAGTCGAAAATTAAAGTTGCTTCTACAGTAGTTACTTAACATGGAATTCTGTCATGCATTATCTCATTGGAATCCTCTCCTTCAGACGATTCCAATTAGATATTGCAAGACAGAATCTAGCGATGAATAAAAACACCAGGTACGATTTGTGATTTTGACTTACGATCAATTTTGTCGTAAGAAGTTTAGTAAAACGGGCCCCAGAATCTCAACCTCTCCTAAAATTTCAACAAATATATGTTCAATAATCAAATTTGAAAATAATACAATTCAAAGTATCATTTCGTCGCTTGTGTAGCAAAATATTGTAACTACAAGCTGTAGTTGCGGTAATTTGTTCGCCCATTTGAGAATATCATAAGAAATAGCATTTTCGGTTGGAAACTCCACCCCTCCCCACATGAAAATCATCTGAGTCTACGCACGATAATATATATAGAAATGTCCTTCATTCAGTTTTCATGAACTCGTTAGTCACGTTTTGTCTTGCCTACATTTGCTTTAAATCAGGTTTGACCTAGCTACAAATATGAATGACCGTTTTGGATCCTGCGTATAGAATCGGTCTATAATCGATGTGAAAATGATACGAACCCCGAAATGTTGTGGCCGTACTGGTGTGATAAACAACATGAAGACGTGTGTAGGTGCACCAGCCGCCGTGATATAACTTCAATGTGTTGAAAGCGGCGTAAAACCCCAACCAATCCAGCGTTTTTTTCTCCTTTAACTGGTAACCTAAAATTTCGAATGCTAAAAAGTGACATTTTTTTCCAAACTCATGAAAAAAATCCCAATTAACCAAGGTCGAGGGCCTTTCCAAAAATGAGATTTCCCCCCCCCCCCATTTTTTTTTTAAAAATAACACATTTTTCACAAAATGCCTGGTTTCGGACCCGTTCCCAAAACCCTGAGAAAACTATTCTCAGTTTCTCAGTTTCAACATGGACCCTCGTTCTACCAAACTTTCAACATCTCGAATTTCGGCTACACGTGCCGCTCTCCGTTTGGGTAAGAACATTTAAGGGTCGCACCCTTGTTCTTTATCAATGAACTTTGTTCTCATTGCAAAAATAGACCCTTATAATGCCAAAAAATTACTAAAGAAAAAGTGAAAAAAATTAAACCGTCGTCACATATATAGAGGATATTGAATGAGTGGTCATTGAATACTGATTTTATTAAACGAGTCATCTATAAACAGATTTTAACGAGGCTGCGCCGAGTTTTTATCTGTTTTAGATGACGAGTTTAATAAATTCTGTATTTTATGAGCACAAATTTTATATTCTGTTTATAATATGACCCGAATTTTAGCGAAAAATCGTCAAAATTCTTGAAATTCAACGTTTCAATTTTCCGCGAAACTTATAACGCCGTTTTAAAATGACGTCACAAAACATAGATTATGACGTCATTTTCGTGGTTATAATTTAGCGTTGCTATTCGCTCTGAGCTCATTTGCATAATTATTCCACTTGTGTAATAACACCCGTGTAATATCAAAAATATTCAACGGAATTTTTTCACTCCGGCGACGTCGGTCATATTATAAAAACGTTTTGGTCGACGTCCATATGTAACGTGTCAAAGTTTATTTCAGAGGCGCATGAGGAGCCCGAGAAGACGGTTTTAGATCAGCGATCATATCTTTTTGTAAGGTTTCCATGATAACGAGCTATATTTACTCGCCGCCATCAAAATATCGAAGTCTCAGTGATGAAAAGACCCAGAAATAGCTGTAATGTGAATCCGAGATTAATTAGCACTAAATTTCAGCTATAACTGGCGATAACTGTCCTTACACTTGACTTGACAATCCCGTGACTTGACGCTCTCGTTGATGGACAGTATTCAACTACACTATTCAACGTTTGCAAGGGTTCAAAAAAGAAAGAATGTATTTTTTCCCTAGAATTGCATTTATGCGATTGACAACAAATCCTTTTCACATTCTATAATTTTTTGTAGATTTTTCGAATTATTCAGCATTTGCAGCCGAACTTTGAAATCCATACAGTTAGTTACATCGTGTAATTGATATTCATCTCAATCATAATCATTCTTAATCGCTCAATCAGCGCTCCATTAATTCCAAATACTAACTCAAACCACTCAAAAACGCCCCAAACTGACTAGAAATGAATAAGATCAACAACTACATTTAAGATTAATATGGTTAGAGAAAATCGCGATTTCATCGAATTAATTGAAAGTGTAAGCCTAGAGTTGGTTCTTGGAGAAATATGAAGCTTTAATTTCCACTCAAAACACGACGTTCCGAATCGGGGAATTTATGACGTCATTCTGTTCATGGAAAAATGTTAAGTTGAACTTGGGGTTTTTTTTGTAACAAGACGCCAAAAAGGACTTCGGACGCTCTCCTGACTTCTTTAAAAAGCAAAAAAGCATTTTCTTAACGTAAATACACGATATTTATAGAATAACAAATTCTTACTATTTTTAATTGAAAATTTAACAACGCTTCTGAGTTCTAAGGATCAATATATAATCCACGAGAGCTTTAGCTCGAGTGGATTATTCATTGAGCCTTAGAACTCAGAATCGTGGTTAAATGTTCAATAAATAACGGTTAGAATTTGTTATTATAAATCTATCATGACTAAATTTCCCCTTTTCCATGCACAGGTTTTTTTTATATATACATGTAAGGCATAAAAACGCTAAAAATGCCCTGTGATTCCATGGGAAAATAAACGCGGAGATACCACGTCTACAACAACTGATAATGCACGCTGTCTGTTCATTTTCACCGAAGTAAGCGACGGTAAGCAATAATAAGCTCTATATTCTTTTAAATTTTGTTCCAAAATTAAATAAGAAATATGAAGAAAATTACAAACATAGTTATTCTTAATTCGTTTTCGTCAGTTTCAACATACAAACATATGTATCTATCACGTTATCTTCAATCCAAGATTTCGAGCGGGCCAGGGATTCATTTTTTCCCACATGAAGTAAACTTTAGTGGGTGCGAAGGTAAGGGCAAGGATAAAGCCTGAATGCTAACGGTTAAGGACCTCAATTGTCGAAATAGGAATGAGTATTTAACAATCAAATAAACTATCAAACGTACTTAACGTTCCTTAAGAATTTAAAATAAACAAATGCGATATATTTTCTTGTCGATCGCAAATCTCCACTTTATTTTCACGATTTCGTTGTTGTGAAGTTAAAAGCAAACATCAATTCAATGTCATCCTGGTAACTTATCACAAGATGAACATAGATTACGACTAGAAACAAGTTTCTGACTCTAAAAAAATACTCCTCGGTAGAGTAAAGTCCATTTTTTAATCCATAAATCCCATCCGGATAAGTTAACTTGTGTAAACGATACTTGTCATAGATTTAAACTACGCCATGAACTACGTCATCGATAAAATATAGAGAGTCTTGTAAAGTATGATAGGGGCCTACCCCAACACTTATTTGACAGTCTTTAAATATTTTCGTAATATAGACGAAATTGAGGTTTGCTTTTTAAAATCAGGTTGTCTTGTCAACATTCTTTACCTAATGTGACATCAATTAAGATTTGTACTGGGGTGGAATGGAACAGCCACTCGGAACTTATTTCGACGATTGGCGCCCATTTAACCACGATGCGACTGTATGCTTTCTATAGACATAAAAGCACGTGCCATGATAGAATCAAAACTATCAAAGAAAAATTAATATCTCTAAAATTGGTCAAAGTAAGATAGCAAAGAATTTTTTTCTAAGTTTCATGAAACACCTTTTCCCGCAATACTAGATGCAGGATGGGCATGACCCGTTTTCAAAAAAGAACAATCCTGATGTTGGCACTATCATTCAAGCTTGAAGCAAATCAAATGAGAACTGTGGTCTAGAATATGGATATCAATGACATTTTTCCAGTCGGCGTCACCCATCCTTTCCGATTATTTGTCATCTACCAATCGGTTGATAATCGTAGGCCTATGCGGGAAAGCAGTCGGAGGCTAGGAAAGGATGTAATGGTAGTACTGGTGTGAGAAATACCACGATTCTTTTTTTAGGTGCTTCAGTCGCCCAGATATAACTGAAAGATTGTTGAAAGCCGCGAAAATCCTGTTCAAACAAACAAAATTATCAAGGATATTTTCAAATATATTATCATCGGGCCCCTTTTCCCGTGATACAAAATGGACATGGCTCAAAATTTCGAAATGGACGATCCTGATGTTGGTACAATCATTCCTTGCAAGTTTGAAGAAAAGTGGATAAAAACATTAGTCTCTTTTCTGATAACACGAAAATTTTAGGGCGCACGGACGGGTGGTTTGACGGGAAACACGTCATCGTTTTAGCTCTTCTGAGCTTCGGTCAGTTTGATTCAAATTGGCCATATTAGTTAACCCTTTCCTGTTTTACAAAATTTTGGACCTGTCCAAATTCAAAGGTTTTGCAGACGAAAATTTAAAGTAGATTTCATTTGAAAAATAACCATTCAGTAGGGTAGAAAATAGTGTGGAAAAAGAAGAAATTGCTTGTCAGAAGCAATTTCTTCTTTTTTCACAATGTTTCCTCAATCATAAAATCACAGGCACGTAAAAAGCAGGGATTAAACAGCAAATGGTTAACGAGATGCTATCTAATAGAGATTATTAACGACATACTCGTGACGGATCCTGTACGCTCAGACGAGCTAAAAGTCCTTCATCGCTACAGTTAAAAAACAACTCGAAATATACAAGATAAAGATTTCGGAATTATTTTGGAATAAAGTTGAATGAGTTTGTGGCGCGCGTTTTGAGTGAAATTCAAGGGAGGAAATCCAATATCGCTAGTTTTGTTCAAGATGAACAAAATTAGTAATATTTATTACCCCCCTTTAATAAAAAATACATGTAGATTCTATGAATAGCTTTCTGTATCTTCACAACCTCATCAAACGCTTACAAAATTCAATTATACCAGTGAAATCGATGATTGTACCTTTCGATTTTTACTTTGAACGTTGTCGTTGATCCTAACATTTTCAGTGAATTTGGAGTGTTTTGGGGTGGTTCGAGTGAGTGTTTAGAATAATGATTTGAGCGCTGGGCGAATGAATTTGAATGAGTTTGATCAGAATGGTTGTAAATTTCATGGTGTTATTTACTTTAAAAGGATCTCCAAACAAGGGCCAGATGACAAAATTGAACTGACCAGCTAGCGTCAAAAGTTTCATTGCGACATTTCAGTGAAGGTAGTGGACCCGTAATAGTTTTGCAACATCTCAGATGTAATGATTTTTAACTCTGTTAACCAAGGTTTCCAAATGAAAATAATTTGGAAACCTCAGTTAACATTGTGAAAGAATATGTGGTCCAAAATGTTGCGGAACTATTACGGGTCCACTACCTTAATACTGAAATAAGTGGAGTGTCACTCCATTCAATCATTCGATCTTCGCAACTTTGTATTCTACGACTCTTTTCAGTCTATAAAAAATAACAAAGTGTGCAGCCAGTTGCTCGGAGCCACACGAAAAGAAAAAAAAAACGTCGAAAAGGCCCAATGGGCAAAATAAATAATTTGTTTAGATTCGAATATCCGGACAGCTCTATGACAGTTCCTGTTGGACTTTTGGAATTGTTGAAATCTAATACTAAATATTAAGTAATATTGCCGGTGTGCAGACAAACGTCATAAAAATGCAGTTATGGTCACTCGCAACAGATAAAATATTTTGTCATGATGACGGTAAGGCATTTATGTCAAAAGTTCTTAATGGAAATTTATGTACTCCTACGCTGGAAATCCAACGATAGTGGAAATAGAGGACAGACTTACAAACGATCGGTCTTTCCATTAAGTGTTCGCGGGATATTTTCGCCTGGGTATTCCGTTCTTATGCATCATCTTTCTAAGCTGGTAAAATAACTCAAATACCGACATTTACTTAAATGTGTTTTTTTTTTCTATTTCGATATGTACCGATGTATGTATCGATGTATGACATAATAAGAATGATGTGATTGTGAGACACCAATGTCCTGTATTTAGTTTGTGAAAGTAGCCATGATATTCGACCTTGATCTTTCCTGTGCCCAGGATGCCAAAACGATACACTAGCTCGCAAAGCAAGGTATAATTTGCAAAGAGTTTGTATCGTTTTATCATCCTGGACGCAGGGCTGGTCACCAGTCTTTGTGTATTGTATATTAGTGTAAGGTACTTTCATACTACATATAAACCTTGTAAAACAATGTAAACAAGATGGAACAAAATTTTGAGACTTTGAAAAAATAAAAGTTTCAAGAACATGTAAGATTTTAAGATCATGGTAAAGTTTTTGAATGGCAAGCGGACAAACAGACAAGCAAACAATGATACAACACTTGCTTTTGCTCTTGTGAATATAAAGAACACAAGAAAAATGAAAGCATATCGGACATGATTGTGTGAAGGCATATGACAATCAAAAAATAACTTAACAACACGATTCAATCTCCAGGGGCCCGTTTTACTAAACTACTAACGATAAATATGATCGTAAGTCCAAATCAAAAATCGTACCTGGTGGTTTCATTCAATGTTAGATTCTGCCTTGCAAAATCTCATTGAAATCGTCTCTAGAAGCCGATTCTAATGAGATAATGCATGGCAGAATTCGTTTCTTAGTTACTACTGTGGAAGCAACTTTAATTTTTGACTTACGCAAGAAATGATCGTAAGAAGTTTAGTAAAACGGGCCCCTGTTTGGCCATTTGGATCGTACATAAATATTGATTGCATAAAACTCATAGCAGCACAAATCGTCATGAATAATTACCACCAGCCCTGCGTTCAGGATGAAAACGTTAGCGAAGCGCTTTCGAAATGATACCCCGCTTTGCACGTATGTGCACGTGCAAAGCGGGGTATCATCTCAAAGCGCTTGCGAAGCGCTTTTACATCCTGAACACAGGGCAGGTAAATGGTACACCTGTCAACTCAATTAAATAAACATTTGAAAGAGTGAAAGGATGAAGATGAGGAAAACTAGAGTTGCATTTCAAAACCCAATGAAGTTAGAATGACCATTCATATAGAAAGATAGAATGAATATTTTCTATTCAGAAAATTGCCTTAAAGGAAAATGCTTGGAAATCGGTCAGCTAGATTGTACCACATTTTGCCATGTAGTATATTTAAGCAAGGCAGGTACAATTATTGAAGATCTCTTAAATATTGAGGCATTGGTACACAATTATTTAAGATTTTTTTTTAAATAAAGAGGCATTGTTACACAATTGTTGGGGATTTTTTAAAATAAAGATGCATTGGTACACAATTATTTAAGATGTTGTTTTTTTTAGATATTTAGGCATTGGTACACAATTATTGGAGATTTTTTAAATATAGAGGCATTGGTACACAATTATTGTGGATTTTTTAAATAGATAGGCATTGGTACACAATTATTGTGGATTTTTTAAATATAGAGGCATTGGTACACAATTATTGAAGATTTTTTAAATATAGAGGCATTGGTACACAATTATGGGAGATTTTTTTAAATATGGAGGCATTGGTACACAATTATTGGGGATTTTTCAAATATTGAAGGCATTCCAGACCAAACATACATCTTCACATTTCTTTTGGTTCGAAATTGGTCTCAAAAAGCCAAACTTATTGAAAGACAATATATAAATCAGATTTACATACACAAATATCTAACAATCAGATAAGTTGTCTGCCATAACAAACCAAACAGGACGGTTTACTGGTAAATAGATATCTTATTCTTCTTTAAGGAAGTGGATATGTAATAATTCAATATGTAATAATGCCATAAACTTTGACAGTATTAAGCAAGCTTAAGAATGAGAAAGATCATGAGTCCCAACATGTTGCTGAACTATAACAGGTCCACTACCTTAAAATGGCACTGGTTATCAAGTTTTCAAAATGTGTATATGGAATCAAATACTTCTCTATAACTTCTTTAAATTTAGACCAGTCCTATCTAAATTAACAGTGTTGTTTGGTAATGAGTTACTACTTTTACATTGCTATTTAGTTCTCATGTGAAAGGTTATTAATTGCAGTATAGCCACCAAAATTGCGTAACAACAGTTTGAATAAAGCCGTTGTCACGACATTTTGATGGTCCACCGACAATATTCATTCTATTCAGAGAAAAAAGGCACTTCAATTGATATTAACATGAATGGTAAGAGCAGGATCTGTCTCAAACCGGACCAATATACCCCCCCACACACACACACACACCACCACCACCACCAACACCACCACCATCACCAACAGTGCTGTGTCCAAGCTCTGTGAACGGTTTTCAGATAAAGTTCAATTGTGACATTGACCTTTGACCTTCCTGACCCCCCTCCTCCTCCCCCCCCCTCACACAAAAAACAAAAAAAAAAAAAAAAAAAAAAAAAACATACACACACAAAAAAAACGATTGGGCACCTCCTTGAGTCAAACACAATGCAAGGGTTCAGTGCAAGACTGTACTAAGTGTATATACAGTGTATATACACTTAGTACAGTCTTGCCCTGAACCCTCGAATGATTGAATAAAGTTTCATGGTTCTAGGTCACTTCTTTCTTTGGTTTGACTCCAGAAATGAAAAAAGATCTTTGGAGAAACAGACAAATATATGGACAGATAGATAGACAGACAGACGGTGTGAAACCAATATACCCTACTCTTCTTTGTAAGGGAGGGGCGGTAATAATACAATTCCAGGGGTAAGTGCTGAAGACACCAAGATATTGGACATAACGGATGTTCCAATAATATGTTCCGTCTTTCACAGGCTCTATGGAGAAACGGGCAGACATTTGGACAGACAGACGGGGTGAAACTAATATACCCTCTTATACTTTGTATGCGGGGTTATAATAAAATCAAACGGGTAAGTTCCAGACTGGCATATATTTAATACGTGCTTAGTGTATTATATGAAAAAATATATCTAACGAGGTTGGGAGAATTGAAAATTGTCGAGGCTAAATTAATTTGTAAAAATACTCAATTTTATCATAAAACTACTCACTTTAAGGACTATTTTTGGTAAGACAACTTGCTGTTTTTAACACTGACACAAGAAGCTATGAAAGGCTGAGAGTTAACATGTAGAGGGAAGGACAAAATCATTATTTTACATTAAAAAATTCTGAAAAAACAAAACTCTTTATGGCATTACATTGAAAATATGACAATAGAAAATATGTGTTATTTATTCGATTCAGAGATTTTTGGCGAAATGTTGGTCCATATGGAAGTCAAAAGGACTTTACAAAGAAAATATTTTATGAACGCTTAATTGCCTTTGAACACATAATGATAAGATTTCTTATGAAAATTGAAACCAAGACAATGAAAAGTGAAAACAAAATAAATAAAGATTGTAGGGTAAAATGAACATTTAAAAACAAATAGCCAAAATAACGGGTTGAATAATTCACAGGATCATCAGAGTTATAGATAAGAGGGGGTAAAGAAAGTCTAAAATCTTTATTTCTCAATGAAACCTATGTCGTGGGTACTCATTGGAATTGTCTTAACAAGACGATTCCAATGAGTACCCACAACATAGGATTTGTGCTATTATTTTTAAACTACTTTAATCTTAAAACGAAAAATACTCCATGTATCTGTAGCTTTGGATTATTTATCTAAAAGTCAAAGCTGTTTCTTTCACCGCTCTTCAAGAATTGTAGAAAGTCTAATAAATACATATTCTCTATAAAGTTCATACAATATTGGAGCTATCATATTTTTTAAAGTCAGTTGGAAAGTCCACTCTCCTAACTTGGTGTATCAGCACGAAAAGATTTCAAATGCCTATTAAGTTATAGGCAGTTCACACTGAGCAATCAAATTGAAATTTTGGTCAAACTTTCCATTCATCCATACTGTTTCTCAATTTCCAAGTTATTTGGAGGAAAACATTGCATTGCTTTAAGCAAAAAAGATTCTGAACAAATCATTTTTTTTCTTCAAACAAAAAAGGTTTAATGAATTCACTATTAATGACCAGTGAATTTTTCACCTGATAGATATCAGAAAGATTAAATGTTGTTTACAGGAAACATAAAAGATAATAATTATACACAATCAGTGCCTTTTATCATTGAGGATAATCAACCCATATCAATTTCCTAAGGAAATAGCGTAGGGGGACTAATGTTGGCTAGGGCACTCTTTTTAGAGGAAAATAGTGGGTATCACCCCTGGAAAGTGATGATAAACCCTATTCTACATCATCAGGGTTCTAAACTGCCCAAGACTCCTCGTTTACCTATTGGTACTCCTTTATTTTGTAAGTACTCCCTGGTAAAAACAAATGTACAAGAATTATCCAACAAAGATAATAATAAAATCTCAGGACCACTTCTTTTTCAATTCTCATCAAAATTGTACATCTTTTTTTTTGCTTACATCAATTAGTATTTTGTAAGTAAAACCATCTCTTTAAGTGAAGAAAAATTGTGGAGAAGAAGAAAATACTTGTAACAAGCTATTTCTTCTTTTTCCACAAAGTTCTACCTAATATGAAATTCGGTCTTCTTTTCTTTGATTTGGACTCCTTGAAACTGTATAAATGCTATCAAAATGACCTGTCGCATTAATAATGATATTTTGTATCAAGAGACCGTTCCAATAAACGACCGCTTTTATATAGTCCTCTTAGTGGTCGCTTAACACGAGTTTAACTGTATTGGGGGACTCGGCTTCTGTAAGTGAACGAAGTAAAGTCCATCTTGGTCAAGCGATCACGTCTTTTAAGCGATCATTTTTATCAAGCGACCGATTTCAAAATCCCCTTCTTTACATCAATATATCTTATGAAGTAGATATTATTGTTCTAAAAGATATTTCAAATTTATCCTATGTTGATAAAGCTCATTAGAATCGTCTCAATGAGACGATTCTTTTGAGTTCAAACAACATAAAATAATCGAGAAATTCCAAATAACGTACATATTCAGTCAAAATGATCATTCTTCTTTAGAAAACAAAACGTGTACAAAGCGACTATTATCTAAAACGACCGCTTATTTATGGTCCCAAAAGTGGTCGCTTAACACACATTTTACTGTATTTTATCAGAGATCGTTGATGAAACGAGGTAAAGAGAAGTGGACTTCTTGATTTTCTTTACTCTAAAACCAAAAGTTAACTTTTGTACATCGAGATTCACTAAAACATTAGTTTCATACTTCCATAAAAACCCTTTACAGTTAAAAAAATCGTGAAATTGGCATTTACCCCGGTCAATACCATTCTCACTCAGCGCTCCATTCATTCATTCCACATACTCACTCAAGTCATTCAAAAAGCTCCTAAATCGTAAAAAAATCCCAAAACAATTCAATATCGTTTAATGAGGAAGAGGACAATAGCGTTTTTTCAGAGAAGTGAATAATTTTTGGTATACATGTATATGTAATCTCTAAGTTAATGAGATCTCAATGGCGTATATTTTTGCTTTTTGCTTTAGAAATAACGTTACCATGACGTCGTAAAAATCACGATTTGGCGCGCTTTCTACAAACGACCATATTCCCATTTAAATGCGCAGTGCGATTTAATACATCATAACGCAAATGAAATATAAATTTCTTCGAATCTAAATATATAGACATATGAGTTGATTGAAGTCCATAATCACATATTTTACTGTTTTAAAAATCTCGCTTAAAAAAAAACTTTACAAAATTGGCCCGATGATATATATATTTTTTTTCAAATTTTGATATTATTCTCTCAAAGTCTAGTCTAGTCTAGTCTAGTCGACGGCCGCACCGCAATGACAATAGCTCGCTGGCCTTATGCCAGTGGAGCTAAAATTTGCGAGTTTGCACACGATCCAGCCCCGATAGTGTATTAAGAATGTCCTTGAATCAGTTTTCGTCGTCACTGTGTTTATTGCTCACGTTTTGAATTTTGTCTCGCGTAAATTCTGCTGAATCATTTTTAACCTATATATCAACAAATGCCTCTGACCGTTTGAGAGCCGTCACATAGGAATGGCCAGGTGAAATCGCAGTACTTAGTAAAACCAGAGATACAAATAAGAGTGTAAAAGGCTAGTCTAAAATCTCCATTTGTCATTGAAACCCTATGTTATTGGTACTCATTTGAATCGTCCCGATGAGACGATTACAATGAAGGCCAATACATAGTTTTTGTGTTATTATTATTCAAATACTATGATCTGAATTCCAAAATACCCCCCCCCCCCCCAACTTCTGCTGTAGCTCTGAAAACGAGAAACCGTCATGTCATAAGGGATCATTTAGGAACTTCTAAAAATGTGGACCCAGGTAAGTTTGTACTGGAAATGAAGGCAAACCGGTGTCGCCGTCAGCCCGGTTTGCTCAGTCGGTAGAGCACCGGCCTTCAAAACAATTGAAGGACGATCGCGTGGGTTCGACTCCCCAGCTGGCAAACTAATTGTCTTTCGGATGAGACGTAAAACCGAGGTCCATGAGACGGTGCTTTACACTGAGCACGTTAAATAACCATGGCGGATCTCAGCAGTAGTTTCGGCATGTAAAACTTGCACTATCCGCCGCTGGGGTCGATCTTTTTCGTGTGGTGGGACATTTGGAATGACACATTAGCATTAATATATATTTATGTATATCAATATATGATGTACAATTAGTTACATCGTGAAATTGACATTCATTTCAATCAAAATCATTCTAAATCACTCACCCAGCGCTCCATTCATTCGTTCAAAACATTCACTCAAATCAATGAAAAACGCTCCAAATGACTAACAAGAATACAATCAACAGCTACATTCAAAATTAATACAAATAGAAAAAGAATCGCGAATTCACTGACATAATTGAAATTGTAAGCAGCTGAATGGTTCTTGAAGACATGGGAAGACATATCTACAGAACTTTTATGTATATTTTATTAAAAGGAGGTAATGGATATCGCTAATTTTGATCATCTTGAACAAAATTAGCGATATTGGATTACCTCCCTTTAGTTACACTCAAACCTCGCTCCACACACTCATTCAATTTCATTCCAAAATCATTTCAACATCATTCATCTTGTCAATTTTACGATGTTTTTAACTGTATGACCTGTCAAAGGCTGGGTGCAGCTATTTCCGAATAGTTATTGTTGGCAGACTGGAAATCCATAAAAAAAGCGTTCAGCCCGTCATCGTTAGGAAATCGGAATTCTGCCCAAAAATACCAGCACGTCGGCTTTGGAAATTTAGAATTTCATTATAAAGTGTCCATTCAAATTTCCCACAGCGTTTCGAACACTTCGTCTATTGGAATTTAAAAATGCCTACGTAATGTTAGACTAGAACTCGGGTCATATACTTTTATTATGGACAACGCAGAAACCTATATTGGGCGTCAAAACGTGATCATTTGGACCTGAAATAGCTGTTACATGAATTCGAGATTAATTAAAACTAAATTTTTACTATAAATGTATAAATGGCGATGACAACCTTTACTCATTGTGATAAGCAGTTCAGTTTTCAACTATATTTAACCCATTTTCACACTCACTCCCTTAGACGACCGCGATTTGTGCTTAAAAAAATTATCCATCTCTCTCTGTCTCTCTTTAACGATTTTTCAACGATACGTTGCATTTATGTTTGCGTGTGTGCGTGGTCTTTGTGTGTGTGTGTGTGGGGGGGGGGGGGTATTTCCGAGGAACATTCCTTTAAACTTTGGTTCAAATTGACCCATTTGTTTACGAGATATCAAAGGATTTGTTGACAACACGCTGTGGACGAAACACTGTGTGGTCCTTAAATATCCCCTTACAGTTAATAACATCAAGAAATTGACGATTATTCCGATCAAAACCATTAAAATTCATTCGCTCAGCGCTCTCATCATTCATTCCAAACACTCGCTCTTACCATTAAATAACGCTCCAAATTTACAACAACAAAAAAATAATAATAATAAATAAAATATAATAAAAAAAATGATAAGATCACTAACTGCATTCAAAATGAAAATCGATAAAATCCGCGAGGTCAGTCTTTTAAGCGTATGGTGAGTTTGTTAAGATACAGAAATATCTTCATAGAACCTGTATAGAATATTGTTTTAAAGGGAGGTAGTAAATATCGCTAAATTTGTTCGTCTTGAATAAATTAGCGATATTGGATTACCTCCCTTGAATTTCATTCAATACGCGCTTCCCACGCTCATTCATTTTCTTTAAAAAAACATTCATCTTTTCAATTTCATGATGTTCTTAACTATAGTTACGGGTCGCTCATGTGAGCTAAAATGTGATTACTTTCAAAAAGGGTCCGACAAGGAACTTCAAACAAGGGTACCTCATGCTGATGCCTGCGCTCGGCTGTCAGTTATTAAACCTATGGGTCGCAAAAAGGACATGCGTATTCTTACAAATATGCATCTGGATTTACCCCCTACACAGAAAAGTTTGCTCCTTTAATAGTGAACATATATTCCAAGTTTCAAATCAAAACAAGAGATAGGCCTGTCACAAAATGACGATGACGACAACACCAAGGCTACAGTTAAAAACATTGTGAAATTGATATTCACCTCAATCAAAACCATTCTAAATCGCTCACTCAGCAACCCATTTATTCATTCCAAACACTCACTCAAACCATTCAAAAAAGCTCAAATCCATTGAAAATTACAGAATCAACAACGTCATTCAAAATAAATTTGGATAGAGAAAAATCGAGATTTCACTGACATAATTCTAATTGTTAGCGTCTCATAGGTTCTCGAAGAAATAGGAAATTATGTATAGAACTTGTATGCATATTTTATTAAAGGGAGGAAATCAATATTGCTAATTTTGATCATCCTGAACAATATTTGCGATATAGGATTACCTCCCATTAAATTCACTCCAAACTCGCTCAACACAGTCTTTCAATTTCATTCCTAAATCATTCCAAAATCATTCATAATGTAAATTTCACGATGTTGTTAACTGTATCAATAGGGAACCATCGTTGATTCTTTGGAATCGACCTCGGGAATTTATAAGACGCAGACATGAAAGCGCGTCGTTTCGCACGTGAGTTTACGTGAAGTCATTAGCATCAAGATTTGACGTTGAAAAACCAAAGAAATCTAGATTAAAACATATCATAATTTACAGCCTTTGTTATCAAATTATGATATATTCAAAAGATCTCCATAGACAATTGGAAAGCATCGACCAAATTTGCTTTTCTTCAAGCGTACTGCTAAACGCCGAATAACTCAGTAACGCCGAATAAAATGGCCAAAAGTTACTAACGGAAAGTCCTTTCGGTGTTCCGAATGCAAGGTTGTGTCTTTACCTCGGTTTTTCTCCGATCTAATAATATTCTTCAAAGTTAAATTGCAGATGCTTACAAGTGTCAAACTTTTTTTAAGATATGGCTGAAATAAGGGATCCCTGAAATAAGTGGAGTCAACCGCATACAATCAATTAGACTTGGTAACTGCGTTTTGTTTCCTTTGACTCTTTGTCTAAATCTATGAAAATGACAAGTACAGTGTCTACGGTGCCACACGGAAGGCCATCCAATCCCATAAAAAGATCGAACCAAAGGCCCTGTGGGACTAATTAAAGTTTGAATTCTAGATTATTGGAAAAAGTTCATTTCTATAGTCGGGTATTGTTGCAACGTCACGGTCGTCACGTTTCCACACTTTTTTTAACACATCGTTCACTCGTCAATAAAGATGTTCCAATTACAATAAAGTAATTGAAGTAAGTACGAGTACATGTATAACATTACATTTTATTACAAATCCGTACGCCAGAGATCACCGATTACCGATCATCAAGCAAAAGTTCATAGTAATGTTGTTATGGTCGCGCTTACAGCAATATATTCTTTATAAAACAAATATACTCTTAAAAAAATTCTTTTGTAATGAAACGAATTTCAACTTAGACAAAAATATCATTTACGTATCGAAGGATCAACGCAACACTATTGTAAGTGCCTATATATCTATAGGCACTTACAATAGTGTTGCACCGACCCCTCGGTATATAATACAAATCGAGGAAGGTCAAGTTCGTGCATTTTCTTTTACTGAATTTAAACAGAATTACTGATTTCGGTTACAGGTTTGCAACGGTGACGTCTAATACGATCGTTACGTCGATGGTGTCTCGCTATAGCAAGTCTTGCCTCTTAGAATTGGTTTCACACTGGTCCGCAGATTTTACAGTCCACAATCCGACGCCAGTTTGGCAAAAATTTCCCCAAATTCGCTGGACAGTTTTATGGTTCCATGATTATCTGATAAGCTCACCCATGGGACATTAAATGCATCATGCTTCCTTTTACAGTTGAGTAATTCTGAGAACTGGCCAATGATTTCTCCTTGTTCCAGCAGAGTAAACAAAATGCCATGGTCAAAACTGCTTGGGTAACGGACTACTTTAGGTTAATCACCTACGATATTCTGGTAAATCAAGATAATGGTCAATAGAGCAGTGGTCCAAATAGTCCGTGGGCCAGGAGGGGTCACCGTGCACCCCCCTAAGGGCTCTCCGAGAGTGAAGTGGAAATGTTCATAGGACCTCCCTGAGTGAGAATCACGATGTTAACAGCTGGTAATTTGGGTCCCGACTGCCATTCCGAGTGGTTTTCTAGATGGCAGCCAAGAATAAATTCATTTTACCTTTGGTGCACTATAGAGGGATTTTGATCATTTTAAATATGTTTGAGAGTCTAAAACATGTATATTTTGTCATCTTGTAAAACCCTCAATTACTTGGTATGATTGTAAAAGTCCAAACTTCCGAAATGGGAGATGGCAGCCAGTTCTAGATAAGATTTTTGCTATTTTTTCGATGAATGCAATGAGATATAAGTGTTCAGCATGTACTACACAATATATCATTATGCAAAGTGCTATGATATTGTTGATATGACCTTCCCGAATTCAAATCAAGTTGTTAACAGTCGATATTTTGGGTCCTGGCTGCCTTTCTCAGTGTTTTTCTAAATAGCAGCCACTAAAAATACAAATTAACCAGGAGGCTTTTTATAGGCACCCTTTGATTTTGAATTATATCTAAAGGCCAAAAGATGTATATTTTGCGTTCTTGGTACGGTAACTATTAGTTAAAGATAATTTGGATATCCAAACATCCTTTATGAGAGATGGCAGCCAGTTTAAGATGGAAATTTTGCTATTTACTGTTGCATTCTATGAAAGATGAAGGGTCACCATGTACTTAACCAAAATCCCCTCTGATTGTGCTATGAAATTGTTCATGCAACATCCCTAAGGTTGAATCAAGTTGCTAATAGTCGATATGTTGGGTCCCGACAGCCTTTTGATGTGTCTACATGGCAGCCATAGCAAATACAAGTAAATAAATCGGAACAACTTGTATACGAGCAAACTTTATTTTTGATCTTTAAGGGCCAAAAACATATATATATATATATATATATATATATATATATATATATATATATATATATATATATATATATATATATATATATATATATATATATATATATATATATATATATATATATATATATATATATATATATATATATATATATATATATATATATATATATATATATATATATATATATATATATATATTTGGTGTTCTAGCTACAAACTGAAAAAAACTAAATTCTAATTGAAGATCAAACATCTTGAATGGTAGATGGCAGCTAATCTTGAATATGGAATTTGCCCATTTTTGCTGCAGAGCATAAGACAAGAGGAGACGAATCATCCTAAAACCCTTTCTGAGAGTGCAAAGGAATGTTTCACCGACCTCACTGAGTGAGATTTAAAAATCTTTTAATGGATAATTTGTGTCCCGACTGCCTTTACGGGCATTTTCTACATGGCAGCCAAGAGGATGCTTGAATTACATTAGAATCCCTATGCAAACATTGTTTCACATTTTAACTCATTTTTAGGACCAGACACATATATTCAGCGTTTAAGCTACCGTTCTATCAATTAATGTCGAAATTGAAATCCCCCCCCAAAAATGAATTTTAAACATGAATTTAATTCGTGAGTGTGTGTGTGGGGGGGGGGGGGGGGGGGGGGTCTGAAAAAGATTTATCAAATCAATTCTTCACAAGACCCTCCGCGGTAAAATCATGTATTAATATTAATTTTTGGTATCTTTGGTTTCGCCTTCTAATAAACGTTTTCAAACTGAAGGGAAACATAATTAATTTTTGAAATTTTCTTCTTGGTTATCTAGGGCCTATTTGATGTTCCCGAAATTCTCAAAGCGAGATGGCAGCCAGATATTTATACGAATACGCCATATTTATTAAGTTCGATATAGGAATACTCTCAAATTGCGACCGAAAATGTCCGCCAAATTAAATAAATGTAAAAGAATCCGAAACAATCAACTAGTTTTGCTTATTTCAATATCTTACATTCTTGAAGGGCTCAGCAGTGCTAATCCCTACGTAGCTGATACATTTAGAAATTCTTATATCAATTTGTTTAGGACGTTTTACCTAGCATTAATTAATTTAATTTTTTAAAAGAAACCTGGTCGCCATTTGACCAGATGGAAGATTTCCTATATTAACTTTTACAAAATATATCTTTATTATTGTATGGAAATGTAAACCTGGATTTATCTGTTTTAAATTAAAAACATGCGTCCTGTTTGACTAAATAAACGCCTCACTAAAACATTCTTAGAACGAATGACTCCTTTTTTGTGACGAAGCATTATATATGGACAAACGTTTAATGTATGCTCATATTCATATCATGAAGTATACTTCGAAAGTGTCAACAAAAAAACACCCTTAAAGACGGTGACTATATACCATGAACAATTATGTGCTATGATTGTCCAATGATCAGGAACATTATGTGAAACCATCTTACAAATCCATCAATAGTTTGATGAAAACAATGCACTGATGTAGAAGGAGTAACATCTACAAAACAATTGCTAATTGTGCAGCTTTTTCATAATTTGGAATAATGTCATCCAACGGAGTTGATAAGCACACATAGTCACACGATGAGGAATATTCTTAGAAAGTTTCACGCAAACCCATCAATAAATGCAAGACGAATGTTTGGACAAGAAGTTTTACATCAAGTCCCTTTTTTCCGTTACTCGACATTATATCAGCAATCATCAACAAAAAGAGTTTTGTTATATAATGTGAAAGTATCAAGAAAGTATGTCTATAACTGAAGTAAATGTTTAGCGGTAAAAAACATTGTGTACTTGACACTGAGTCTAGTCAAAACTATTATTTATTATTTAATCATCGATCCGTTCATGGCTTTTTTGAAGCACTTACTCTAAATGCCCCAAAATCATTAAAAAAAACGTTGAATAGACCAATTTTAACCGCTCCGAAATCATTCAGAATGTTCCAATCATTCAATAATTCCATTAGCTAGAGTGGATTTGGAAGCTTCTGATTGGTCCTGAAGACAAACATATCATCTAATAGAACAATATGTCATTATATTGTATAATTATGCTCAAGTTCGATAAAAATGAAAACATTCAAATCATTCAACGGACCGACAGATGGAGAAAATGATACCAATATGCATCCTTCTTCGACAGATACATGTACACATAAAGATGTTTTTACAGAAAAAAGATGAATTCAAATTATGACCTGACTGCCATCTCATACTTCAGATTTCATTTTATCATGTATTTTTTCTGAGACAATTTAAAACCAAACTAATCCGTCAGATGGGACGAAAGAGAGAAAATATTGATATCAAGGATATATGGTGAACAACTTGATACATCCCCTCTTACACAGGAGTGACATGCCCACCCAACTATTTTCAGAGACTATTACAGTTAAGTAAGCAAAATTACGTATTTAACTTTGGCTGCCATCTTCATTTCAGTATGTTTGGTTTTTAGATTAGACACTAAGTTGAAGAAATAATAAGAGCTGCGCTATACTTAGGTGATTTGGTCCTGAAATTAAGATAAAAAATAGACCAATATTATCAAAGGGATTTTTATATAATCTATAGTTTTTCTTGGCTGCCATCTAGAAAAAACATTCGGAAAGGCAGTCGGAACACCAAAAACATCGATTGACACTTTTTTGCTTCTCATTGAGTAATATCCGTTAAACTTTTCCTTTATCCTATCAGAGATAACTTTTATGATGATGATGAACTGAAAAATACCAGGCAAATTTCATATTCAAAACTGGCTGCCATCTACCATTCAGGATGATTGATCTTCAAAAAGACATTAGCTATTTTAGCATGTAGCATGAACACTAAATATTTATGTTTTTGTCATTAAAGATAATAAAAAAAACATAGGTTGCTCATTTTTAAGTTGTTCCAATTTATTTACTTGTATTTGCATTGGCTGCCATCTAGAAAAACATCCCAAATAAGCAGTTGGTACTCAAAACATCTACTGTAAACAACTTGATTAAACGTTGAAATGTTGAATTAACAATTTTGTGGTACAATCAGAGAGGATTGATCGGTAAAGTACACGGTCACCCCTCATCTTTCACAGATTACAGCAAAAATAACAAAATTCTTATCTTAAACTGGCTGCCATCTCTAATAGAGGATGTTTGGATATCCAAATTAACATTGCCTAATAGATATTGTACCAAGGACGTAAAAAATACACGTTTTGGTCCTTATATATGATTTGAAATCAAGTGATATTCGTTTAGTGTCTCCTGTTTAATTTGTATTTTTAGTGGCTACCATTTAGAAAAACACCGAGAAAGGCAGTCGAGACCCATAATATTGACTGTTAACAGCTTGATTTGAACTCGGGAAGGTCATATCAACAATATCATAGCACTTTGCAATATGATCTTTGGTGTAGTACATGGTGAACACTTTTTATCTCATTGCTTTCATCGAAAAAATAGCAAAAATCTTATCTAGAACTGGCTGCCATCTCCCATTTCGGAAGTTTGGATCTGTACAATCATTTTTAGTAATTCAGGGTTTTACCAGAACGCAAAATATACATGTTTTAGACTCTCAAAAATTATTTAAAATGAACAAAATCCCTGTAGTGTATCAAAGGTAAAATGAATTTATTCTTGGCTGCCATCTAGAAAACCACTCGGAATGGCAGTCGGGACCCAAATTTCCAGCTGTTAACATTGTGATTCTCACTCAGGGATGTCCTATGAACATTTCCATACCACTCTCGGAGAGCCCTTAGGGGGGTGCATGGTGACCCCTCCTGGCCCACGGACTAAAAATGTTACAGTCTGCTGGCATTAGATGGGGCAGTGTTTACGCAGTCTAGTGATTAAATTTACCATAAAAGTAGCGGTAATCGATGGATAGCCTAAAATATCGTTACGTTATTTGCCATGCTGGACGAACCTTTTTATACGTGTCTGGCTTGTCCATCTCCATACATAAAGGAGTGAGTCGCGTTAAAGAGGTGCCAGATGTTGGACATAGTTGGTGCCGAAGCAAATAGTCATTTACAACGGCTTGTCGTATAAAACCTGCCTTATTGCGACCTAAAGAATTATTGCGTTGTTCTTTCGTACATTTAACCATTTTTCCGTAATTTGACGTTGACGTCGATATGCAGAAAAGCCATCAAGTATTGCATCGCGAATCGCGTGGATATATTTAAGAAAAAAATCGATTTTTGATAGGTGTTTATCATGTCGTCTAAATAAAAAAAAACTTTCTATGCTTGAGACATAACACAAATACTCAGTTTGGCATTATGTTTTTATTTCAATATATATTGATGTAAGTTGTAATAAGCAAGATGTGATTGTGAAACACTAATGCCAGGTATACAGTCAAAGTTTGGCGTTCCTGTACTGGTGTTAGGTACAGTAATACCAAATATCTCCCGTATAAATTGACAGTTTCAAGAAAGTGTAAAACAGACAGACTGACAGAAAGACAGACTAACAATGCTACAACAATAGAGCCCAATCATAAAGATACAGGCACTGACATATATAGAAAAATATCTATTGCAAGAAATATGAAAGCATATCGGTCTAAATTGTGTATAGGCATTGGACGATCCAACCATCTTTACAACATCTAAATCAATCTCTTATTACAATTACTTGGCCATTTGTCTATATATAACCAAAAATAACTATATATAAACAATAATTTATGAAGACAATGCTGTCATGTGTTTAGTGCAACATATCGAGGGGTCAATGAAACACTATTCTAAGTGCCTATACATATATAGGCACTTACAATGGTGTTGTGCTGACCCCTCAATATGTTGTACTAAACACATGACAGCATTGTCTTCATACATAATTGTGTCCTGCACATGCTGACTTAACTGATACTTTGGGCTAAGTCCATTTCTCTGATGGTCAATTTAAGGGAAAATAATATAATTTTAGTTGTATCAATCAATATTTCTGCATTCTGATAGACTGAAAAGTTGGATTTATTCACTAATGATTACAATTTTGAGTAGGCAGTTGTTTTGTAAGCTACCGCAAAAAGTAGTCTGGTAAGAAATTTGTTTCTTAACTGACAAATGTTTACGTTTTTGCTTCATGATATCAAATTATAAGATATGATGATAATATTTGTTGATTTCAAAGAGGTATGAAACTAAAACCCTCATCACACTCATTTATGAATCCCCTTAGCATATTCATAGTGTGATTAGGCAGGGGTGTGGAATTCCCATGCCCGACTTGTCTGACTCGGGTTTTTGTACTTGCGGACAAGTAAATTTTTCTCAGCCACTTGTCCAAGGACAAGTAAATACCTGGGAAAATCTTGGCATGTTACTTAAAAGAATTAAGAGAGAAATCATCCAAATGTTCATATCATAGGGTAGAAAACATTGTTTTTAATGAAGAAAATGCTGGATACTAGCATTTTCTTCATCAAAAGGCAATGTTTTTTTCAATTTTTTCTAATTACTCTTTAGCGGACAAGTTCATTTTGATCCTGGACGAGTAGAAAATCCGCTTTTACTTGTCCAGGGACAAGTGGAGAAAACTCGTATTTCCAGAGCCCTGGATTAGGTCTTTAAGTTTCATACCTCAATGAATTAAAAAAATACTCTCTAAAACTCTTAATAGAACACAATTATATGAGATTTTCAAAATGTAAAGCAATTCATCATTCAAGACAAAACAAACAACCTTACACTTTTCAACTTTTGTCTCCAGTTTGGTCTCAAATAATTCCATAAGAAGACTACAAATCAGATTAACACACAAAAATATCTAACAATAAGATAAGTTGCAGGCCTAAATCAAAGCAAAAAGGACGGGCTACTTGATAACAAATGTCTTAATATTCTATTCGTGGAACTGCATGTCTAGATTTAAAATTTAGACAGAATTCTCAATATTTTATTTCCTTCTTTTTATCATACATACTTTTTTGTCTGAGTGTCTTCACAGACCTATCACATACTTTAAAATCAACACCAGCCAATTAAAATCGATTTAGAATGATTTGATTGATTTGAATGATCCAAAAGCAATTTTGAACATTTTCAGGGCTTTTTGAGTGATAAGAGTAAGTAATTTAAATGCATCAGATGGAGTGCAGAGTGAGCGACTAAGAATGATTTTGACTGAAGTGGATGTCAACTTACTTGATGTTGTTAACTGTATTCATTCTATTCAGAGAACAAGGCACTTAAGTGATATATTCATAGCAAGAACAAAATTCAAGGAGTTGTTGCTACAGAGTAAGGAGAATCAAAGTTGCACTGAGCCATAACAAGAGGATCATAGTGGTCCTATATTGCTCACCTGAGTATGTGAGTTCCAATTTTTGGAGTAATTCTTTAATTTCTCAATGAGGAAAAAGGGGTCAAACAACATGGGACTATAACATCCAGTATTAGTATGAAAGTTAATGGGAATCATTTTGGTAGATCAATTTGAAACATTACCATAAATTTTGAAGATGATATGTCTATCATTGTCTTTAGGTTGAGAATGAGACCTTTTTTCAAAAGTCTTTTTTCTATCACCTCTATGTTAAATGTAGCCTACAGCATAGAGCTTATTTCTATTTCATGGTTTTATATTCAATCCCTTTTGCTGTTTTTTTTTAATGATTTCCATCTTGATATCGGTCTATAACATTGAATCCCAAAAGCAAAAGCAATTAAATGTTAGGTTTGGGGAAGTATGGCAATTCACTAAGCAAAAATTAAAAGATGTATGCCTTGTTGTTTAGAAAGAGATTATTGTTCATGCTTCCTTCTTTATTTCTAATTGAAATCTAGGACCCAACATCACAGGGCTCACTTTCAAGTTTGCACAATAATTAATGTTGTTGTTTTTTTCTGCTAAATGATCTTTAGATTACATGACCTGCCAAATATCTGAGTTTTAAGCTAAATGGTTTGGTAGTAGTAACTTTTTAAAAATGTTGTTCCTTCTTTTAAGTTAAATACAGAATCCCACAACATAGGGCTAATATTCAAGTTGATGCAATATTTTGGCATTTTCTGGTAAAGGGTCTTAGTTAATATGTCATACCAAATATAATAGGTTTAAGCCATTTGGCTTGTGAGTTGAAAAATTATCAAGGTTTTTTTTTAGCTACATTTCAATGACAAATCTGGGATCCCACAATTATTTTCAAAATAAAGCATTAATTTTGAAGTATTTTGGTAGACAAGAATTTAGTGATGCATTATGCCAAACATGAAAGCTCTGGGCCTCAAAGTTTGGGTAGAGAAGATTTCTAAACTTTTGTCACTCTGATGCAATGACAACCAGAGTTCCGCAAGGATTCCAATTCTATGAAGTATTTTGAAAGTGCTTGACCTAAGGATAATTTCTGTGAAGTTTGGTAGAAATCTGATGGATAGTTTGAGGGTAGAAGATTTCTTAAATTGTGGACGGATAGACAAACAGACATATCAATCGACATAGAGATGGATGCCAGACAATTGAACAATCACAATAGCTCACCTTGAGCACTTGGTACTCAGGTAAGTTTTAAACTTACAACAGCAAGAACACATATAATACATTGCTGGTAGTCTAAATCTTTTAACTATAAGTTCTACAAACTTTATATTGATAGCTCAGCATGAAACAGTTGTAACTGCCTGTGTAGAACAGCATGAAAGTTGTTACTGCCTATATGTCTATAGGCAGTTACAACTGTTTCGTGCTGAGCAAGCAATATACAATGTTATTTGCCAACCACAAAAATAAATGAATAGAAAGTAAGACATAGAATAACAATGTTCACTGAACATTCAATTGCCATAGACTACAATCATATCAATTAAAATTCTTATGAAAGCAGATACTAACACAAAGAGGATTAAAAAGGATCTGGATTTCACAGATGAATTAAGTTTGTAAGGTAAAAATGGATGTCAAAAAACAAACAGCAAGCAAAATAAAAATTTCAATAATTCTAACAAGGTGGTAAATTGTCACAAGATATACCTATTTCACTACTGGATGTCAAAGTATGAAAAACAACAAAGGGAAATAACTAAAAAAATAAGCTAGCTAGAGATACGGATCTTGTGCACTGCACTCTGTATTCAAAAGATGACCATAAATGTCAAGTTTAAAGTCAATCAGACTGTAGGTGATAGAGTTATGCTCCAGACAGCAAAATGGACGCATCCCAACCACACTGCATCACAGTTGATCACATTCGTTTGACGGGCATAAAAGAATTATTTATTCAAAGTTAAGCATTTTATTGTATCTCTCTTCAAGACCTGCAGAAATTATTATCATCTTGTATGTTTTCCGTAAATCATTTCTTTAAAAAAGAGCATGAACTACGGGCATCAATGCACAGCTGCTAAGTGCTTGATAGCGGATAAAATATCAGAGTCAAAAAAGGGCCAAAATTCTCACAAAATGCATCAAGAGTTATCCCCTTGCTAGTATAGGTTGCTCTTTTGATAGTACCAAGTTTCAAGTGAATCCCTTCTACCATACCATAGATATCACAAAGTTATCACACAATAATGACGACAACAACACCATGGCTATATCAAAACATTGTGTTTTCTCAAAAAAAGAGAAAGTTACTACATATAACAAGTAAATTTTCACCCAACAAATGTCAGAAAGCTTAAATGCTGTTTACAGGAAATTTACAAGATGACAATTATACACAATTTGTACCTTTTATCATAGAGGATAATCTACCACATGTTTAAAAGACTGTTTATAACAGCCATTGTGACAGTCACATTCAATTAAAAAAAGCTGAGCTTAAATTGATCTTAATCCTTGTCATACTGAACCCGAACTATTCCTGCTTTGACAGAGGGCAAAGACAAAGATCAGCCTGCACATATGTGCAGTCTGATCTTAGTTCATACCACCTGAATTTCAATGTAAAACCAGAAAACTGTAAAAACAATGCATTTCTGAAATCAATACTCAATTACATTTGGTAACTTCCACTGCTTTTAACATTTTGATTTTACATTAATTTTTGCAAAGATTTTTATTCAGCATGACAAGGGTTAATGAAAGAAGTCAAAGAAAAGAGATTCATACTGTCAACATATTTGATGGCTTAGTGCGAAACAGTTGTAACTGCCTATAAACATATAGGCAGTTTCAACTGTTTCACACTGAACCATATAAGGATCTAATGTATATGTAAAGTATACAGTAATTAGTAAATCAAAGAGAAATGAAGAGTATAATTATAATCAATACAAATTATTGGTATAAAGCAAAAAACAAATTACCTGAGGTTTTAAGTTCAACCCTTTCTCTATGAAACGTCAAATCATACCATATTATTATGGTAACTATTCATTCATCAACAAACTACACAATTTTAGACTCATCAAATTGCAGAAATAATTTGCTTAAAGTTGGAGGAAAAGAAGAGTAATATTGGATGCAAAAGGAGAACATCTTCTTTACCAATAATGATTTCTAAAGCATGTTTACTTTCCTCTAAAAGAGTTCTTAATTTTCTAATCCACAAGGGATTGAACATTTTGTTCTGAAGAACTCTACACCATAGCTAATTCCTGAACATCTCCTGAGATTCTAGGACACTGTAGTTTTATACAAGAGAAAATTATAAAATAACTTGGAAAAGGAGAAATTGCTTTTTCCCATTATATTCTACATCATAGGAAGGTTTCTTTTCCAATTGCATCCCCTTTATCATTGTCGCTAATAACTTCCAATTTTGACAAGTCTAAAATTAAAGAGCTAAAGATAGAGGGGGTATTTTGATATTCAAATTTAAAGATTTCATTATTCCTAACTTAAAGCTTAGGTTGTTGGTACTCATTTGAAATGTCTTTTCAAGACAATTCAAATGAGTACCCACAACATAGGGTTTTATTTGGAAATAAAGATTTTAGACAGACTTTACCCCCTCTTATCTGGATCCCTGAAATCAAGATACATGGGAAAGGGTAGAGTCCATTAGCAATATTAACATTAAGAATCTTCTTAAAAAGAACAAAGAACAAATCTTTTTTTGTTATGATCTTAAACAAGTCATAAACTTGAGTAGTACAGAATTAGCTAGAGTTCAAAAGGTAAGCAAATTACTAGTATAAGATTCACTTCCACCTTTAGAATGGTAATTATAGATAATCATACCAAATTATCTTTTCATCTTTAATGCAAATTCTCAATGGAGGTTGATGATCTTTATTGGTAATCTTAAGAGAGTCCAGAAAGTGCAAAAACAAGAGGCAAATGATGTGGAGCCTAGACTTTCTACTGTCTCTCTGCATCAGGGATTCTAATTAAATGAAGTAAGTCAAAGGTCATGGATATTTCATTAGAATTTTAGTATGCCTACTTCTCCCATGATACTTGATGGACTGGACCTATTTCCATAAGAAGGGATCCGTATTGATGGCTCTGTGTGAAACAGTTGTAACTGCCTATAAACATATAGGCAGTTACAACTGTTTCACACTGAGATATCGAATTATGATGCAACAATAATTAGGTGCAAGTTGGAAGAGAATATTGTGAATACTAAGTGACTGTTCTTGATAAAATGTGCAGAGTTTCTTAAATGTATATTTAGTTAATACAGTCGCTAAGTGACCAGAGTCAAGTAACTGCAGCTAGCTGCAGTTGCAGGGCTTTGGTTAACTGCAGACGGTATAATCACAGGCCAGTATCTAATTCCCTTTCAGCTGCAGTTGGAGTTTCGTTTCGTTTAACTGTATGCTTGTAATATAATAATGCATGTAAATCAGGGAAACTTAACGGCCTGTAGCGGTATTTTGCTCAAAGGAATGAATTAATTTTCAGGAAATAATGCTATGATTTGACATGTTTTATGATGCACTAAGGCGTCCGCGTGGATGTATGTAAGAGTATATGTGTATATGTGTATGATTGTATGTGTATATGTGTTTGCCTATGTCTGCGTGTGTATGTGAATTTGTTAAGGAGGTTGAAATTGGGTACTTCATATGAGCCTCTGAATATAAATTCAGATGTGCATGTGAATATTTATTTTCATTTGTCATTCTTAAACATGCTGTTTTCAGTTGATTTGTTTACTCTGTATTGTATGTTATGTCAAATCTCCAGAAAATGGAGGCAATAAAGTTTATATATAGTACTCAGAAGTAACAAATAAAATATGAATTCAACAATAATGATGAGGCAATTTTGAAGAAATCTGATGAAAACTTTTGAAGCTTTTTGTGAAAATCAAATTTTTGTAAGTCCCCTTTTCCTGTGACACTTGACTGACCTGACCTATCCTTTATAAATAACTATTCTTATGATGGTAAAATTATTGTGTGAGTTTGAAGAGAATCTGTTAGAAGCTGTGGCATCTATTTCAATTAGATCTGTCTCAAAACAAATTAATATCCCAACCAAATCTTTGTCCCATTCACACTAACAGTTTTCAGACATAGTTCAATTGTGCCCTTGACTTTTGACCTTTGCTACCCCAAAACAATAGGGCACCTCCTTGGGTCATGGGCAACCAATGTATAAAGTTTAATAATTGTAGGTCACTTAATTCAAAAGTTAGACTTTCGGAAACAAAAAAGGTCTATGGATGGATGGGATGGGTGGACTGACAGACAGACAGGTGACACCATTATACCCCCCTCTACTTCGTAAGGGGGTTGGGCGAGGGGGTAGGCTGTAGTATAATGAAATAAGATGGACAGACAAGGCGCCAACCAAAGAATTAATAGGATGTCCTGAGATTTTAGGACGCTGTAGTTTAAAACTAGAGAAAATATTAAATAATGTGGATAAGGGAGAAATTGCTTGTTAAGAGCAATTTGTGCTTTTCCCATTTTATTTTCTACATCATAGGAAGGTGTACATATATTATTTAGGATAAAGGCAATATGTGGATTTTGACAAATGATAACTGCCCTCCACCCACTCCCACTTTTTTAAAACTTGAGTGTTGGTGAATAATCAGCTGTAGTTACCAGTATGATGTTTTAATCATTCACCAACTATATTTTTGTAAGAGGATTAATTTGTAATACACACTTGCACAATGTAAGTTATTGTAGTTACGCCCTTGAATACAAAAAAATTATCAACCTTAAACAATGTTACACATTGCTTTCAATCCCTACAAAACACACTTTTGCAGCTAGGTATAAGGTCCGACGACCAGGCAAATACACAACATTTATTCAACTATTGAAACTGGTATAACCCAAAGACCAAATGAATAGGCCACAACACTCCCATGATGTGACAACGATTACATTCATAATATTCTGTGGAACTTGCTGCTCCTGCTTCCCCTATCCATCATTTTGGCCACATGGTCAGGCCCCTCAAGGCTAACTAAATGCTTTTCTTGTGAGAACCCATGGTTCTAACTACAAGGGCTGGAAATTATATTGTGTTGGGATTTTTATAAGTTATGTAAAATAAATTAGTTTTGTATGCTTGTATTCTGCGTTATTAATGAACTGGCAGGGCAGGGCTAAGCCGTGACATAATTTGGTGCGTTTACTTTTAAATATTTTGGGTTTATAAAAAAAAAATAGTCTGCAATAATCGTGAACTTCAGTTACGAGGGTTTGGTTACCAACCTACGCTTTACTGTCTCAAGTTCATTATGTCAACTATCTTTAGAAGTAAACAAGAGCACCGCCTACGGGTGCCTACGCTCGGCTGTCGAGTGCTGGATGGTGGGAAAAAATCTAAGTCGAAAAAGGGGCATATTTTGCACAAAATGCATCTAGAGTTATCCCCCTTGATAGTATAGCTTGCTCTTTTGATGGTGAACATGTGTGCCAAGTTTCAAGTGACTGCCTTCAGTAGAACCAGAGATATCACAAAATGTCAAAGTTTTCGCACGACGACGACAACGACGACGACCACGACGACGACGACACGGAGGCTATAGCAATACCTCGGGTTTTCTCCGAAAACAGCCGAGCTAATAAAAAATGAATAAAGGCTGATTTACCTTAACTTTAAATGCATCGACACCGTTACTTAGACTCCGCCCTGTCAGGGGAAAAATCGTGGATTATATAAGTTTGCTATTTATAACAATATATAAAGGCAACCCTAAATGCAAGATATCAAGAAAGCCATTGGCCCGAGGCATTGGCCTCACACTGAGGCTTAGTTTACTGATGTTGCAAGATGCCAGTCTCTCAAATTTCATGTAGGCAATCAAATTGCAGAGTTTATACCTCCAATTTGAGAATTGACCCTTTATCCTAGTTTTTTTTCAGCCTCCACTCAGTTTTGAACTCAACCAAAATATGTTGCCATATATTCTAACAGTTGAATCAAAACTGTGACCTCTACAGTTCACACAAGGCTTTTCTAAAATTTTGGAAAAAATGCTTTAAATCTACCTAACTTGAACCAATTTGCCTATAGGGAGCTTACAAGATGTTGGCACACGACGCGGGATGGACGACGGACACTGAATACAGCTAGATCACAAAAGATCACCATGAGTACTTTGTGCTCAGGCGAGGTGAAAATGTGTTATACCAAATGCAGGGATGAATTGGAATAATACAAACATTAAAACATTAGAACATACATGGTCACATAATGATTATTGCAGTAAATATATAACAGATAAAGGATTTCATGCTTCATAACAAAAGCAAGTATATTTGGCACCTTTAGAAAATATGATATGATTATAGATATAACTTTTTGATATCAACATCATTGAACACAGTAAATAATATTGCCACACATACAAAAAGACCATCTCTGTGTTCAGGATGAAAATGTTAGCAAAGCACTTTTGAAATGATACCTCGCTTTGCATGTTTGCGAACGTGCAAAGCGGGGTATCATCTCAAAGCGCTCCCGAAACACTTTTCCATCCTGAACATAGGGCTGATCTTGGAACAGGTGAAACACAGAGTCTGGTGGCGTAAAAATAATTATTTTACAATACTTTTCTAACCGGTATATAACTAAATACAAAATAGTAGATGTATTTGAAAATGTTCACCAGAATTCATTTTTTTAGTTTTTATGGGTTTTAACCCCTCTTCAATAAGTATTACAAATAAAAAAGCAGCAGCTGGCATATCTACCAATGATTTCCTATTGTCTCTCATACCAGTACTTTTCTAACCAGTATATAACTAAACACAACAGAGTAAATGTATTTGGAAATGTTCACCAGAAATCATTTTTTTTAGATTTTATAGGGTTTAACCCCACTTTCAACAATATTGCACATTACAAAGCAGTAGCTGGTGCACCTATCCATGATTTTCCATTGTTTCTCATACCAGTGCAACCAGAACATTTCATACAAGCCACCAGCTGCCCATCAGTTTTGGAAAATAGAGGATATTAGTTTATACTAATTTATTTTAGTTCGATTGCGACAAAAGCTTAAGCTTATAGAATCGCTCTCAAACACTCAATTCTGATGTTTTCACGTCCCAGAGGGAGAGGCAGTGGTTTAAACTCACTGCTACCCATTTTTACAGCTGGGTGAACTGGGGCTGGCTATTAAGTGTTTTGCCCATAAACACACCTCTGCGACAGTGGGGCTCGAACCATGGACCTCCAGGTCACAGGTCAAGTGCATTTACCACTAGGCCATCGAGGCAGTAGAGGATAGAGGATATTCAATGAGAGGTCATGGAATACCAAATTTATTAAACAAGTCATCTTTAAACATATACAAACAAGTTTTTATCTGTTTATAGATGACGAGTTTAAAAAATTCTGTATTTAATGAGCACAAATTTTATATTCTTTTTATAATATGACTCAAATTTTTGCGAAAAAGCATCAAAATTCGTGAAATTCAAAGTTTCAATTTTCCATGAAAGTTATAACGCTGTTTAAAACCAATGTTACAATATTTATCTTATTACTATACAAATATCTGTGTGATAACATCCCATATGATATTTTTTATGATATCACATAGTTATTTTTAGAACAACGATATCATGCACTTATTTTTAGAAACTTACATTTCAGTTAGAAACATCGATGAAAAGAAGAAAAATAGAGGTTATAAGATAAATATAATACATACTAAGTGTTTTGTATGAAAAATATCAAACTCGGTTGTGAGAAATTATATTTGTCACGACAGAGCCTCGACAATTATCAATTCTCCCAACCTCGTTAGATATTTTTTTCCATAAAGAACACTAAGTATGTATTATATATATATACATTATGACGTCATTTTCGCAGATACTAAAATCGTTGCTCTTCACTCTGAGCTCATTTGCATAGTTATTCCACTAGTGTAATAACACCCATGAAATATCAAAAATATTCAAAGGGTTTATTTCACTCCTGCGACGCAAGTCATATTCTAAAACTTGTTATCATTCGACAATTGTTCAGAGAAAAAAAAGACACATGTCACAATGGATTTTGTCAAATGTCAAGTAAAGTTTGGCTAAGCCAGGGTTCAAACTTATGACGCAAGGATTGAGACACAGATAACAGGGCTCTGCTTACCAGAAACCAAGCATAGATTTTTAAAAATTCTAAACAGTGGTACAGATAAAAGGGGGTATCTCTAGTCTAAAATGTTTATTTCTATATGAAAATCTATAGTGTGAATAATGATTTGAATTGTCTTGACCTGACAGTTTTAATATGTGTCAATAAATTAGGGTTTGAGCATGGATAAGTGAAATATTTAAATTTTAAATCCAAAATACCCCTTTTATCTGTAGCTATGTTCAAAAGCGCTACAGAGATAATACTATTAAACTAGACATTTCAGATTTAAAGTCAAAACATGAAAGAATAAGCTTACCTTATGAAGATTCCAATGGATGATGGATGAAAAAAAATCTACGTTGAAAGATGCATATTTGTACAAGCATGAATAAAGTGTTTTCCACCGTGATCATAAAGAATGCTCTTGAGAAGGTCAACATTCAGGGTTTCAAGTGAATGCCTTCAGTAATAACAGAGAAATTATAAACTTTTTTGCACAAATTTACTATAGGTACAGCTTGTAGTAATACCTCAGGTTTTCTCTGAAAAAGGTTGGGCTAAAAATTGCTTACAACAAAACTTAAATATTTTTTTTTCTTCAATGTTGTAAATATTTTTTTCTATATAAATTTATAAAGAGAAAAGAAGGCAAGATGGATTTGACTTTTTTTTTCTTCGTGTAATGCTCTAAAAAGGTTTGTCTTATAACTAAACAAATATCATGTAAAACTATCAGTTTACGGAAATTATTACGCAATTTCTACAATTCTTCTTGGAGAAGGCCAGTAGAGATTAAAATTGATTTCCTGAGATATATAAGTCATAAAGTGACCTCTTAAATGTTTTTGGTAGACAGTCCATAGAAAACAGATTATGTCATCATAACAAATTACGGTCCACTCCGTAAGGAAAATTGTTACCCTATCCTCAGAGGTACAGATAAAAATGCCAGTCTGAATTCTTTATTTCTCACTGAAAACCTATGTTGTGGGTACTCATAGGAATTGTCTCTATGAGACGATTCCAATGAGTACCCACAATATAGGATTTGCAAAAGTGTTATTAGAAATGTCTAATTTGAAATCCAAAATACCCCACCTATCTGTATTTATTCCTACATTTCCCCCCTTTTTTCTAATTCTTTAAACCCTTCTCCTGATGAATTCTAATTTTGTTTGGCATAATTCTTTTGGAAGAAATTCTGTTATTTGGCACAAAATAATTATTGTGAATATGAGTCATTGCTAATAACATGCAATTTCTCCTTCTTCTACAATAAATTCTGAGGTATGAAATTACAAGAACATAAAATAATAGGACTTAACAGCAAAGCTTTAAGGAAATCTTATCATCATTTTTATCATGTTTTGACTTTAAATCTTATTCTATTTTGATTGAGGTAGTGGACCCGTTTTAGTTCCCCAATGTCTCAGAAGTCATGAACTTTAACAGTGTAAACAGAGGTTTCCTAATTTCATTAGGAAACCTTGGTTAACACTGTGAAAGACCATGAGTTCTGAAATGTTTGGAACTTAAGGGTCCACTAACTTAGGAAACCTCTAAGTCCCTAGACAAAGGGTCATAACTCATCCTTGTTATAAATGTCTTCTGGTTGATAGGAAGCTTCTGGGTCATATCCCTTCCCTGATTTGGACCCCATGAAGTCTGAAACGGGAGGCCCCTGGGGCTCCTCGTGAGAATTATGCTGGTTCCCCTTTTCATCCTTATCACCAATGATCTGTGAGTATTCTGTGTCTGAGATATAGTTTGGTTCCCCTAGATAGTGGGTGGGGTAAATTAATAGGGGTTCAGCAGATAGGGCAACTAAATCTCTTGGGTGAAATGGTTCCTTCCACGATCTCCTGAAATAAATAAAATTATTTAAGAGATGTACAAAGTATTTGCTGATTTCATGGAGGTATGAAAAAGAGTCCACACTGAGGGTTTAGTGCAAGACTGTACTAATTGTAAATGTATATACAGTGTATATACACTTAGAACAGTCTTGTGCTTAACCCTCAACATGCAAAGCAGGATGCAATTTTGAAATTGATTCATAAAAATTTGCATTTTGAACGCAGGGCAGACAAGGCTATCTATTTAAGTTCGGAACAAGCAAACAAAACTCACTCAGGATGTTTGTCGAACATAACAGGGAGGTATTCATCGACGGGTAAGAGGTTCTGTAGGGGTTTCTGTGCCAGCAACTTCCTGGCCCCTTTATTAGAGAGGAGATAACTCAGGGTCCAATATGAGTAACTTGGCCACACCAGCTGTTTTGTCCCCTCCAAATAGGCTTCATCTCTTCTACTAAGTCTTTTTCTGCCCAAATATCTGCAATACATGATAAACAAGATGTGTTTGTGAAACACAAATGTCCCTGTAACTGATATTTTTTACAAGAGGACAATGATGGTCCTTGATTGCTCACACGAGTCTCTTTGACCCCTGCGACATCACATTAATTAAATAGGCAGATGTCAACAAGGAGATAATTTCTACATAAGATCAATACCATGGAAGGTTTTCAGCCAAGAGCAAGAAAAATATGCCTTTTCTCTCTTTGATTCTATATAAAAAGGGATGTGCCCCAGGTGAAGCCCAAATATGACCCCAGGGTCTTGATATGAACAAACTTGGTAGAGGTCCACTAGATGATGCTACATACTAAATATTAAAGAAGTCTGACTTCTGGTTTCAGACAAGACCATTTTTGAAGATTTTCACCAATTGTACTCAGATGAGCTAAAAGGTGACCCCAGGGTCTTGATATGAACAAACTTGGTAGAGATCCACTAGATGATGCTACATACCAAATATGAAAGCTGTCTGCATCTAGTTCAAGAGAAGAAAATTTTTGAAGATTTTCCTTTTTCACAAATTGTGCTCAGGTGAGCTAAATTTATTTTCCCGCTTTGAGCCTAAATATGACCCCAGGGTCTTGATATGAAGAAACTTGGTAGAGGTCCACTAGATGATGCTACATTCCATATATGAAAGCTGTCTTCCTTCTGGTTTCAGAGAAGATTTTTGAAGATTTTCATATTTTTACCCTTTTTGTTAAGGGGAGAGGGAAAGTTAAGGGTGGATTTCATTAATTTGAACAACTTTGGTAGAGCTTGACCCAAGGAACATCCCTGCCAAGACTGGCCCTCTGGTTTGGGAGGAGAAGATGTTTAAAGAAATTGTGGACGACGGATGACTGACGATGGACATTGTACGATCACAATAGCTCACCTTGAACACTTCGTGCTAAGGTGAGCTAAAAAATGTTGACCTTGACTGACAACCATAAACATTGTAATATGACTTTGACCTTGATACCTGGTGATGTACATCACTGAGATCTTTTATCATGCAAACTATGAGAAAGGTATTTAAAATAGGCTTGAATAAACTGAACATGTAAAGTTTTAACATAACAGTAAGAAGTTTGACCTTGATAGACGACCTTGATCTTGTCACATGACCTTGACCTTGATATCTGCTGATGCACATTATTGGGATCTATCATCCTATGAAGCTTCTATCTCGAATAGCCTTGAAAATATTGGCAATGTTAGGATTTAACTTTAAGTTTTTAAGAAGTATAACCTTGATAGAATGACCTTGATCTTGTCACATGACATTGATTTAGGTATCAGCAGATGTGTATCATTGAGATCTATTATCATGTCAAATATAAGGCCTCTATCTTGAATAGCCTTGGAAATATAAGCAATGTTAATATTTTTGGTTAAGTTTTCGATTTATTTGACCTTGACAGATGACCTAGACCTTGTCACATGACCTTGACATTGGTATCAGTAAATAAATATAAAGTAACCTGATTGTATACAGATACTTTGAGACATTATCTATCTTCTAAGTGCATAGTGAAGACTCTGGTCAGACTATGCCAATGCACAGGCCGGTCAGAGTCTTTTCTTTGCACATATCTGAAATTGTTGGAAATCACATGCACAAGCTCATATGTTAATCTTAAGCAATGAATTTTAAATATTATGGGGTCAAACTAATAATATACATATTTCATATTCTTTAATGCTTTTCAGTTAATTATTGAGAAATAAAAATAGTTTATCATTTTAATAAACTCACAGTCTCACAAGTGAAATTATCAATTATTTATAACATACTTTTGTTCATTTCAACCTATCTGATGTTATACATGATTTCCAGATTAAAACAGACTCAACAAATGTTTACTTTTGCCTGCTCAGTCTAAATATTCAAGTTTCTTGGAATTCATACTTATGATATTGTGATAAAACAAGAAATGGCTTGTAACAAGCATGTTCTCCTTCCCTTTAAATTTTCTACAAGGATTTTTTCCCAAAATTACAACCACGTCTCATTGCAGCCTACAACTTCTTTCAATTTGGACCAGTCCAATATTTTTAAATTCAGGGCTCAAGGTTATAAAACTTTTCTCAGGCTCAGCTGAGATTTTTTTCAAATTCTAAATTTAAATAAAAATTTTATTTATAACAACTTATTAATATTACCTTTTATGTTGATACATAAGAATGAGTATTAAAACAGAATAACGGCTTTAATCTTGAATTGAAATTTGAGAACATTTTGAATTGAGAATGAAAAAGTTTTATAACCTCAGGCCCTGAACAATTTTCTTATCTAGGGGGTTATGCAAAATCATTGTAATATATGTGTACTTGAAACAGCTTTATATTGCCTCCCAAAAACAGTATGAATAACTTACATCAAGTCCCAATCAGGTTTCAACACTTTAACAACACTCATGATGTTTGCCAACTTGGTCCTAAAGTAAGGCTCAAACCTTAGATCATCCTCAAAGATGACAGCAGACTCATACCCCTTGTCCACCACATCTTTCCAGATAAAGTAATGGCTGAGAAAACAGCCAATCTCTCCCATTGTCATCGGTCTGTAAAAATGATAAATTTTTGTATAGGAAATTATGCCATTGCTAAAATTTGCAAAAAAAAAAATCTGAAAAGTTGTTGTAATTTTTAGAAAGAAAATGTTCATGGATATAGGGTGGTAATAAGATAATATAATCCAAGTTTCTTGTAAATATTTTAACTTATAGTAGGGCAATTGTACTAGATAGTTTAAATAATTGTAATACTTTATTTATCATTTATTTTATTTAAATTATTCATTCATTAATTAATTAATTAAATTCATGAAAGTGAAATTACTTCTAAAATAATCATTTTCAGGGCAACAACTATGAAACTAATAAAGACTGCTACAAAATCTAAATGCCTTTGCATGTGAATAAATCTGATATTATGAAGAATAGACAAAATAGGCTCATAGCAAAAATTCTTTTAGCATTTGGCTTTTAATATAATATTGAAGATCATTTACAAAATTATCATTCTAAATGCTTTCTGCTTAATATTGTAACAGATTCTTTTTCACGACAAATTTTAATGTGAATGGCATTTCTCTTTATCGGGATTTTATTAAAGGGTCTGACAATAACAAATGAGCTTGTGCGTGACATTTCCAACAAATTGACATCTGCATGAGGTGCAATCATTTAGCAGCCCAGACAGTTCTTTGGTGTAAGCAGAAGTTGGTCTTACTGTCTACAGATACTTAAGACATTATCTATCTACAAATAGCATAGTAAAGACTCTGGTCAGACTATGCAGATGCACAGACTGACCAGAGACTTTGCTGTGCCAACATGTGAAATTGTAGGAAATGCAATACACCGGCTCAAATAGGATAGACACTTTGTAGCACCCCATACACTATCAACATTATTGACAATGAGAGCACCACCTATATGTGCCTATACTCTGCTGTTTGGTACTGGAGAGTGGATAAAAAATCTAAGTCAAAAAAGGGGCATAGTTTGCACAAAATTCATCTAGATTAATCCCCCTTGATATTAGAGGTTCCTCTTTTAATAGTGGGCATGTGTGAAAAGTTTCAAGTGCAGTCCTGCAGCAGAACCATAGATATCACAAAATTTCAAAGTTTTCATACCACAACGACAATGAAAACAACGATGATGACACCAAGGCTATACCAATACCTCAAAACAGCCAAGCTAAAAACGTTTAACCAAAACATTGATAAATCTTCAATATTGCCTGTACATAATCAATAAAAATTGTCAATCTACAGGAGTGGCAATATCACTGATCATGTATAGTCAATATTTAAGATTACCGTATTTCTCCTAATAAATCTTCCCAAGACCTATGTATAACATGGTCAGAGAGCTTTATTAAGTATTCATTTTCTGATTTAAAAAAAAATATTGAAATTGATGCCTTTTAGGCCCTTTTCCCTTTAATTTGAGGTGAATTTCCTCTAAACAATCATTTATATGATTGTTGAGAGAAAATTCATCTCAAATTAGAGAAGAAGTCTCAAACAGCTCCCAAAATTTAGGCATTTAAAGCAGGTTTTCTTGGTAAAAGAAATATAGTGGTGCTACTATAAGGAAGGGTACTATCATTAGAGGAAATACAGTAATTCAACATTAGCAATATTGTTGATGATAGTCCATGGTCCCTCTAAATATGACAATTCTAAAATCTATAATAACCTTCCACCATAGGGGTCTGAGAATCCAGGAACAACTTGGATATTGAGTTCATCGTACAGGTAGGTATCATTCAGGAGTCTAAAATACAAAAGGAAAAGGATATTCTAGAGAAGTGACAGTGGAATAAGATAGGAGTGTAACATTGGAGTCTAGCCTAGACATGGAATATTGTGCCTTAGAACAATCTGGGAATTGTGCCTTCAGATTCGGAAACCTTTTCCTTATTCAACTGAGAATTTACCCCAAGTTTCTACTTTGAAAAAAAATGTAATTTCTCTCTCTTTTTCTAGTTTGATTTTACACATTTATAGTATTTCTGCAGACATACAGCTTTACTCTTTAGTAAGTTTGATTTTACACATTTATAGTATTTCTGCAGAAATACAGCTTTACTCTTGAAATAAAGTTTGAAAATATTCTCAGTTGAGAATGATTTTTTTATTATAATGGTTTGAGTAAATTCTCAGTTGAGAATAATTTTGTTTTATTATAATATCAGACCCAAAAGGCTAATAGTTACCAATCATGGTAGCTTGAGTACACTTAGGTCATAAAATAAGTAGGTTGTGTTTGTGATGGACAGATGCAGTGATATGCCAAGGATGCATTTTTGCATGATTGTCCCCCCAAAAAATTACAGATGCCCCCATTAAATTTATACCATAGGGATACAGTCCCCTTGGCTACTTTACCCTGCTACCCAGATTGTTAGCATGACCCATGAATTTTATAAAGTGTCTCGTCATATTTCTGACCATTGGGACATTATCCCATTACTTCCAAAACCTTTGCAGATCACTGCAGACAGCTGGCTACATCTTTACAAAACAATATGACCCCTATCTTGTTGATGTTGGTTGCATTTTACCCTTCTCCTACTCCAGCTATTTACAACATATTTCTGCTTAACATAAGATTTTTGCAGACTTAAATCAGCCTGCTTTTAACCCTTGTCATGATGAACCTGTAATACTCCTACTTTGGCAGGAGATATAAATTAAGATCAGCCTGCACATATTTGCAGTCTGATCTAAGTCTATACCACCTGATTTTCTTTTTAAAACCAGGTTTGTTCAAAAATCAAACTTTCAAAATAAATAACATCTCACAATAAGGGCATCCAGTCCTTTAAACTTTTATTTTGATGCAATTTTGCTGATGTTTTTATTGAGCATGACAAGGGTTAAAATGCACCAAACTGTCTTAGAAAAACTTCTGAAAGACTGGTTGAAATGATATGAAAATTGTGATTGAGTTGAAACATTATTAAAATTCAACAGGGTAAAGGTTTAAAAGTGAAAGGTTTTGAACAAGGGCAGGGGGAGGCTAAGTGCCAATGCTAATCCTTTACCAAAGAAATATTAGTTTGTATCAGCTTTCAGACAAACAAAACAAACAATCAGCATAAAACTGAATGAAGTGCCAATATTCTTTTTCAATTAAAAAGATGTTGTGCTAGCTTTTCAAATCTTTTAATTTGATTACAGTTTCTACTATAATAACATTTTCTATTCTGTGATTTTTTAAGACATGAGTTCGGTAAAGGGCTAGCTTTGTAAGCACAGAATTAGAAACTTTTTACTTCTTTTTTGTTCATGGTCAACATTTTCTATTGAGATGTTTTTACTGCATCAGACAAAACGTTGATACTCAAACAGCTGATCACTTAGCGGATAAATAGAAGTATATAGAATTCATTTAACCCTTGTCATGCTGAATAAAAATCTTTGGAAATTAATGTTAAATCAAAGTGCCAAAAGCATTGGAAGTTACCCAATATGAGTGAGTATTGATTTCAGAAATGCATTGTTTTACATCTTTTTGGTTTAAAAAAGAATTTCAGGTGGTATGTACTGAGATCAGACTGCATTATGTGCAGGCTGATATTTGCATATACCTCCTGTCAAAGCAGGAATATTCCAAATTAAGCATGACAAGGGTTAATCATTGATCCTTGACCAAGTAAATAATTAGGTGGTTGTCCTAGGACAACAGCTGTCAAGTCAACATTTTAACAATTGACCTTGAGCTTTGAACTTGAAGCTACCTTAAAATTTCTTTCAAATTGCATATCTTCTCATGATGGCCAACAATTGAGCTGAATTATTCTGAAATCCATCCATACTTGTAAGAGTAAAGACAAAATCAGACAGACTGATGGACTCATGTACGGATGGACAGACAGACAGACAGACTAACAGCCAGACCCCACTTCACACATACATTGAATTGTCATCTGTGACAACTATGCCTTACTCACTGCAAGAGGGCTTTGCAAAAAATTTAAAATCAGATTGATGCAGAAAAAAGTTTCTAATTCAAAGGATTTAAAGGTAGTTTCCCATAACACCAAAACATAAATGAACCTGTGCATGACATTTCCATCAATTTCAAATAACCCCATCACAAAAATTCTGAAACTCTGCACAGTCTGACCAGAGTCTTGACTATAACTTTTTTAACATAGAAAAGGTCTCAATGCATCTGTAGACCAAAATGTAACTCTATATTTACAGTTTGTGGCTGTCTATGCTGCTCAATATTTGCACCAAACAGACATTTTAAATTGTTGGAAATGTCATGCACTGGCTCAAATATTAAATAGTCTTGACCTTCCTTTGACTGGGTCAGAAAAGCCAGGTAGGATATTAATACCAAGTTTTTGTATATATGGATCATTAATAAGCCTGAAAAATAAAACCAGCTAATACTAAATAACATATGGGTTATTACTTAAAATATCTAACTTTGGTTAATTGCCTGAAAAAAAATAACACATACTATTCTAGTTCTATACACAAAGCCATCTTAAGCCAATAGAAATATTTTCAAAAAATATCTTAATCTTCGTGAAGCTGTATGAAATCTTTTTCAGAAACAATGTAAAGTCAATTTGTTTGTTTGTTATAGCAGTTATTTCACAACAACTGGAGCACCTAGCAATGGTTTCCTGTCGTTTCTCCCACCATTACAACCATTTCATTTCATTCAAGCCACGGGCTGCTCATTCAGCTAGTAACATCTTGAAATAGACAGTCATTCCACTCAAAACCATTTGTAATCCCTCACTCAGAGCTCCATTTGTTCATTCCAAACACTCACTCAAACCTTTCAAAAATGCTCCAAAACACTATAGAGGAAAGATTAACAACTCCATTCAAAATAAAAATTGGTAAATAAAATGAAAGATTTCACTAACATAATTTAATTTCTTAAGAGTATAACGCGTTTGTGAAGACATTGAAAGCTATTCATCCCGAACAAAAATTGCGATACTGGATTACCTCCTTTGAATTTCAATCAAAATTTGCTCCACATACTCAATTTAATTTTGTTTCAAACCATTCCAAAATCAATCAAATTCTCAATTTTAGAATGTTCTTAACTGTACTTATTGGGCATACTATCATATACCCATTGGTGAGAGACAAATGACAACAATTGCTTTGTGCATGCTTAAAGTGCACACCATGGGATCACACTCTGTGTCAACCTTCAGAGTTCTAGGCGATTGCACTATGTGTCAACTGCTATCTCACCTCAACCCTACTGCAATCAAGGCAATATCAGAGCACCATTGCATTGCCACCCCAGAAAGACAGGCCTTTAAGTATATATTTTCAAACTTTCACATATTCTAAAACATTCTCTTTATGTCCCAAAGAGTCACAGTGTAAATTGAATAACTTACTTTCCATCCACAGCTGGTGTCCTGATAGCCTCAATACCCAATATGTCAAATACATGTAGCATTCTTTTTCTTCTCTCTGGTCGTCTGTCTAAATTTATCATGTATACCTGAAGCAGAAAATATGATTGAATTTTGTTTGATTTGAAGTTCTTTCCCTCTGAATAAGAACAAAAAAATTGTATTGTAAACATCATAGTGATTAACTAATCATTTCAATTAAAATATCACACTGGAATAACTGAAAGGTGTTGCAATAACAACGAATAAAAGCAAAAATGCATTTGCTTGGTGGCAGGTTCTTGATAGTGAAAAAAAAGTTGAAAAGGTGCATGTTATTTCAAAAAATGTTCAAGGACAATTCGCCATTGGTAGTATGAAAGTCAATAATTTCATTAGAAGCAAAGTTTTGATCATGGTTTTAACGTTGTCAAGCCACTGCCAAGGCAAATGCTAGGGCCACACCAACCCTTACTACGCCAAGATGATAACAATATCTCGAAGATTTGTTCCAAAACAGTCAAGCTAAAAAAGGGTGCAATTTAAAACCATCACATGTTCATATAGTGTTTGAGACCAAACATTACTTAAACATTTATATACAAAAAACGATTCTACATGGCCCTTCTGACAGTGAGAAAAGAATCAGCAGGTCCCTCTTTTTAATTTTCTTTGTGTTTTGTAGGTTTTTTACAGCTGCTACCAATTTACAGCTTGGTGGACTGAGGCAGTGGTTAACAAGTGTCTTGCTCACAGACTAACCCACTTACAAACTTGTCTCGAACTCACAACCACTGGGTAATGAGTCAAGTGCTATCAAATGAGTTATCGAGGCAGCCACATGTGATATATAAAATAGAAATTATTGTTAGAAAACTTTAGCTTCAGACATTCTCAATTCACTTATCCCTTTTCTTCACCATATTTTCATTTATGAGCAAGATGTGTTTGTGAAACATGAATGCCCCCGTAACGGCATTTTTTTTCAAAGTTTGACCTTGACAGATGACCTTGACCTTGTCACATGACCTTGACTTTAGTACCAGCGGATGCGGATCATTGAGATTTATCATCATGCCAAATATTAGCTTTGTATCTTGAATTGGCTTGAAGATAATGGCAAGGTTAAGTTTTCGGGTTAAGTTTTCGGACAGACGGACGGACAGACCGACAGACAGACGGACATGAGTAAAACAATATGCCCCCGATCTCTCGATACAGGGGCATAAAAATACCATTAACTACTCTACCTGATCAAATCCAAGCTTATCCTTTTGTATAAAGCTCACTGGTATATGAGGAGTCTTTTTAAGGCCTCGATCTTCAACTGAAATGCAACAAATTTATTGGAGTTATCAAAGATTTTTTCACAATAATTATTCTTTGTTCCAATCATACTATTTCGAGGGTTCGGTGCAAGACTGTAGTAAGTGTATATACAATTTATATACACTTACTACAGTCTTGCATCAAACCCCCGATTTATAAATCATGTGTTACATACTCTCAAGGCAATGATTTTTTTATTTTACTTACACATGTTTCTTTTTACAAAGATCAGATTGCATTAGTAAACTTCTTTGAATCAACTTTGTCAATATTCAGCAATAGTTCTATTCAACAGTTTGCATCTCTATTTAATTTTTGCAATAAGGTCTCTCATTGGTCAAGAAATAAGTCTTAATATTTTAGGGTAAACCGATTTCTGGTACGCATCCCGGTTGGGTGTAAACCCGTGTCCCAGGGTAACCTGTCCCCTAGTTAACATGTCCCTGGGGAAAGTTACCCAGGGGGACACATTATACTGTTACACCGGTTCTACTGTGTACTTTCAAATAGCCTATTCTAGGCTATTTTAATAGTGGACATTGGGACCAGTCTACTCTTGGCATAAATAGGTAGCCCTCTGTCTGAGAGATACTCTGATTTAGCAGGCTACAAGTTAACACCCTGTCCGGATCCAGTACAGAAATATGTTGCCCCATAAAAGCAGATCCTTGTTTTGAAACTTTTTAAAAGACTTGAAAAATTAGACCCAATCCTGCAAAGAGATACTTCAACATCTTATAAACTATGGTTTTGCCCTGACAAGCCCAAGCTTAAGTAACAGCCTTCCATTAAGGTTAAAGTAAATTAGCTTTTGTTGATATTTACTCACTGTAACAGAGATAAACCATGTTCAAAAACAGGTGTTCATAAATCACAAATGTCCCCCTAAAACAGCAATTTTTTCAAACTTTCGACCTTGACAGATGACATTGACCTTATCACATGACCTTGACCTTACTATCTGCAGATGTGTATTAAAGAAATCAATCATCATACCAAACATAAGCATTGTATCTTGAAAAGCATTGAAGTAATTCACAAAGTTAATTGGTTTAGTTTTGTAGATAGACAGACTAATGGACAGATGAACAACATCAAAGCGATATGCCCATATCTTATCTAAGCAGGGGCATAAAAGGAGAACTTACTGAGATAATCTGTCCCTGGACCCATATCTGGATTATCAATATCTGTAGAAAGAAAACAAGATTCCCATCAACATGTAAGCCATAGGAGGAAAATCCTCAACAAAGGCCCCTTTTTCTTTGAAGCAGCATAACATTGTTTTTCTTCTAAAACCTTGTAACTACAGCTTTAAACAACCTGAAGTTATGAGATTTTAGCAGAAAACTGACAATGATACCACCAGAGTTGACAATATGGAAAAGCTCATATGTTGAGGGAAATTCTGGGAAAGTTTCATGCAAATCCCTGCGTAAGACAGACAGATGGACAGATAGACATACTGAGAAGAAATTTCGGTTGTGGACATGACTGGACCAAAATTTGGGGTGTGGACATGCCTGGACCCAAATTTGGATTGTGGACATGACTGGACCCAAATTTGGGTTGTGGACATGACTGTACCCAAACTTGGTTTGTGGACATGACTGGACCCAAACTTGGTTTGTGGACGTGCCTGGACCCAAATTTGGTTTGTGGACATGACTGGAACCAAATTTGGGTTGTTGACATGACTTGGTCCAAATTTGGGTTGTGGACATGACTGGACCCAAATTTGGTTTGTTGACATGACTGGACCCATATTTGGGTTGTGGACAAGACTGGAACCTAATTTGGGTTGTGGACATGACTGGACCAAAATTTGGTTTGTTGACATGACTGGACCCATATTTGGGTTGTGGACATGACTGGAACCTTATTTGGGTTGTTGACATGACCGACCCAAATTTGGGTTGTTGACATGACCGACCCAAATTTGGGTTGTGGACATGACTGGACCCAAATTTGGGTAGTGGACATGACTTGATCCAAATTTGGGTTGTGGACAAGACTGTGAAAAGCTCTGCCAAGTTTCAGCTTGTTTGGCGTGCTGATTTTGAAGTTTGTAATATTGACAAATAGATAGACAACTTGACAATCGCGGATTTTTCAAGCTCACTTCACACTTCTGGCTCAGGAAACCCTAAAATAGATGAAGTGTACCTACCTAAGTGTTCAACATATAAGTACATAAACTGTTCCCTCTCTATATCTAGATTGTGGAAATCATCAAGTGGTACCATAGTATAGCCATAGAAATCTGTGTTTATCACATACATTGGAACATCATTCTGTGATTATAAATCAAACCATATGTGCAATACTTATACCCTCAAATTAGCCTTTTTTAACAAATGTGACCTATCAAGCAAAAGGGTTAAGCAAGCGGTCGCTGAGTTCCCAAAAGAGCCATTTGCACTGAAATTGACATGTATTAAGCAAGCACCTGCCTTAAGCAAGCGCTTTTTGAATGTCCCTTGGGTGCTTTTTTAAGACAGGTTTGACTGTATATTTAACAGATGGTCCCTTTTTGCTTGACAAGTCACAATTGTGAACATGGCAAGAGGCTCTGCACTTGTAAGAAGCCCCTGGCAATTCCATATAAAACCTGTAGCTATGTTAAGTACTTGGGTATTAGAAAATTTATGGCATTGTACTAACTATATCACAGTATCGCTGGTTATAATATTACCAATGTGACTTTTAAGCAGGTATTTTTTCATGAAAGTACCATTGGTAACATTGTAAAGTACTTTGAAAGCGACACAATCATGAACTTTTTTCAAATATAGTATGCGTAATATTATACTTTACAACTCCAATAGACGGTCACAACCAGTCCTATGTATCGTATGAAAATATTGAAATATCGGAAAAAAAATCCTAGCTTTAGAAATACTTCAGCAAGTTGAAATCAAAAATCAAATCTTACACTGATTGCTGACTGTGCAAAAAGTATAATGTCATCCCTGGCCTTATCATATCCATCAGGTGGCAAATAGGACAAATTTTCTGAAATATAAAAAAACAAACATATGAGCCTGTGTGTGACATTTCTAACAATTTGAAAGTTGTGCAAAGTAAAGGCTCTGGCCAGCCTGTGCATATGCACAGTCTGGCCCAAGTCTTTAATTTGCACTTTGCCGTCTAGGCTACCTTATGTTGTCTGTCCACATACATGCCAAATTGTTGGAAATGTCATGCACAGGCTCATAATATAAACCAGAGCAAGGCATGTGGTTACCATGCTAGACTTCAGCTGCTTGATACTGAAAAACTGCAGATACAGTAAATCATGAATTTGACAATCATTCTGATCAAAAACTTTCAAATTCATTCCCTCAGCAGTCCAATCATTCATACCAAACATGCCCTCCAACCATTCAAAAATGCTCCAAATTCACAGAAATGAAAAGACCACTAACTGCATTCACAATAAAAGTCGATACATAAAATCCAAGATTTCAATCACCTTATTGAATCTTTAAGCATATGATGAGTTTGTGAAGATACAGAAAGCTATTCATAGAGCCTTTATGCACATTTCATTGAAAGGGGGTAATCAATATTGCTTATTTTGTTCATCTGAAACAAAATCAGCAATTTGGATTACTTCCCTTGAATTTTGCTAAAAACATGCTCCACACACTGATTAAATTTCATTCCAAAATCATTCATCTTGTCAATTTCATAATGTTATAAACTGTAAACAAGAAGTGTTTTTGGAACACTGATGCCCCAAAAAGGGCAATTAATTATAAGTTAGACCTTGATATTTGACCTTGACCTTCTCAGATGACCTTTACCTAGACATTCAATGATGTGTATTGTTGAGAAGAACAGTCAATTAAAAAAAGAAATTTGTAATTTAAAAAATTTGGAAGTTATACGAAAATATTTAGTGTTCATGTTAAGCTTTCATAGACTGAACAGATTTTTACATGTTATTTTCAGTTCTAAAACAGTCAAGCTTGACATACATCTTGAATAACTTCCAATTGTAGCATGTGTGGTTTTTCATGGTATTGATTTGAACTATTTTGTTATATTATAATACTTTTTTTCAGTGCCCATAACTATGGTGAGTGCCTATCTCTAGGTTTTGGCTATGACCCCTTGAAATACAATTGAGCCTGTGAAATTGCCAACAATTACACATGTACGCAACAATGAGAATTGGATCTGGTGTGTGAAATTGCCAACAATTACACATGTACGCAACAATGAGAATTGGATCAGCCTGTGAGGCCGCATAGTCTGATCAGAGCTTTAACTATGTGCTCTATAGATGGGTACTGACCACAATTGCTTTTCACAACTCAAAATTAATATGAATGCATTGTGTGATTGTCTAGGCTACTCATCGTATTTCAATCATGCACACATTAAATTGTTGGAAATGCCACCCACAGGCTCAAATTCCAATAATTCATTAATAATTTTACTTACCAATAAATTTGTTGTTTAAGTCAATTAAGAAAGCTGTATGCACCATAGGCACTTTGAATACACCCTTTGTCTCCCGCTCAACAACTTTAAAATATTCTGGAACTCGTTTGTAGTACCCCTCCTCATTCATCCCGCCCCAGAAATTGGAATATGTGTGACCGACACTGGAGTTCAGCATCGGTGCTATAATTGGTCTGTAAAGGAAACAAAAGCCATATTTTCCCGCACTTTTACATTTTTTCTTTTAAATTGTAGATTGGTCCAAATTAACCCTTGTTCTGTTGAAACAAGTATATTCCAGCTTTGGGCAGGTGGGATAGACAAAGATCTTCCTACACCACCTGACTTTCTTTTTTAAGCCTGAATTGTTTAAAGATTATATTCTGTCTCATAATTTGTGCAATAGGGCTTTATGCACTTGGATTTAAAGCTTATAGCATGACTTGGGTTAAAATAGATTGCAAATAACATTGAAAGGTGAGTGTTATTTTGAAAAGAAACTTTTACATGTTATAGAACACATTGTATACAAGAGGACCATGATGGTCCTAGATCGCTCACCTGAGTCTCTTTGACCTCTGGGACCTCTGGTTGACAACGTAGCTGGCCCAAACAGCTGCTTGTCACAAACAGCGTTTGACTGAAGACCGAAGTTCAAAGTGGTTTCTTCCATGTTAAAGTCCATGATCTAATATATATCTGTTTGAGTAGTAATTAAGAAATATAAAAACTTTTTTGTTTTAATTGCATGTATAAGGTTAGGGTAAAGTAAAAGCCTACAAGCAGATGAGGTTACCAATGGAATTTCTTTGTATCAAACATGAAGTTTTTCTTTAAAATTTTTCTAAGTCCAAAAATGGTCAAGATCAAGGTCAAATTGTGAAGGACCTTGGTCTCTGTAGAAGCCTATCACCTAGTGAGTATTTGTATGAAGTAATAATGTCCCTGAGTAAAGCATTTAGAAAATATAAGCAAGGTTAAATTTTTGGTTAAAGTTTTTCAGTTTAAGTTTTTCCAAGTCCATAAAAGGTCAAGGTCAAGGTCAAATTGTCAAGGCCCTTGGTTTCTGGTGAAAGCCTAGTGACTATGTATATGAAGTAATGATGTCCCTAGGTTAAAGCATTCAGAAAATATAAGTAAGGTTAAAGTTTTTGGTTAAAGTTTTCAGTTCAAGTTTTTCTAAGTCCACAAATGGTAAAGGTCAAGGTCAAATTGTGAAGGACCTTGGTCTCTGGTGAAAGCCTATCACCTGGTGAGTATATATATGAAGCTATGATGTCCCTAGGTTAGAGCATTAACAAAATATATGCAAGGTTAAAGTTTTTGGTTAAAGTTTTTTGGTTAAAGTTTTTCTAATTCCACAAAGGGTCAAGGTCAAGGTCAAATTGTCAAGGACCTTTGTCTATGGTGAAAGCCTATCACCTAATGAGTGTACATATGAAGTAATGATGTCTCTAGTTTAAAGCTTACAGAAAATATAAGCAAGGTTAAAGTTTTTTTGGTTAAAGTTTTTGGTTAAAGTTTTTGGTTAAAGTTTTTTTGAAAGGGTCAAGGTCACCGTCTAAAGGTCATTTCGACATGGATGTTGGTCTCAAATGAAAGCCTATGCCCTAATGAGTGTTTCTGTAAACAAGAGCACCGCCTACGGGTGCCTACGCTCGGCTGTCGAGTGCTGGATGGTGGGAAAAAATCTAAGTTGAAAAAGGCGCATAATTTGCACAAAATGCATCTAGAGTTATCCCCCTTGATAGTATAGGTTGCTCTTTTGATGATGAACATGTGTGCCAAGTTTCAAGTGAATGCCTTCAGTAGAACCAGAGATATAACAAAATGTCAAAGTTTTCGCACAACGACGACAACAACGACGACGACGACGACACGGAGGCTATAGCAATACCTCGGGTTTTCTCCGAAAACAGCCGAGCTAAAAATTAAGCCTCTAGGTTAATATTGATAGAAATAAAAAACATTAACCTAATGCGGACGCTGACACCGACGCCGACATCCGAGGGTATGACAATAGCTCTTCCCAGACTTTCGTCCCGGGCGAGCTAAAAAGGGTTGCGCCCCGGTGGAGTCCAAAAATGATCACAGGGTCTTGATTTGAACAAACTTGGTAGAGGTCCACTAGATGATGCTACATACCAATATGAAAGCTGTATTCCTTCTGGTTTCAGAGAAGAAGATCTTTTGAAGTTTTTCCTTTTTTTACCCTCAGTGTTCAGAAGAGCTAAAAGGGATGCACCTGGACAAAGACCAAATATGACCCCAGGGTCTTGATATGAACAAACTCTGTAGAGGTTCATTAGATGATGCTACATACAAAATATGAAAGCTGTCTGCCTTTTTCCTGTTTTCATCCTTTTTGTTAAGGGAAAAGGAAAAGTTAAGGGTTGATTTCATTTTTTTTTTAACAATTTTGGTTAAGCATGACCCATGGAACATCCCTTCCAAGTTTCATCAAGATTGGCCCATTGGTTTAGGAGGAGAAGATGTTTAAAGAAATTGTGGACGACAGACGACGCATGTTGCACAACAGACATTTGACGATCACAATAGCTCACCTTGAGCACTTCGTGCTCAGGTGAGCTAAAAAGGAGATAGCTTCTTATAAACCATTTCATTTTTTTGTCAGTAATACATTTATTTTCACAGGTACAATAAGATAAGGATTTGAAATTTCAGAGACAGTTTTGGAAGGTATATAAAAGTGTCAAACTGTTGAAACAAGATGTGTTTGTTAAACATACATGTCCCCTTCACTGCCATTTTTCAGAAATTTTCAACAAATTTGACCTTGAAAAATTATCTTAACTGATCATTTTAAAAGTGGGAGTGTGGGACCAACAGAAAAGTCTTGTCAAACAAAATACTCATGTGAAATATTTAGGCCCTATACCTTCCTAATCAGAAGATATTGCCAATCCAAAGTTTTTTGGATACATACCAACAAACAGCCTAGCAGACAAACAGCCAGGTCATGAATTATAAGTCCCTCATCTTAAAAAGCCAAGGAATTACAGTAAACTCCAATTATAACAAAAATCAGGAGAGAGAAATTATATTCTGATATTGATGGCTCAGCACAAAACTGGTGTAACTTCCTATATGTTTATAGGCAGTTACAACTGTTTCACGCTGAGCCATTGATATCATAGTAAAACATGAAAGCTGCATAATAACAGGGTTAATCATCAAGATTAAACAGGAGAAAGTTTTACAAAACAGCGGCAATAAAAGAAAAATTTGGTGCATCAACAGGTCTAAGATAGACACTAAACAGACACATAATCTTGACAACATGAGAAAAACTTGAAATAAGCGAGACAGAAATGCCTCCACAAAAACTTGAGTTTTACCCATAACCCAATTGACCTTCAGCCGTGACCTTGATTGTTGGTGTATCTATATACCCATTTGTGCTCACCTAGGGTACAACTGTGTAAAGTTGTTTTGAAATTTGACCATAAATATAGAAGTCATGCATTGTGCAAGAATGGGACACACACAGAAAACCACTCACAAACAGACAGATGTAACTCGATTATTGAGTCTGTCAATATTTCATGGCAGGCATGAAAATTAACATCAGGTACTAAAGGACATAGCTTTACTCTAATGAAGTGAATGTGGCAGAAATTCTGAATTCATTGTTACCTTTTCTGTTTCACTAAGACTTTTAAAGTATCTGGATTGACTAGCATCACATCTGCATCTAGCATCTGAAATAGTAGAGGACAATTTCTTGAAGAGATCATTAAATCAAGGTTAAATTGTAGCTTTATTATATTATTGCTTACAAGGATCCAGGTAAGAGGATGTGACAATGATCCAAATCTGTTATTTCTATTCTTAACCCTTTGTTGTGGGCTCTGATTTTAATTGTTGTTATAAACAATTCCGAGTTTGAATGGGGTTTAACACTGTTTTTATCAATCTTGCAGTCATATCATGGCAGCTGGAGAATCTAACAATTGATTCCTGGTATTTATAACACAAGTGCCATCATCACATCCTTTCCTAGCCTCCACTGCTATCCCACATAGGTCTACAATTATCAACCAATTGGTGGGAGACAAATAGTCGGAAAGAACGAGTGCTGCCCTCAGGGATGAACCTCAGATCTTTTGAATTATTGTACTTTCCTGTATCATAGCCCTTTGACAGTGGCTCAGGAAGTAATGATGATCTAAATCAGTTATTTATATTCCAAACCCTATATTGTGGGTACTCATTGGAATTGTCTTCAAAAGACAATTCCAATGAGTACCCACAACATAGGATTTAATTGATAGAAAACACTGTTCGTTTTTTTTTGTTGTTGGTTTCTTTTTTTTCATTTTGAATGCGAAATCAATTTGGAGCTCTTTATTTCAGGATCATATTCTGTTTGATGTCCAAGATAGTCTCCCTTGTTTGAATTCATAGGGCTCAACAAGGCAGAGGTACAGATAAGAAGGTATATTGCCTGTCTAAAATCCTTATTTCTCATTAAAACCCTATCATATGGGTACTCATTGGAATCGCCTCAATGAGACAATTCCAGTGAGTGTCTACAATATAAGATTTTTGCAAGGTTTGTTTAAAGAAATAACTTGAAATCGAAAAAACCCTTTATCTAAAGCTCTGCAAGGTCAAGTAATTCATCAATAAACAGATTCCTGCTGACAATAAAAAAAATATGTAGATTGACCTATCAAATTGCTCATTGAATCTTGCAAGACAGTTGATGGTTGACCTCTTCCATTTTCTACCATTTTGATAAACACAGTGAAAAAGACTGACAATTAGGGGCCAAGACTACCAAATTCCAACATATAACACTAGGGGTGTGGGCATTTTCGCCAAATATCTAGGGGTCATGGGCAACTGGGCCCCTGCTAGACTTTTTCCCTGTTAACATGTGTTGATGGGTCACTTAAAATTTTTGACTACAAAACTGTAGGCCCTCACTGGCGCTTTGACATAGTTTCGTAAATGATTTTTGGACAGAGTATGATTACCACCTTGACCTTTGACCTTCATGACCCACCTAATTTGGGTAATGGGAAACAATTGTATCATGATTCTAGGTCACTTCTTTCTTTAGCAAGAGTCCAGAAAGGAAAAATCTCTATGGATGGATGGATGGACAGGCAGACATGGTGAACTTAGCCCAGCCCCCTCTCCCCTCCCCCACCCCTGCTTCTAACTCCTTAGTATGTGGTGGGTATACTTAGCTGTAGTTTCAACATTTAGGTTGCACACAATTTTATTTTGTTTGTAAGTCTAATACCATGTTTTACAGACAAATCCAGGGCTTGTGTTTGACCCTTAAACCAGGGTTTTGACCCTCAAAAATGTAATACAAGAGGACCATGATGGTCCTAGATTGCTCACCTGAGTCTCTTTGACTCCTGGGACATCAAATCATTTAAATAGGCAGATGTCACAAAGGAGATAATTTCAACACAAAACCAAGTTTAAAGAAGTTTGGGCCAAAACTGTGGCCTCTTGAGTTATAACAAGAAAATTACCATTAAGGCCCCTTTTTCTGTGATATGGCATGCATCCTCCCCATTTTCAAAAGGGTTAATCCTTGTGACCTGGCCATTATTCTGACCAAGTTTCATGAAGATTGGGCCATAATTGTGGCCTCAAGAGCCTAAACAAGATAATTGTCATTAAGGCCTCTTTTCCTGTGATTGGGTATGGATCCTGCCCATTTTCAATAGGCTTCATCCTTGTGATTTGGCCAACATTCTGACCAAGTTTCATGAAGATTGGGCCATATTTGTGGCCTCTAGGATGTAAACAAGATAATTGTTGTTAAGGCCCCTTCTCCTGTAATATGGCATGGACCCTTCCCGTTTTCAATAGGGTTAATCCTTGTGACCTGACCAACATTCTGACCAAGTTTCATGAAGATTTGGCCATATTTATGGCCTCTAGAGTGTAAACAAGAAAATTGTCATTAAGGCCCCTTTTCCCGTGATATGGCATGCATCCTTCCCATTTTCAAAAGGGTTCATCCTTATGACCTTGCAAATATTCTGACCAAGTTTCATGAAGATTGGGCCATATTTGTGTTCTCTAGGATGTTAACAAGAAAATTGTCATTAAGGCCCCTTTTCCCGTGATTTTGCATGGATCCTTCCCATTTTCAATAGGATTCATCCTTGTGACCTGGCCAACGTTCTGTCAAAGTTTCATGAAGATTGGGCCATATTTGTGGCCTCTAGAGTGAAAACACTAAGATTGTGACGCCAGACAACAAACGACAGACGACACATGACGCACGACGGACGATGGACATTCAATGATCATAAAAGCTCACCTTGAGCATGATGTGCTCAGGTGAGCTAAAAAAATATCCTTTTTGACCTTTAGAAATTTCTCCTAAGGGGGTCATTTTGACGCCCTTGAGAGAAAGTCTAAGGGTCAAAACTTTTTATTACTCAAAGTTTAAATGATGTATCTTGTATACTATTCTGATTTCTACTTATTATTTTCCCTTTATAATATTGCAAAACAAGAGTTGTCCGCGGACAACGTAGCTCGCCCAAACAGCTGCTTGTCACAAACAGCCCTTGACCAAAGACCGAAGTTCAAAGCGGTTTCTTTCAATGTTAAAGTCAATGATCTAATATATATATCTGTTTGAGTAGTAATTAAGAAATATAAAAACTTTTTGTTTTAATTGCATGTATAAGGTTAGGGTAAAGTGAAAGCCTAAAAGCAGATGAGGTTACCAATGGAATTTCTTTGTATCAAACATGAAGTTTTTCTTGAAAAATTTTTTAAAAGTCCACAAAGGGTCAAGATCAAGGTCAAATTGTGAAGGACCTTGGTCTCTGTAGAAGCCTATCACCTAGTGAGTATGTGTATGAAGTAATTATATCCCTGAGTAAAGCAATTAGAAAATATAAGCAAGGTTAAATTTTTGGTTAAAGTTTTCCAGTTTAAGTTTTTCCAAGTCCATAAAAGGTCAAGGTCAAGGTCAAATTGTCAAGGCCCTTGGTTTCTGGTGAAAGCCTTTCATCTGGTGACTATGTATATGAAGTAATGATGTCCCTAGGTTAAAGCATTCAGAAAATTTAAGCAAGGTTAAAGTTTTTGGTAAAAGAATTTCGGTTTAAGTATTTCTAAGTTCATAAAAGGTCAAGGTCAAATTATCAAGGACCTTGATCTCTCACAAAAGCTTATCACCGAATGAGTATGTATATGAAGTAATGATGTCCCTAGGTTAAAGCATTCAGAAAATAATAAGCAAGGTTAAAAGTTTTGGTTTAAGTTTTCAGTTAAAGTTTTTCTAAGTCCACAAATGGTAAAGGTCAAGGTCAAATTGTGAAGGACCTTGGTCTCTGGTGAAAGCCTATCACCTGGTGAGTATATATATGAAGCTATGATGTCCCTAGGTTAGAGCATTAACAAAATATATGCAAGGTTAAAGTTTTTGGTTAAAGTTTTTTGGTTAAAGTTCACAAAGGGTCAAGGTCAAGGTCAAATTGTCAAGGACCTTTGTCTATGGTGAAAGCCTATCACCTAATGAGTGTGCATATGAAGTAATGATGTCTCTAGTTTAAAGCTTACAGAAAATATAAGCAAGGTTAAAGTTTTTTTGGTTAAGTTTTTGGATAAAGTTTTTTGAAAGGGTCACAGTCTAAAGGTCATTTCGACATGGATGTTGGTCTCAAATGAAAGCCTATGCCCCAATGAGTGTTTCTGTAAAAAATAAAGCCTCTGGGATAAATATTGATAGAAATAATAAACTTTAACCTAATGCAGACGCTGACACCAACGCTGACCCCGACATCCGAGGGTATGTCAACAGCTCTTCCGAGACTTTCGTCCCGGGCGAGCTAAAAAGGGTCAATTCACACTAAACCTATGAAATAATACAATTTGCCCTTTCTGTTGTTTTGACCCCTTAAGAATGAGTTTTGACCCTCAGAATTTCATGGTTTAGGAGTCTTTGACTCCTCGATTTCAAACATTAGCACAAACCCTGCAAACCACCTTTAAATATCCAAGGCCATGGTCCATGATGGAGATCAAGAAGTGGGGCTAGTAATCTGTTCATTGCTCACAAAAAGAAATTTGAAAGCTCATTGACCCCTTGACTGCGAAGATCTAGGGGTCAAACTTGTCGTTGAAGAGTTCAAAGCAATAAAAACAAGATTCAAAGATAGATAATTTTTTTGGGTTCATTAGAATCTTTAATAAGGATATGAAGGAGACAATTACTTCATTTACATATAGTTTGAAGCAGTACCAAGATGGAAAACTGAAAATTTAAAGGGTCATGATGACCCCCTGATACAAAATTCAAGGGTCAAAAAAGTATTTTTTCCGATTTTGGGGGTCTAACCCCTGGTTTAAGGTCAAACACGAGCCCTGAATTCATCTACTTACAAATAAGTAATCTGCCCAAAGAAGTCTGGCTTTTTTCAATGCTTCTTGCCGCAATTTGATCATGTGATCAAACCGTTGATCTGTCCAATCACAAGGCCCTTTCTCACCTGGGTATGCTGAAAGTTAATAGCAAATATTTTACATTCTATAAACATTAGAGAAAATGTGTAGTAATATAGTTCTTTAAACAGGGGTGTGTAATTCCCATGCCCAACTTGTCCAACACAGGTTTTCTACAAGTGGACATGGACATTTTTCTTTGCCACTTGTCCATGGACAAGCGTATGGAGGACAACTCTTGGAATGGTACTTAATAGAGGTAAGAGATAAAGCAGCCAAATGTTTGTATCAAAAGGTAGAAAATATGAGTTCCAGCATTTTCTTCTTTAAACTAGAAAGCCATGAAAGGCTTGAGTCACTCCACAGGCTTGAAATTCTTGTAAAAGCAAATAAATTTTTTGACTAGATTTTTAGATGTTTGGGGTTCTACTGATGTTGAAAATGATTTTCAAAGTTTCAACTATATAACAGATAGAGAAATGACCTCCGCTCTTAAAAGACATATTTTTCATCAAATCAAAATAATTTTTGCTGCATGATTGGGTCACCCAAAGATAATACCAACTAGAAATCCATAAATGGCTTGAGTTGCTCCACAGGCTTGAAATTCTTGTAATAGCAAATCTACGTTTTGACTAGATTTTTTAGATATTTTGGGTTCTACTGATGTTGAAATGATCACCCAAGGATCATACTAATGAAGTTTGATTGATATCCATCAATTACATTCTTAGAAAATGATTTTCAAAGTTTCCATTATATAACATATAGAGAAATGACCTCTACCCATAAAATACATATTTTTCATCCGATCACAATAATTTTTGGTAGACTGATTAAGAATCACTCAAGGATCATTCCAGTGAAATTTAGTTGATTTCCATCACTTACATTCTGAGAAAATGGTTTTCAAAGTTTCCACTATATAACTTATAGAGAAATGACCTCCGCCCATAAAATACATAATTTTCATCCGATCACAATAATTTTGATAAAGGGTCACCCAAGAATCATTCATGTCAAATTTGGTTGATATCTATCAATTAGAGTCTGAGAAAATTATTTTCAAAGTTTCCCCTATTAAACACATAGAGAAATGACCTCCGCCCATAAAATACATATTTTTCATCTGATCACAATATTTTTTTTTGTAGACTGATAAAGGGTCACCCAAGGATCAGTCAGGTAAAATTTAATTGGTATCCATCAATTAGAACCTGAGAAAAATCACTTTTAACCATATTTGGAAATTAGCCACGCCCATTAAATCCATGTTTTTCATTGGATAAAAATTTCTTGAACAACTTTGAAAGAGGGTCACCCAAGGATCATTCCTGTGAAGTTTGGTTGAAATCCATCCAGTAGTTTCTGAGGAGAAGATTTTTAAAGAAAAAGTTTACGACTGGACACACGAAGGACTGACGGACACATGACCGACACAACGCCATGACAATAGCCCCAGTGGCTTTCAGCCAGTGGAGCTTAAAATGTTTGATTGATATCCATCAGTTACATTCTGAAAAAAAATGATTTTCATAGTTTCCACTATTCAACATATCGAGAAATGACCTCCACCCGTAAAATGCATATTTCTCATCCAATCAAAATAATTTTTGATACACTGATAAAGGGTCACTAAAGGATCATTCCAGTGAAATTTGGTTGATATTCAAAAATTAGATTCTGAGAAAATGATTTGCAAATTTTCCACTGTATAACATATAGAGAAATGACCTCTGCCTATAAAATGCATATTTTTATCCGATCACAATGATTTTTGTAGACTGATTAAGGGTCACTCAAGGATCATTCCAGTGAAATTTGGTTGATATCCATCTATTACATTTTGAGAAAAATGATTTTCAAAGTTTCCACTAAATAACATATAGAGAAATGACCTACGCCCATAAAATGCATATTTTTCATCCGATCACAATGATTTTATGTAGACTGATAAAGAGTCACTCAAGTTTGTTTGTTTGAATGGGTTTTATGCCGCTTTCAACAATTTCACAGTTATATTGCCGCGGCCGGAGCACCTAACAATTGATTCCTGGTATTTCTTTCACCTGTACTACCATTACTCCCTTTCCTAGCCTCTGACTGCTATCTCACATAGGTTTACGATTATCTACCCATTGGTGAGAGACAAACGTCGGAAAGGATATTTGCCGCCACCGGGGATCGAACCCATGACTTCCAGATTGGAAGTCTTATGCCTAACCAACTGTGCTATGGTGGCGGCGAGTCACTCAAGAATCATTCCAGTGAAATTTGGTTGATATCCATCAGTTACATTCTGAGATGATTTTCAAAGTTTCCACTATATAACATATAGAGAAATGACCTCCACCCATAAAATGCATATTTTCCATCCGATCACAATGATTTTTTGTAGACTGATAAAGGGTCACCCAAGAATCATTCATGTAAAATTTAATTGGTATCCATCAATTAGAATCCGAGAAAAATCACTTTTTACCATATTTGGAAATTAGGCATGCCCATTTAATCCATGTTTTTCATTGGATAAAAATTTCTTGAACAACTTTGAAAGAGGGTCACCCAAGGATCATTCCTGTGAAGTTTGGTTGAAATCCATCCAGCAGTTTCTGGGGAGATGATTTTTAAAGAAAAGTTTACGACCGGACTCACAGACGGATGGACGGACTGACGGACGCACGACGGACACAACGCTTTGACAATAGCCCCAGTGGCTTTCAGCAAGTGGAGCTAAAAACAATAATTTCTCTTTTCTTTTTCTTTTTTCCTCCATTCTCTTCTTATGCAGATAAGTTCATGTCCATCCTGGAAAAGTAGAAATTCATGTTTTACTTGTCAAAGGACAAGTAGAGAAAATGCATATTTCCACACCCTTGCTTTAAATGCAGGCTAAACATTAAACTGGTAACTCATGACCACTAAGAAAATTTAAATTTAACTTTGCACACATCAATATCAAGAGGTGTTGGCTTCTTCAAATTGGCATCATCATAGAGAAAATCAATGACAAAGTAATTGTATGGAATTGTTAACTTCTATATTTGAGTATGGCTATATCATGTAATAAGAAATAATTGTATAATCAAATTATCTGAGTAAGTAAAGTGAAATTTGACAATCATTCCGGGCCATTATTTACAGCTCACCATCCAACAAAAAACTTACATATATTCATTCTTCTTTTACAAGACTATAGGAATAGTACTCAATTTGATATGCCTAGCCTGACTTACTCAGCTGTAATGCATTAGGCTGACAATCCTGGGGTGTGAGAGTTCAAACCCTGGCTTAGCCAACTTGCATCAGACATTTGACAAAAGTCAATGTGTCATTTGTCTCCCACTAATGGGCATGTGATAAGTAGCAACTTGTGGCTCTGATGAAATTCTGTGGTTGTTATGGAACAGAAATCATGGGAAGGGTGCCCCAGTCGCCATGATATAACTATGATGAAGTTATAAGTGCTGAAAAAACATTCGGGCCAAAAATGTGGCCTCTAGTGTGCACACAAAGTTTTTCTAAAATTTGACCCCTTGACCTCATTTTTTACCTTATTTGATCCATTTTCAATCAGGACCAAGATTTCGTCTAGATAAACATTCTGGCCAAGTTTCATGACATTTGAGTTAAAAAATTGGCTTACAATTTTTCTACCATTGGACCCCTTGACCTAGCTTTTTACCCAACTTGACCCAGTTTGGAACTCATAAAATATATCATAAAGACACACATTGTTACAAAGTTTCAAGACATTTGGGCCAAAAACTGTGGTCTCTAAAGTGCCCACAAAATTTTTCTAAGATCTGATCCCCTGACCTTGTTTTTACCCTGCTAGACCCAATTTCAAACTCATCCACGACATCATGTTGACAAACACTGTAACCAAGTTTCAAGACATTTAGGCAAAAAGTATGGCCTCTAAAGTGCCAATATGGTTTTCCAAGATAAGACCATGTGGCCTATTTTTTTACCCAACTTGACCAACTTTGAACTTGTCCAAGAGCTTAATGAAACAAAATTTCAAGACAATCGGGCCAAAAATGTGGCCTCTAGAGTGCACACAAGATGTTGACAGACAAAGGATGACCCTAGACGGACACAGCATGATCACAAAAGCTCACTATGAGCACTTTGTGCTCAGGTGAGCTGAAATAGGCAGAATATGCTCAATTCAGTCTACATGTCTCCAGGAATAATTCTGGCTCAGAATATCATGTGCAAAAATATCTCATTTATCCTAATCTAATGAGAAATTTAGAATTTCAATCAAGAATTTCTACCATATTCTTCTGTAAATTAAATTTGCCAAGAGATTTTTCTCTCATTTAGCCAGTTTCTATGAGATTCTGGCAGAAAAAATGAGAGAATCTCTCTATTAAAATCTCTCCATAATTCACAAAAATTCCAAAATGATCTCTGTGTCTCTGTAGGCTTATCTTAGTCTAAGCAGTCTATGCAGTCTGCCAAAACTTTGTGTGCACCAGGAATACATTACGAACAGCATGAAAGGGGTTATCATTGTTTAATTCAGACTAAATATATTTTTAAATTGAATCTTTCGTATGAAATTTGGAGTCCTGTTTACATAAAACTTTCAAAGAAATCCCACAATCAATCTTTGAACCTACCTTTAAACTTTTCACTGTATGTAAACTCAACTGAGTTATAGAGATTTTCGGAGGCATTGACCCACTTCTGTATCATCTGTATTGAATCATCCGAGTTATAGTCACTGTGAATCCTGCAACGAGACGGAAAATATGTGCTGGGTTTTAGTATGTCATCACCGAAACAGGGATTGACACTAACTCCAGTCCTCAGACCCAAGACCTGTGGTTTTTAAAGACTGGTAGAAGTTGTCATGCCTCAGGTACTTTTGGACTGTAGATAATGTGCATATTAATATAAATTTCTAATCTATCCTGTTTTGAAAAATATATCCCTTTCAATTACCCTTTGAAATTTTTCGTGGAAAAAGAAGAAATTGGTTGCCACAAGCAATTTCTTCTTTTTCCACTCTGTTTTCAATTCATTCATTCTACCCCTTAAATTGCTTAAAAATAATTTAAGTTTTCGTGGAGGGCCTGTTATTTTCTGGGAGAACCTGTAAGATTTAGAGCTAATAGGTCCTTGCAGCTGGTAGCAAAAAGTAGTACCCCTAAGTGTCAAACCCTTTCCAAATGAAATGGGGTCTCAAGGACACAATAGATAAGCTCAAAGAGGTCCCTGCTTATGGTTTGAAAGTTTCTGTTCTGAAAGCAGACTGGGTATTACTTTTAAGCTATTGTCATGTTTTTGTGCAAACATTAATATATCAAATGGATTAAGCTACACACTTTATTGGATAGATACGTACATTTATCTTTTGGGATCAAATCCAGGAAAGGATTGAAGACTGTTCAAAACAGACTTCAATCCTTTTCTGAAGTTGTTCTGCAGAGGGTCCTAGGGACACACATCAGATATTTTTGAGAGTCCTGGGGCCCATTTTACTAAACATCTTACGATCATTTTTTGCGTTAGTCAAAAATTAAAGATAGTTCTACAGTCGTACTTTAATATGGAATTCCGCCATGCAACATCTCATTGGAATCGTCTTCTAAAGACGATTTCAATGAGATATTGCACGACAGAATCCATTAATGAATGAAAACCCCAGATATGATAATTGATTTTGACTTATGATTATTTTTATCGTAAGATGTTTAGTAAAACGGGCCCCTGGTTACTTATTTGTGAGTCTCAGAATATCAAAACCTGTGTCCCTTAAAACCCTGATATGTGTTACTTATTACCAGGGCTTTTGCTTGACCCGTAAGGTAGTGCTTTGATACAAAAAAAAAAATCAGAAAATCTTGAGCATTTTCAGTTTCGTAGAATTATTGTCCATCGTTATATCTAAAAATTTTACTGAAAAAAAGTAGATCACATTTTAAATAGAAATTTGAAACTGTTTATATATAATACCAAACAGTATAACTTTATCATCTTAAATAGATAAAATCCTAGAAAAGACTTGTTTTTTATCTGCTTAAATTTGGTAAGTCATTGCATTATGATTGTGTCTTTTTCTCCCATCAATCTGAATGAGTAAGTAAAGGGCAGCAAGTGGCTCACTGGTGAAATGCTTTGGCTTCACTGAGAGATGTGGAAATAAAAATTTTCTCTACTTGGCCATGGACAAGTAAAAGTTAATTTCCAAGATTTGCTCTTGTATTTACTTGTCCACAGACTAGTGGCCTAGAAAAATGTACTTGCCTTCAAGTGGAAGAGCCCATGTCAGACAAGTCGTGCAAGGGAATTCCACTTCCCTGCTTAAATGGTGCGAGAAAGGATAGTAAACATGGGTTGGTGCACTAGTTGTCATGCCAAAACTGTAATACTTTTGAGTGTTGTTAATTAAAAACATACATTATCTTGTCAATCATTTCAATTATATTTTTTCCCTACACTGACTCTTTGTATGAAAGTAAATCCGGGCAGAAAAGAGTGCGCAACATCAGACCCAAACCCACTACCCCTAGAACCACTACTACCATTACTCTACCAATTTAGCTGGCAGGGCACCTGGTTGTGATTCTACACACTGTCGACTACAATAATCAACACCTTTTTAACCAATTGGATCCGGTCCTATACACCTCCAAAATTGGCAAATCCACAGTTCTCTATCCCACTTTTGACAGGCAGTCAATGTTTTCTCATAAATTTACAATGGATAATCGGGTATTCATAATTAATGAGCAATCTTGCAATAGATTGATTTTCACATTAATTTGGTAATTGTTCTTACCTTTAACCAAAATCTGAGATAGACCACAAGACATGTACATTTAAAATTAGACAAGTTTCATTTTATTGTAAATATTTCAATTAAACAATAATCACTATCAAATAATTTTTAATTTATATACCTATAAATCAGATAAAAATCCTGATACTAAAGGTTATTTGGTAATAGTTTGGTTTAATTTGGTAATCATTGAATAATTTGGTAATCCATGCACCCATGTTTGCCCAAATTAAGAAATGTTGAGTGTTGAAATCATAGGTTAAACATCTTAAGAATATAAACATTAAAATATCAATAGAAAAGCACATTTATCATTAAATAAATACCAGACTGCAAGCCGATCCTTCGGATAGTTTAAGTTTTCCAGTTGACCGAAGAACCAAGGGAGTGTGTGGGCCTTGTTTCGTACAGGAATTGCGATCATAATCGTGGGATGTAAGCATTCATACAATATGGGCTCATTTCCAACTCTGATCACTTGACATAAAACAGAATGAAAATAAGAAATCGTTGACAATAAGAGCAAAATAAACATTTCTTTCGGAATTTTAAGACACGTCGGCTTTTTGTCAGCCATCTTTAAAATTCCAACTGAAATTGGTTTCCGATTGAGAGAGTACTCAAAGAAGCGTAACTCTTGAGTTACAAATCCTTCTTTCAAAGTACTTCTGGTAGGTCTATTTATTTTACCTACGCTGGAACCGAAACATTAATCGATCGAACTAACGTTATCGAATCATTTTTAACGACCAATCGATAAGCGATCGATCGATCCATCAATCCATAGATCAATCCATAGATCAATCATCAATCAATCCATCAATCAGTCAGTCAGTCAGTCAGTCAGTCAGTCAGTCAGTCAGTCAGTCAGTCAGTCAGTCAGTCAGTCAGTCAGTCAGTCAGTCAGTCAGACAGTCAGTCAGTCAGTCAGTCAACCAACCAACCAACCACCAACCAACCAACCAACCAATCAATCATGGCAGTCGACACAAAAAGGGCATCTATTTGCGTTTTCGATACCGGCCCCATGATAAACATGACAGGCTTTTTGGTGAAATATTATTCTAAATCAGATTGCAAGTTTCGCACACACTGACTTAGTCACCCATCACAAAAAAGTGCCATTCTTGGGCCTTACAACACGTTTCAAGATGTTTGCTTAATGATAAGAGACTCGGACCATATCCTAAAATATTTCTTTAAGTTTTCTTTTTTTATCAAGAACATAAACCATTTAGCTCGTATTGTATGGCCATTTGAATAAAATGTAAGGGTACATGTGACAACTGGGACCTACTGTAGCTTCGAACAAGTCTGCAACGACAGAACTTGATAATGGCTAAATTTGCATTAATGACTCCTATTAAGTCTCTTAAACTCTACATTTATGAAATTATATAAATACAAATCTGTAATTTACCACAGACATTTAGTTATTAGTCCATTGGACTGCTAAATCCTCATTTCAATATGCCCGAATATATAGCGCACAAAGCATTGTGAGAAAGGTGGTTACTCTAGCGATAGGAAATTTATCTTTTTCGTACACAGGTGTATATTGCATATAATTACATGTTAGATAATTTCAGAAACATTTAAACTTCGTCTGAAGCTTCTTTGTAATTCGTTTCAGTCTAGATCTTGTTATCTGGAAATTGAATTATGGTGTAAAACATAATGTGGGCAAAATGTTACACTGTAACACTTTTTCCCATGTCCTGTGTAACACTTTGCCTCAATCGCAACTTTTCGCAAAATACACTCGTGCAAAGAAAAGAAAGGTTAGTGATGCAATAATCTGTGCACAAAAGTCAGCTTCTGGATCAGAGGATCCCAAAACCAGATATTTTTCTATTTATTGTTTTTATATATCATACGAGACGGAAAAAGTTTACGAAGATGGTAATAATTTACTTTTGTGTCACAAACATCGTTTTCTGATTCTTCTTAAGTGGACATTCCTATTTGATGTCCCTAACATACAGGAAAACATGCATAATCAAACAACCCTTTTCTAAGAAATAACACCTGGGTATTTATGATGTCAAAAAGAAAATATTTCAAACGTAACACTTTGCCCCGTGTAACACTTTGCCCCGGTCCCCCCTACTTGACTTGAGTATGATCAGCTTTAGACAGCGAAAAAAAAAGATAAAAGAAAATATATCATCTAGATAAAATGCAATTGTCTTTTGTTAATGAGCCATGGACGGATGCGTTATCAATTGTAAGAATGTAGAACTTCACAATCAAGAGGCCCTGAGTCAGCCAAGTCCACTGGAGTGGCCAGTATCGACTCTGGTTATTCCCGGCATCAACCAATATAATCGGCACAATTATCGGTGCATTCTCCAAGAAGTAGAACCGAGAGAGATTAACCCTTGTGATACTGAACCCCGAATATTCCTGCTTTGACAGGAAGTTTTAACGAGGACCAACATGTGATATTAGTCTTTACCGCCTGATCTTTTTCTTTGAACACCAGAAAAGTCTAAAGGCTTTATTTTTTCAAAATGAATACCGACTAATAATTTGTGCTTCCAGTGCTAAATAGGCACTTTGATTTTGTTTTAATTTTACCGTGAAAGGTCTATTAGGCATGACAAGAGTAAATCTAAGTTGAAAGAACTTCCTCAGTTTGTTGGTAGCCAGGGTTTGACACTAACTACTTTTTGCCACCAGCCGCAAGGACCTATTAGCTTTAAATCTTGCAGGTCCTCAAAGAAAATAATTATTTTTAAGCAATTTAAGGGGTAAAATGTATGGAAAACAGTATGGGAAAAGAAGATATTGCTTGTGGCAAGCTTTCCACATTGGTTATCAAAGAATATTGGAAAAATGAGTATTGAAAAAGGAACTTTTTTTCAAACAGGATAGATTAAAAAATAACATGCCTATTATCTGCAGGCCGGAAAGACCTAAAACATGGCAACTTCTACCAGTCCTCCTTAAAAACCACAGGTCTCGGGCCGGAGGAATGGTGTAAGTGTCGATCCCTGGTAGCCATTCGACGGCTTGTTTTCTAATTCAGATGAATCCTTTATACAGTTTAGCAATGTATCTATGATAACAAAATCTACGTTAAACTCTTTTCTTTTGCTGTGTAATTAATAACGAATTTTGAACGCGTGTAAAAGAGAGTACTTTTCTGATAACTTAAAATTTATTCATGGAAGGGTTTAGAGTGCGTGTCAGCAATAATTTTTGAAAAAAAAATCAAAAGAAACATATCGACCAATGTTAGCCAGCACTGTCTGGCAAAAGATTATGTGGTGTCCATGGTCTAGAGGTTGAGCGTCGGCCTCTTGATCCATAGGTCCCGAGTTTGATTCCCGGGAAACGCTATCGATCTTGGTTCTTTTATAGGCCCACACATTCGGCACATGTACTGGTGAATTTACCAGGAAGCAGAATTGAGATGGGTTAGTCATAGTTGTAAGAACTTGTTTCCCAATCGATATAAAGTAAATAGGTTTTAACCTCAAAGGTCATCCTCGGAGCCCAGGCGAAAAGCAACACGTTACTCTAAACTGATCACACTCGAGGTTACAGTCTACGAAACGGAATGACACTGGGTTACCGGGAATAACATAACATAACATAAAATAACAAAGGGCCAACTTATTTCTCGCCCGCTTTCGGGTCGGGTGTAGACTGGTCTCACTTTCAAATATCAGAATAGCCTTCTCTAGGCTATTCTGATAGTCGATATGTGGACCAGTCTAGAGCTGGTAGCCCGCTTTCTGAGAGATACTCTGATGATGCGGTCAACAGTACCCGCCCGGGGTCAGAAATAAGTTGGCCCAAAGGTCGATATGTTTATTAAATCATTTATTCATTAATTAATTGAAACAACCGCGGTTAGTGCTATCAACCCTCTACTTTCAATGCATTTGGGCCTACAGAATCAAAATTTATTCTGTACTGCGAGGGTCGAAAAGTACATTACACTTTCAGTGTTTACGTTTTGGATAAGTCAATTTACTGAGTAAAGTTGAATATCTAGCACAACATAATTCTAGTTTTACATTATTTTGTCACCAAATCTAATCTACAATCCTGAAGACTTAAAATCTTAAACATAGGTGTGGAAATATGTATTTTTCCATTTGTTCATGGTAAGGTAAAAGATGATTTTATACTTGTCTAGGATCAAAGTAAACTTGTCCTCGAAATCTGGATAAGATTAATTTGAGAAAACATTGTTTTTTAGTGAAGAAAATGCTGAAAGCCAGCATTTTCTTCATTTAAGACAATGTTTTCCACCCTTTGTTATGAACACTAGCAGAATTTATCCCTTAGATCTTTATAATGGGCCTACCACGTCAAGATTAGCCCTAGTATTTACTTGTAAAAGGTCAAGTATCCTAGAAAAAATGTACTCGTCCGCAATGTACGGGAAAATGTAATTGTTTGAAAGCCCGCGTTGGACAAGTTGGACACTGGAACCCAACATCCCTGTCTTAAACATCATTGCACTTTCCCAAAGGTTCCTTATCGCTTAACGACGGTAACGTGTCACAGTTGTTTAAAACAACAACAACAACAACAACAATAACAAAACATGTAACTTCATCGTTCAGGTCAGACAGGGATTACCCATCTATATACATGATACGTCACGCGAAAAAAGGGCTAACTGAGAACTGCGTAAAAGTTAATATTTGAAGAAAAAAAAAAGATTGGTTCCACCGTTCAATCGGTGGTCGCATTGCGAAAATTCGTATATAGGAAGGATGCTAAAATGACCTTTCTAGATTTAGAACATGGTCTAAGTGCTTTTAATTATCTGGTCTTTACATGTAATTACTCTTAAATATTCTATTCTAGTCTGACTGCGAGGATTGCGATACAGTTCGCACTACCCCCTACCCAGGAAGCCCCTTTTTGCATGACGGGTCAAATATTTTTAAAGGTCCGTGGTTCAAATAAGCATTTTGATGACAAACGTTCTTTGTTCAAGAAAAGGGCTCCACCAGAAAATACACAAAAAGGCTAAAAATACTTACTGGAACATTCCGTCATGGAATTTTTTGTTCTTTTTTGGACTATCCTATTTTTCTATTTCTTCTTTTTCTTTCTGTTCCTGTCGTCCACGATGTTCTTACGGACATTCGGACTACTAATTTAAATTATGAAATATTCTTTAATGCTTTTCGGTGGTTTATCGAGAAATAACGGTAGATTATCACTTGATAATCTCACCGCAAAATCAGTGAAATTATCAAAAATTTATACCCTGCTTTTGTGCATTTCATCCTATCTGACGTCATCTATGCAGGTCGAAATAAGTGACGTCACAATTAACGTTGCATAGCAATCATGCGCAAAATGACGCGCTTTACGAAAATATGTCCTAGAATTGTCACATTTTTCTCATTTTTGCATTAAAGAAATAGAATAATCGTTTGTTTTTCGTGTAAGATCGATTTATATTTCATTGAGTGTCAACAAAAGCTATATTTTCACTCGTGGCTCTGCCACTCGTGAAAATATAGCTTTTGTTGACACTCAATGAAATATAAATCGATCTTACAATGAAACAAAACAAACGATTATCCTCTATTTATCTTGTCTGTTTATTGCGATTGGATTTGTCACTTTCAAATGTATTGCAGTTATATCCGTGATGGCGGTTGATGCACCTATACATGGTTTCTTACACCAGCATTTATGCAGTACAGTCAATCTTGTTCAAGCGACCACGTCTATTAAGCGACCATTTTTATTAAGCGACCGTTTTCAAAATCCCCTTCTTTAAATCGAACTCTCTGAAAAAATAGATATCACTGGTATAAAAAAAAATATTGTAAATGATTCCTATGCTGTTAAAACTCACCAGAATCGTCTCAATAAGACGATTCTGTTGAGTTTTAGCAGCATAGGACTCTTGAGAATTTCGCAATAATATACATATTAGATCAAAATCATGTTTCTCAATTGTAAACAAAACGCGTATTAGGCGACCATTTTCTTTAACGACCACATTTTGTTGGTCCCATTCCTGGGGTCTCTTTCAAGAAAAATATCGTACGATTTATCTTATAATTATCGTACGATTATATTTAAGACGGTCGTAAACGGCTTTCACAAAAATATCGTTGAAAATCGCAGACTATACGACCTCATAAGATTATCGTAAAGTTGATCTTTCACATCTGCACGTGCTGATCATATGATATAAACTTCCGCGCTAGTGGGTAAATTGTCCGCTTTTTACGATACCGAAAAGGATAAATCAGCAAACTGAACGTACAAAAACCATTTAATTGTATATTTATGCATATTTAACGAGGTTTCTTAAACTAAATTTGTCGAACTACACATTTTTCATCTATATTTAAATATCTATGTCAAGATAATTATACAAGTGCTCATAATTACATATTTAATTTATCTTACACTGTCGATTCCCTTTCCAATGGGAGTACACCGGCTGTCGCGCCGAATTTGGAGCAATCGAACATTGGACCGCATGGTAAAAATGCACTCGTTCTGGTTAATGATCATCTCCTCCGAATTTTCGGTGTATGACTTTATTATAATTTCATTTTATTATCATTGTTGTTTGTTTGGTTGGTTGTTTTCTGGTGAATCATATGCATGAATAAGAATACAAAATTGTTAAAAAGGTGAAATGAAAACTAGAGAGCCATGAATGGCTTGAGTCTCTCCATAGGCTAGAAATTCTTGTAATAGCAAATCTAAGTTTTGACTAGATTTTTTTTTTAGATATTTTGGGTTCTACTGCTGTTGAAATAATTTTGAAAGTTTCCACTATTATAACATAAAGAGAAATGACCTCCGCCCATAAAAGGCATATTTTTCATCCAATAACAATAATTTTGGCTGCATGATAACGGATCACCCAAGGAACATACTAATGGATTATGTTTGATATCCATCAATAACATTGTGAGAAAATGATTTTCAAAGTTTCCACAATATAACATATAGAGAAACGATCTCCACCCATAAAAGGCATATTTTTTATCCGATCACAATAATTTTTTGTAGACCGAAAAAGAATCACTCAAGGATCATTCCATTGAAATTTGGTTGAAATCCATCGCTTACATTCTGAGAAAATGATTTTTAAAGTTTTCACCATATAACATGTAGACTGATAAAGGGTCACCCAAGGATCAGTCATGTAAAATTTGGTTGATATCTATCTGTTAGTTTCTGAGAAAAGTCACGTTTTACCATATTTGCCAGTGGAGCTAAAAATGGCTCATCCATTTTTCTTATATGTATTTGTTATGTAATTCTTCAAATCCGTATAGTTCTGTGCCTATATGGAAGGTATTGAAACGAACTACATGTATAGAAGGATGGCATTGAAGCGAACTTTAGCGATATTATATTCCATCGCTTTCAAACAAAATTATCGATAACTCTAACTTCGGTTCTAGTACAGTGCTCGTTGTCGTATCCGTGTAACTACAACAGTTATATGTTACTTAGACATGTTTCATTTGGCTTAGTATCGCCGTTCACTTATTGTATTTGCTTGGTTATTTGCTCAGTTCATATTTGACGAGAAAAGAGAGAGAGAAAAAAATTTCGAGTGCAGCGGTTTTGTTGTTGATGTTGTTGTTTTTGTTGTTAATAAGAAATCCTCCTATTTATCAAGAATTGTATGGTTTTGACTAAAGTTGTGTAATTTTCCTTTTAATTAATGTAGTTCTCGAAGCATAAAACACAGGACTCTAAATTGCATAGTGTGAGATAAATTTGTTTTTGAAAAAGTTAGTAATTTATAAATGTGTAAAAAATCTATTGATTTGTTATCTCCCACTTTCTGTGTCACTAGGAAGGGTTAAGCAAACATTTTCAGTCATGATCACAAAAGGGTCGATTCTTACGGTGAATAAACAATTTAATACCACTATGTAAACATTCTGCGACAATCGTACGATTATCGCACAGTAAAATCAAATATCGAAATGATGGTGCATCAATGGTTTTCAATATATCTCGTTTATTACACTATATTGTTCTGGGAAATTTGGAATGTGCATAGCTAAATACTCGTTCTAACCTCTGCGCGAGCTAGATTTGAATCTGAGAAAATTTTAGCCTCATAGAGACAAAATCGTAAAATTTACGACTGGTCTGAAGGTGTCATACAGTTTATCGTAGATTTCACGATACGACGCCTTTTTTGAAAGCCAAAAAGCTTCTTGAAAGCCAATTTATATCGTACGATTGCGATACGACCAAATTTCAATCGTAGGACCTTTCTTGAAAGAGGCCCCTGGTCGCTTAATACAAGTTTTACTGTATTTCGTACAGTTCGCAAGCTGTCCATTCCAATTAGGCCTATTATCATTCATTCGAGCATTCGCAGGAAGTAAACTTTTACAATGACCGTTCGTCAAATATCGGATATTGCATATAATTGTACGTTTTCGGGACATTATAAGAATACACTAACGAACAAAACCGGGCGTTAACGGGAGAATGCGCGGATTAATCGGTAAATTCACGTGCCGTTAGCGACCGGCCTTTTTTTTCACTTACATATCCCCTTTCTGGGTTCGATACGCTTTGATCAATTTCAATGATACTGACCTTTTTCATCAATATTTGTATGTCCCAAAATATAAATTAGCACGTTCTGTTTAAAAAAAAGTGTATAGTTTCGATTTTGAAGAGAGCACACATTGATAAGTAAAATGCGTAAAACTTATTCATGTCTAACATTCATATTACGCATAACTAAAGACGTTGATCTTATTCCCGTGTTAAATTTTGTGACGTCATGAATTAACCAAGCAACGTCAGGATAAACCAAAGTCACGTCGCAATGCATAACGAAATTTTCCGGTATTTTTGTAGGGTTGGAACTATTTTAAAGGCGTTCAGTCTATGAATGATTTAGCAATCTCTGTTTGAAAAAATACCCAAGACATTCTTTTTTATGCAATAATAGCGTCTATTCACGTATTTTCGGGAGTTAACGATTGCAGGGAGCCTTAAAATGCTTAAACGAACCCATTATTCGGGTCTCTGCAAATGTACAAATGTTTACGCCCTAGAAAACGTGAATTAACCTTATAAAATTTGGCCGAACAGAATATCGTTCCCACGACCAAAGGATTGAGAGTCCGCCGCTTTACCGATTGAGCTTACACAAGCCTGACGCCTTGAAATAGAAAACACGTAATGCAACGGTAGGCTTTCTTGCTATAATAGCGTCAATTCACGTTTTTAGGGTGTTAACACTTGAAGAGACCCTAAAAATGGTTTAACGCCCTCGAGCCTCGCACCCTGGCGTTAAACCATTTTTCGGGTCTCTGCAAATGTAAACGCCCTAGAAAACGTGAATTAACCTTATAAAATTTGACCGAGCAGGGAATCGTACCCACGACCCAAGGATTGAGAGTCCACCGCTTTACCGATTGAGTTAACCGGACACAGTCTGTAGTCTTGTAATAGAAAATACGTAAAACAACGACAGGATAGATTTATGTCGACCCTGCTTGCGTTGCGCAAGACAAAATTGTCATTGTAACATGTCTGCCCTGCGTTCAGCATGACAAAACGATTCAAACTGTTTGTCCATTTTTGCCCCGCTTTTCACGCATGATCGCGTGCAAAGTGCGGTATAATTTTCAAACAGTTTGCACCGTTTTGTCATCCTAAACGCAAGGCTGTGCATTTTCGTAAGTGTATGAGCGTGTTATTGCGTTAATCCGTTTCTCCTCATAAACCATTGGCACAAATATTGTGCACCATAAAAATGTTTCGTTGAACGAACTTTTCAGATAGATACAAAGTTAGGATTACAGCTCAATTTCATCAATTTAAGTTTAGCTTATCCGGAACACACCTCCACCAATTATGAATGTATTTCAAAAGAACGAGGCACACATATCATAGCTTCATCATGACTAGATGTGACATTTGGAATATTGATTAAGCTAGTCTTAAGGCTAATGTCACTGATTAAGGTCAAGCGCTATAACTTGGCTTATCTGGAGCATACAGTTAATAAGATCGTGAAATTGACTGCCATTTCGATCAAAACCATTCTAAATCGTTCACTCATCGCTACATTCATTCATTACAAGCACTCACTCAAATCGAACGAAACGCTCCAAAATCATTAGCAAACATTTCGAAATCGTTCAAAGCGATCAACATTTATTTCAAATCGAGCAACTTTTTCTACGTTTCTATTGGCTGGTGTGGATTTTAAAGTGGCTGATATGTCCACGAGGACACAAAAACAGAAAAGAGAGTAAATTATATATAAATTATATTAAAGGGAGGTAATAAATCTTTACTTTTGTTCTTCTTCTTCAAAAAAAAAAAAAAAAAAAATAGCGATAATGGTTTACTTCCCTTTTATTTCTCTCAAAACTTGTTCTACATGATCATTCAATTTCGTTCGAAAATCATTCCAAAATCATATAAAGGACGAGTTTCATATACATTGGTCCTCCGTGTATAATTTGATATGGATGAATTGCTTAATTGAATGGAGTTTTACGCATCTTTTATTTTTTTCAGTCATATCGCGGCGGTTGGAGCACCTAACAATAGATTCCTGGTATTTTCTCTCCAGTGCTACTATCACATCCTTTCCTGGCCTCCAGCTGGTATCTCACATAGGTCTACGATTATCAACCCATTGGTAAGAGACAAATAGTCGGAAAGAATAATTGCCGCCGTCGGGATCGAACCCGTGACCTCTAGATTGACAGTCCAACTGCGCTATGACGGCGACAACTTTCATCTCATCCTGTACACAATGTCGGGGTTTTGTAGTATCTTGCTGCGACCTAGGAAAAGATGCCAAAATTGAAAAAAAAAAATATAAATAAAATAAAAAAAAAAACCTGTGCGATCTCAAGTCTTCTACATTAAAGGTAAAATTTCCTTTTTTTCAAAGAACGTTCAAAGTTAACTGCCCATATGCATAATATGGGTGTTTGGTTATAATTTGCCGCATTGCTGTAAAAGGTGCCTTACAACATTCTGTTGATTTCATACAAGCACAATGCATTCCCAAATATTTGGACTCTATCTTAAATGCTCACCATACTAAGAGGATTGTCTTCATCTGTTATCGTAGATATTGTATATAATCAATAGAATGTTTTCACGAGGATTATTCGACAGAATGCAGTCACAGCGATTATTCGACGCATTCCAACATCGCAGTGCTTTCAGTGCTTTGATTAACACTCGCCGTGCTGTTCATGCCATTGCCTTAGTGTAATCAAAGCTTTGGCATAGGTCTGCAGTCTAAAATATAAATTCAGCAGGATGAAAAAAATGACGATCAACTTTTCAAGAATTCAAGAACTGGTCCGGTGAAAAATTAGGACAGATTCCTTATATAAATGAAATCCCAGCTTGAAATTTTAATGAGTTTTTGTGGACATTGAATAGCTCTGGGTCAATCTTTTGTCCCGTTTTGTTTGTGTTGCAGATCACTCTTGTGTAAACTGTTTAAATTTGAATTGAGATGTAACTTGTAATGCAAAAAGGCTACGTCTTGCAGTTAGAAAAAATGTCCCGATAAGATCGCCCTGTTCATAGCGACTGAACGGGGTCAACACCTTTTATTTTTCTGTTTCATAAGGTGGTATTTCGGCCTTTTATACATTCGCGCCATTTCACTCACTACGAACATGTTTTTCATTTAACACGGCATGGCTTTTTTTAAAAAAAAAAAAAAAAAAAAAAACGTTTATTGTATATTCAACAAGAATACAGAAATGTTTGATAACGTTTTGAAATTGTAACCCGCTTTGCACGTCAGTAGACGTGCAAAGCGGGAAACCTTATCTTAAATGTTGTGCGAACGTTTTCATTTCGAATATAGAGCAAAGAAGCGAGACGAACGAGGACTATCAAATGAGGAGACTGAAGGTCTCTAGCGATAAGCATATCACATTATTATAACTTGAGTCGATGGTCAAAAAATCGTACCCTGAACTTGCACAAGGTGTAGTTACGATTTTATGACAATCGATCAGCGATATTCTTTGAACGACGATCAATGTTTTTTACGCACTTGCGTAATTGAAGTTACTATTGCACAATGTTTTACGTGTCTATCTTAACTGTCCATGTTCAAATATTCAAAAACATAAAAATGTGGTTGTGAAATATAAGTCAGTCCTAGTTTCATGTTCAGATTTTGAAATAAATATCGTTTGATTACCGCCGCTGGATCTGCTTTTTATGCGCCTGTCTAAAGACGGAACGTATTATGTGATCACCCGTGGCGTCTGGGTGACTGGCGTCCGTGCGTCTGGCATCCGGGCGCATCCATTTCTTTGTCAGGTGCATAACTCTGTCACCTTAAGTCCGATTGACATAAAAAATAGCAGTAATGTTCCTCTAAGAATAACGGAGTGTAATGCGCAAAAACCGTAACTCTACATTTCAATTTTTTTAGTTATTTCCCTTTGTTGTTTTTCATTCTTGGATATTCAGCAGTGCAACGGGCGTATCTTGCGGCAATTTGCCACCTTGATTCATATCTTTTTTACAGAGCTCCTGGTTGATCCCTTTTTCATGTGGCTGGCTAAATTTCAAATATCGGTCGCCAAATGACCTGCAGCTATTCGTACCCAAATGACAAAATTTGGGTAACATTATTTTTAGAGTTTCGTATCAACGAAACGAATCTATAAATCGAGAAGACGCATTCTTTCACTTTCACATATTTTTTCATAGGTCCATCCCTTGGCTCCAGTCCCGTACTCTTATATTATTCATTTTGTGTTTCCCAAGGGCGTAACTCCCATTACGCTCATTGCGCAAGTGCGTAATAGATGTAAATCCTCATTGAAAAAATGGCATTGGTGAGGGTTCATAACATCGAAACTACAGCTTATTCAAGCTGTAGTTGCGATGTTTTGATCATTCACCAATTCTCAAATCATAGAAAAGGGAAGCGGACGGAGGACATTCATCTTTTGTCACAGTCCACATATCGCCTTTATCCTTTTTATGTTGGTCGCCTTCTGAGTGCGTATAAATTTCAAAATCCTAGTTACGCCTATGTTTCCTCTTACTTTTTTTTTCTTGCTTTAAAAAATCTAAAGCGAGAAAGAAAGATGAAAGACATATTTAGGGAATAATAACATAATGACCTTCTTCTGACCTTATGCAATACTTTTTAAACCTCTTTTTACCGACCCCAGCTTGCTGAAGTCATGAAACGCCACTTGAATTATTCAATCGTTAAATAATCAAAAACTTGGTGTTTGCCTAGAGGCTTGTGAAAAGTAAACTTTGCCGTATGAATCGAGTGGTAAATCAAAAAAAAACATGCATATTCAAAATATTGAATAACAAGATACGGTATACTTAAAAAAGACGCAAGTCTAAAGTACGAGTAAATGCCCCCCTCCCTACCTAAAAAAGAGAGACAAATAGCCTAACAAACTACATTTAAAACATCGTGAAAATTATATCGGAATGGTTTTGGAATTAAATTGAATGAGTGTGTGGAGCGAGTTTTGATTGTAATTATGGGTAGGTAATCAAATATCGCTATTGTTATTCAAGATAAACAAAATTAGCGATATTTATTACCATCCCTTTAATAAAATATACGTACTTTTCTTTTTGCGTGTCTTCGTGGACCGATAAGACACTTCAAGATTCAAACCAGCCAATAAAGTTGAAGAAAAATTTGAAAGATTTGAATTAAAACTTGATCGTCTTGAACGATTTCTGAATGATTTCTAATTATTTCGGAGCGTTTTTGATCGATTTGGGTGAGTTGTTAAAATGAATGAATGGAGCACTGACTAAATGATTTAGAATGAGTTTGATCGATTTGAATGTCAATTTCACGATATGTTTAACTGTAAATTTTGTAGATATAATAGTGAGTAGGCGACCTAAAAATTATATCTATAGTTTAGAAAGAATGGAAGAAGAGCTGCATAGTTTTGTATGCTAAGCGCATTTTGGTAGGGCGTCGGCGTGTCAATCTAAAGGTCCCGGTTTCTATCGCCGACGGTGGCACTTATTCTTTCCGATTATTTGTCTTACACCAATGGGATGATAATCGTAGAACTATTTGGAATAGAAGCTGGAGGATAGGAAAGGATGTAATGGTGGTACTTGTGTGGGAAAAACAAGGAATCCATTGTTAGGTGCTCCAGCCGTCGCGATATAACTGAAATAATGTTGTTTTGTTTGTGTTAAACCCCATTCAAACAAACAAATCTTGATTCATATAAGAACGCTTTTTTTACAGATTTTAAGGCCAATTTGCATAAAAATAGTTTAGTTGTAACCTTAGGGTTAATGTTATAACTATAATGGTTAATCCATAGCTTACCACCAACTTTTGTTATGCAATTCGGCTTAAAGACCCAACTTGAACAAGAGCATCGCACGCGGGTGCCTACACTCGACTGGTTAAGTGATGGATATTAAATGTACTTATATAGTACTCGGAAAAAATGTAAGTCTAAAAAGAGGCATAATTTTTCACCAAAAAATAATTTAGCGATAAACCTATGACAGTGTAATTTGCTCTTTGTATGAGAACAAGTATGCAACGTTTTAAGAGAATATCCAAAGTTTTCCCACAGATTTAACAATTGGGCAACATTTCCAACAATGTACACCAAGCAAATACTCTAGTCAGCCTGTGCATCTGCACAGTCTGACCAGAGTTTTTGCTTTGCGCTTTGTAGATATATCAGATCTAGAGGTATCTTCAGACAGACAGACAATCTTGCTGTTGCACTGTGGAACTGTACAGGCTGCTCAATGTTTGCAACTTACGCATGTTTCAAACTGTTGGAAATGTCGCGCACAGGCTCAATTGTCATCGTTAATGAACGACGAATTTGAATTTTCGCATTCAAGCTTTTATACCACCATTATAATATCCAGATGAGACTTCTTTTGCATTGTGGATTCCTTGAACCGCCCAACGACTTTCTTAACTGCATTTGGAACATCATTCGGAACATCGATCGGACTTTTCAGTAAACTGTAAAATACCTCGAATGTAAGTTTAGTAATTTTATGTCATTTTAAGGTAATTCGGTTTCAGTTTGTACTCTTGTCATAAATACGCTTCAAGAAAAAAACAATTTGTTAATGCTAAATACGATCGTCTGTGAAGAACATTTGGGCTTGTTATTATTTGATGAAAAAACGTTATAAGACACTGATAACATAACATGTCATCAGGCAATCTATTTTTAGAAACAATTTGCAAACGGTTTCGCTGATTTTCTTTGAACTTTAAAGATTTATTACAATTTAGCGCTGAAAAAAAAAATAATTACACGATAAATAGAATAACATGTAAGTGTATTAAAATATCAATTGATTGATTGATTGGTTGAATGGAGTTTAACGCCGCTTTCAACATTATTTCAGTTATATCGCGGCGGCTGGAGCACCTAACAATGGTTTCCAGGTATTTCTCTTACCAGTACAACCACCACATCCTTTCCTAGCCTCCAGCTACTATCTCACATAGGTCTGCGATTATCTACCCATTGGTGAGAGACAAATAGTCGGAAAGAATGAGTGCCGCCGTCAGGGATATTAAAATATCAAAGTTACCCGGTCTCGGCTATGCCATGGTCATGACTCGGTAAAGCCTCGCCATGATAAATTCTCCCAATCTCGACTAGATATTTTAAGACACTAACATATTATTCTCTCAAGCCAATTTATATCTCTTATATATACCAAATATTCAGCATAGGTCAAAATTTTTAGAAAACCTTAAATGTATTTAATTACGAAAACATGATATTTAAAATATGAATGTAATAAATTAAAAATCGCGATATTTAGAGCACTGAAAATATTTTCACAGGCATACTTTAATTTAATAGCAATTTATTCGTAGGTCAAAGAAAACCGGTTCAAGAATGAAAACTCTAATAAAAGATCTCCAGTTTACTGGGTCATATAGTGCAATTTAAAAGCACAAGACAAGGTTAAAAGTTTATATTTAATTGACTTTCTGTCTCCGCTCTGCTGACCTCGCGGGACATCTAAAAATACGAAACTGGGTTGGGTTTGTGTTGACCTTTTCTAATGTAATCTGGGCACTAAAACGAATATATTATTACAGAAAAAACGACCAAAATCTACACTTTCTTAGTTGAAATTATTTACGATCTACTTTTTCATTAATCCTCATTTATGTTCAAGCGTCAAGTTAAGAGAGTTCCTAGGGAACTACTCGTGCGCAAATATACAAATTAGTTTCGTAGTCTTTATGATTCTCGTGAGTTCTGCACGATCGCTTCTTGACCATATCGATTCCTACTCGATTTTTTCACGTCTTACACCGAAAAGCAATCGAGAATAATCGAATGTAGTTATGTATCAGCTCGAGTTGAACGGGATAAGGTCGGAAATAACTCAAGTACAGATCGTGAATGACACGCAATCGGGAACCCTCGGCGATTCTACGGAATAGACCTGAGGTACTTTCCAGTTTACGGAAAAGTCCGAGCGATGTTCCGAATGGAATGACACGTACAGGTCCGGGGTAAAAATATCAACCCGAACGAGCTCGACTTTACACGATTAATTCACGACCATCTCCATCTTACACCCAATCGATACACGACCGCTTCATGATAGCTTCTCGATCAATTTTCTAATATATCACTATCACAGGTATTTTGAACATGTCAAAATATTCGAGTAGAAACCTCGAACGATTCGGACCAAGTTCGATCTTCTCGACTTCTTCCGATCACTCATACCGACCAGAAATCGGCAACCCTCGGCGATTCTACGAAATAGACATCGGGAATAATACGGGCGCTGCCATGAAAGCGCGTCATTTCGCACGTGGGTTTATATGACGTAACAAACAACAAGGATCCTTCTAAGGATGACGATGCATAAAACGAAATCAAGGAAAGACTAAAGGTGGCCATATAATTTAATAACAAAACGCAGCATGTTACTGAGTTTTGTTATCTAATTATAATATGCCCGAAATTTCTGGACAGATGATCGGAAAGAATTAACACATTGTGATTTTCTTCACGCGTCTTAAATAACCGAAGCACCACCAGAAACCGAATTACCTAAAAAAATGACCCAAAATTAAAACACTTACGTCCGAGGTACTTTCCAGTTTACGGAAAAGTCCGAGCGATGTTCCGAATGGCCGACCAGGCTTGACCAAACGATTTGATCGGATTGGCAGTTGGAACCTTACATAAACATCTCAAAATTGCTAAGACATTTCAGGCTTGTTCGGTTCTTGTATTTCTACTCGGAAAAGAAAGGAGAAAGGGCAACTAGAAAAACGTTTTTCAATACTCTATCGCCTCTGCAGCCTGTTTAGCCCTTTCTATGCTGAATCCAGAATATTCATGCTGTTGCAGGGGTAGACGAAGATCAGCCTATACATATGTGCTGTCTAATCTAATTGAATATCATTCGAGTATTAAACCTGTAAATGTTGTGAAAATCGTATTTTCAAAATGAATACTAGTACTGACTCATAAAACGTAAAACTGTGTTTTCGGCACTTTGAGTTTAAAAAGCAATTTTACCAAGGTTTTTATTCGAAATGACAAGGGTTAAAATATAACAAATATGAAAAGACAAGTTTGTTTAATACACATACATGTATACCAAAGCAAAAACTCTTTTCTCAATGTCCGGACCACGATTTATGCAAACAAATGGTGATGATTTAGCTCATTTTCTTTCTCTTTTTTTTTAATTTCATTTTATTTTCATGCAAATTAATCACAGTTTAGAATCGATTTATGGACATTGCTTTGAGAAAAAAATATGTGAAATAGACTGAAACCAACTTATAATCGGTCACTACATGTTCCACTTTTTTCGACAAATTATAAGAAAGAACATTGTAATTAAATAGAACATTACTTTTATGCGAGGACAAATCAATCTCCAAGACTTTGATAATCTTCATGATTTTAATGAATGGACCGGTAGAACGATTTTAGAAGACAAAAGAAGACACCAATCCCACTTTGAAACAGTCACAAAACTTACAAAATGCAGGACATTATCTGAATTTCAGTCGAGGATATAACGTTATAATGTTCAAAAACTACAATCCTGTCAATGCTTTAAATGTAGCCGAATGGAAATAAGTTAAGGTACAATTATCCTAGACGTCCATTTGCGTAAATTAGTTGAATTTACCCCAACCACCAATGTTAATTTTAAATTGGGGGTACCCATGTTCTCATACAAGGTAATATGCTCTCCCCGGAGAATATTTGATGGATTTTGGTTTCGCTGTCTACCAAGAGAATGGGTTTTAAGAGCTCGTCATACTATTTCATCTTTAGCGATATTAAGCAATACTTCTCGTGCTCTATTTGAGTGACCGATTGGAAGTTCGTTTAAGTTTAGAAGCATACTTTAATTTCTATGAATCAATCATGCGGATTAAATAATCAATTAATCAATCAATCCCCCAAACAATTTAATGATCAATCAACGGAGTTCGACGGCTTCAGTAGCTGAGGTCTTGTATAAAGTAATAAACGGGATTATAATAACATCGCGAGGAAAAAGTATTTAACAATTTGTTATTCGTTTTTAAAGAAATATTTCTCATTTCAGCATACAAAATAGCTCTTGCTAAATATTCTTTTCATGACGGTATGAATAGTTATCAGGGAGAATGTTTTTGAAAGAGGAATCAATTATATCATTAAATTGTGTAGCGCGGAAGGATGCAAATAAGTTATTTGTCGTTTAAAGGTGCACATTTTCTGATGAAATTAAACCCAGGGTATAAGAACATCGGCTTAACAAAGGTTATTTAATTTTTAGGTTGGACACTTTTTAAACTGGTCACGAGATATTTAAAAATGGAAATTACTCTTCGGTATGGATTTTCTGAGGTTATGATGTAGTTTTAAGCGTATAGTTTGGAATTTTAAGCGTGCATTTGCTTCCGGAAAAGCCAAAATGAAATGACTGTTATTATTTCCATTTCTTTCAATAAAATTATTTTCTTTATTATTATTATTTTTATTTTTCTAATTATTTAATTATTATTATTATTATTATTATTATTATTATTATTATTATTATTATTATTATTATTATTATTATTATTATTATCATCATCATCATCATCATCATCATACGTGAAAAAGAAGGGAAAATGTTCATCTTTTTGCAAATTATCTTTCTTGAATTCCTTTCTGCTTGAAGAAAAAAATGTCCTCGTTTTGCCATTTATTTTTTCCTGCAAAAACATAAAAGCATCGCTTTGTGTCTTGAAGTATAAAAATACATTATTCCAGATATGACAAGAATATCTTTTTGTTTGTCATGAGAGTAAGAAAACTTAGCACACTGTATGTAAAAAGGAAAGAGGGTTCATTCGGAAAGCGTTTTTTTTTTTTCATATCTCCCTGTAAAGATGACATTTTGCTTCTTCATTTCTTAAAATTTAACAACATCAGCCAAAAAAGCGAATCATTTACTTATTTTGGGATTTTTTATGTAACGATCTCTTACCCAAGCAAGCAATATACATGTTAACTCAAATTGTCTTCATTTGGCTATAAAACCATTTTTTCAACCAGTCAGAACAGGCCAAACTAAAAGCTAGATCTATCATTTATGTGTTACAAACAACCAAGATTTTTGGGCGTGAAACGGAATACATATTAAGTAGTTATCAAAGGGATTAAAAAGGATAAACCATTATTCCAGTTATATCGGTCATACTAACCTTGAATTCTTCCCCTGTGTTCAGGATGACAGAACGAAGCGAACTGTTTGCCAATTTTACCCCGCTTTGCAGAAAGGTGCACATGCAAAGCTGGGTAAAATTTACAAATAGTCCGCAAACAGTTTGCACCTTTTTGTCACCCAATCTTTCTCTTTCTCACATCAGTTCTATGTTTTCCGCCTTCGATTTAAAAGGCAACGAAAGCAAATAAGATTTTATTCATAATTCTTTGCGATTGACCATGTTTTTCGAGAAGATACCAAATAACTAAGATACTTGAGAATTGCCACAAGTTATTGCCCTTGAACTGACAACTTTTACCACCTTATCAACTTGAAAATGGCAGACACAGTTAGTAACATCCATTCGGAACATCACTCAGCCATAAACTACAACATACCTTGATCGTGAGATTGGCAGAGTGGTGTTCCGAATGAGTAACATCATAAAAATTGACCCGCCAAAACTGATATGTATCATACATGCATTGAATAGCCACTTCTTAAAAGTGACACATAAGCCCATGGGGCCGGGTGTTATTTATTTATGTATTATGTAATTGTATTCAATTTGATTGTTTCACATGTCACTATAATAAAAAAACTTACTTACTTACTGTACATCCGAGGTTGATCGTGAGATTGGCCGAGTGGTGTTCCGAATGAGTTACATTATGAAATTGACATTAATTTGGATGCCATTCTAAATAGCCCACTCAGCGCTCCATTCATTCAACGCAAACAATCACTCAAAAACGCTCCAAAATTGTTTAAAAATCAGTTGAAATCGTTGAAAATGATCAACATTTCATGGGCATTGATCAAATTAATCCACGATTTTTCTTTTGGCTGGTGTGGATTTTAAAGCGTCTAATTGGTATGTGAAGACACACAGCGCCGTGAGCCGTGAAATATACTTTAACGGTATTATTCCCGTGCTATTCTTTAAAAATAGTTCAATAATATTTCAAAAATTAATTTTTGTATTGTTTTCATTTTCAATCAATTTGTACTTGCTTATTTGCTCTCTTTCTAGTGTCTTTGCCATATCATTTATTTCTTTGTAAAAGGCCGAAGGCAACATATATTGCTGATTTCCACTAAAATGTATGCTATTCTTTCAAAATAGTTAAACAGATTTAAACAATACTTAAAAAAAAGATACAAGTTACCTTTCAAATGAAACTTATTGCTTGCCTTAGATCGTAAGGTTTACTCATTCATGTACTTTCAAAATTGAAAAGGACGGATCACGTTCAATTCCTATCATATGCTTTTTAAATATACACGATATACCTATTGCAATGGACCCAACGCTTACGTCAGAGCTCAGTTTTGAAAATTCACCTATAAGGGGGCCAACTTATTTCAGCCGGGCCACAATTAGAAACCAGCCCCTGTATTCCGGTTGACAAGATGCTACAAACCGTTTTTTATTATACCCCGCTTTGCGCGTGCACATGCTTGCAAAAACGGGTATGATTTGAAAACGGTTTGTATCATCTTGTCAGCCGGAACACAGGGACTGGTTTCTAATTGTGGCCCGGCTGAAAAACAACCAAATCGGGCCCCGCCCGGGGAGAGAAATAAGTTGGCCCATAGATTGAGACAGTGATGACCTGTAATATATATCCTGATTTACCGTTTACTCAAATCGAGAATGAAACTCGGTCTGTCAGTCTGACTGAACAGAAGCAATAAATATCATAAATTTCTTCCAACTTGGACGAAATTATCGATATTGAATTATCTCCCTTTAATTTCTTTCAAAAACTCGCCCCACACACTCGTTCATTAGCATTCCGAAATCATTCCAAAATCAACCAGCTTGTCAACTTCACAATTTTGTTAACTGTATCAAGGTATGAATCATACAAAGGACACTTGAGCATGTGCGTAACATTTCCAACAATTTGACACCTGCATGAGGTGCAAACATTTAGTAGCCCCGACAGTTACATGGTGCAAATAGTATTTTGCCGAACTGTCAATAGATATTTTGGGACCTTATCTATCTTAAAATCGCACAGTGAAGATTCTGGTCAGAATGTGCAGCTGCACATGATGGCCAGAAGCTTTGCTTTGCGCACATGTAAAATTGTTGGAAATGTCATGCACTGGCTTATTTTCAAGGATGAAGTTACTGCATTTATTTATTGAAGTAAGTAAGCGTACAGACCTGCCCTGCGTTCAGTATTACCAAACGGTGCAAACAGCTTTCCAATTATGCCCCGCTTTGAACGCAAACGCACGTGCAAGGCGGGGTATAATTGGAAAACTGTTTACACCGTTTGGAGATCCTGAACGCATGGCAGATTACATTTTTCTCAAATAACCCGATTAACATGGTTTATTCATTTATTTATTTATTTTTCGTGGATTAACATTCCTAGACACGGAAACAAACAAAAATTGGTTTTGTCATTTTTAACCTGCCCTGCGTTCAGGATGAAAACGTTAGCGAAGCGGTTTCGAAATGATACCCCGCTTTGCCTGTAGGTGCACGTGCAAAGCGGGGTAACATCTCAAAGCGCTCGCGAAACGTTTTTACACCCTGAACACAGGGCTGGAGATTCTGGCTACCGACCGTGCTTCTTTCCTTGGTACACACATTCGGTGCAAGTATCGGTCCATTTCCAGGAAGAAGAATCGAGATGGATTAATTTAATTTGAAAGAGCTTTTATCCCAATCGATTTTAAAGGATTATTTTTTTTGAATTGTTATTATTATTATAATTATAATTATAATTATAATTATAATAATAATAATAATAATAATAATAATAATTATTATTATTATTATTATTATTATTATTATTATTATTATTATTATTATTATTATTATTATTATTATTATTATTATTATCATTATTATTATTATTATTATTATTATTATTATTATTATTATTATTATTGATATTATTATTATGATGATGAGGAGGAGGATATTGCTCAATACGCCGAGGTATCATAGAAATGGTGTTTAAAGTGACATTAAACTCCATCAAAATAAACAAACAAAAATTCATCTTATTTTTCAGAAGACTCGTTTCTCTCTCAATTCTATCCAGCCTCATCGGTCAGCTGTACGGATACGCTGGTTTTAGAACATCCATCCCTAATGGTGAAATAGTTCCCCACCCATGTAACCCTAACTGGGTGTGGGAGGGTGTGGGGCACATTGCCCGTGGGGGAGGCGGCGAAAGGAACCCTTTTGGACTGGACTTCAATGCTCAAGGAAGGGTAGGTATAAAATCTTAAATAAATCTCAATGAGCTTGGTCGCATCTCTAGACTTCGTCAACTTGTAGGCAACTATCCGGGTATTTGAGCTTCCACGCGAGAAAGGGACCATCCGTATTTCAACAAAATAGATATTTCAGAAAAGAGATTGGATCCGGCAGAGGTCAACATGAGCTCGTAATTTGATTTTTATGATTTTTCCATGTGGTGGCGTAAATTGAGGTGACATCACTCTTGTTTTTATGTTAGAAATTAGAAAAATCATAAAGATTCAAAGTATTTTCAAAAAGCAAAAGTTTCGAAATTAGTCAACCTTTACACAGTTTGACTTTTGTCTGAAATTTTCGCGCGTCGCAGTTCTTTTTTTGCGGGGGGGGGGGGGGTCAGTTTAAGTTTACAGCCACTGCCTTATTCTTTCATGCTTTTCGGTGGATTATCGAGGAATAATGGTAGATTATCATTTGATAAACTCGCCGCCTAGACAGATAAATTATCAAAATCTTGTACATGTACTTTCGTTTATTTCACCCTATTTTACGCTATCTAAGCGGCGCTCGATAAAATGACATCGTGAACGTTGCGTAGAAATCACGTTCAAAATGATACGCTTTAAGAAATGGTGCCCTCATTTTTTCACATTTTGTCATCTTTTTGAATCAAACAGATAGAATAATCGTTTGCTTTCGAGTAAGATCGAATGATATTTCATTTCGTGAACAACATAAACTACTACGTCACTCGTGAAAATATAGCTTTTGTTGGTCACTCAATGAAATATAAATCGATCTTACACTGAAACAAACGATTATCCTTTATATAAATGCCATTTTAAACTTACAATTTCTTGAAGGTTTCCAAGGGTTAAGCTGTATATGTTTTTCATTTTTAAAGACTTGGACTGTGGCATTGTGTCAAATGGATTCCGACGGTGACGGTAAAACTAACGGAGAAGAGCTCGGTGACCCTAACTGTGTTTGGAATCAGGGAGAATCCCCACTAAGGAGCACTGGACTATCTCATCCGGGTAGAGTTTTGAGATCATTAAACAAATGAGTAACATTGTTCGCAAAAAATCAAAATGCTAAAACTGTCATTTTAATTAAGATTTCAAAACTATTGCACTGTGTATATTATAAGAGAAATATCGACCGTAAATCTAGCTTCAATACCATGACGTCAACTAAAGTGCAAACAGTTTTAATCCGAACGCATGCGGTAGTTCCCAAAAATTTGTCTTTTTAGTTTGGAAACACTTCTTCAAATTGTTTTCTATAAATAATAATATGTATGAAAATATTTTTATGGTTTTCATTTGTTCAAGTCTGAAAACTCTTTACACACTTTAATCCTCAACTCTATTAATGAACTGGGGTTAGCTTAACGTTGAGCATTATGTTTAATTGTCCAATGTTATAGCGGTTACATGTATTAGACGTCGTTTTATTCCAACAGAACATCGACCATTATTTCGCATCGTATCATTTGTTTTTAGGAATATGTGACCCATTGGGTTCTGATCTATGTCAAGGAAAGCATGAGCCAAACTGCGAGGAAGAAGAATTCAAGTGTGACGCCATTAATGAAGTCGGTATGTCTTTTAAGTACATGTATGTGTAGCAAGTACATAGAAATGGAACAAGGCATCATCTTTTAAAGTTGAAATTCTGACTGAGATAATTGTAGGCCTATTATTTCATATTGCATTTCCTAATAGTAATAACATATAATACGCATCGGCAGCCTCAAGATAAAGGGCACAAGAAGGATCAATGCCATCTAGGGCAGACCCAAAAAAGGTATGACAAAAATCCTTCATACGATTTTTGCTAACTAGTTTCTTTACTTTAAATTAAATAAAAAATACTTTGAACAATGTTATAAAAATATAACCATTCGAATGTGCCTTTCTAGATGTGATCAGCAGAGAATTCCGACTCCCAGTGACAAAAGTGCCCCCGAGAGAGACTGTTTACATGTGCATGTACTTTGATCTCCCCCAAGATGGCGACTATCACATGGTAGCTGCTACACCAATCATTGATAACATTAATGTCATGCATCACTTGCTCGTCTACGCATGCCCAGATCCTGGTAAGTTCTACGTAAGCAAAGGATTTTTACTTAGCTAAGAAAAGAATAAAGCTACTGCCACAAACATATTTCGTAACAAAACGTGAAAGGTCCCATCCGAACGTGTCAGACCGGGACGGAACGTAGAAGCGTTTATCGTAAAGTTTCAAGCTATCGCGATAATGTTATGTCATAAATCTTGGCAAAAAATGCCACAAAAATGAATGAACCTATGCGTAATTTTCCTTAGAATATTATATACGCTAAGTAAATCCTTTGGTCAGCGTGAACACTCGCACAGTGTGACCAGTACCTTTGCTTTATATTTGCGCTTTATTAACCCCGCTTCAATCGGATAGGGAACATTCTTATTTAATTTTGTGGTTGTCTAGGCTGTGCGTTACTTGTGCCTCTTGCATATGTGGAATGAAACACAAATTTTAACATTTACTTCACGCGAACATAGCCTCTGGCCATATATTGTATACTTTACATTTAGGACGACGGGAAAAAAAACCGTGGCATTCGCATTCAATGGTTTTATAATCCTATTTCTGTGGCTGTACAGACATATGATCTTTTGTAATATTCTTCTGTCTTTCGATTTCGGTGGCAAATGTATGACTAGAACATTTGAACCTCAACCAGGCGATTTTATGTTTATACGGTTATTCAACAAGCAGATATTCTGCGTTGTTATTCAACTGGCAGGGCGGGGCTTAGTCGTGACGTAATTTGGCGAGTATACTCTTTAATAATTTGGGTTCTTCCAAAAATTAGTCCGCAATTATCGTTAACGCATGCAAATAACTATATGCTAAACCAACATGATTTAAAAGTGCTTAGTGTAAGTGAACACATTTCATTGTTAAGTTATCAAATCCTCAAGACTTCAGATTGGACAAGCTGAAGTTTCGAGGGTTTGGTAACCAACCTTCGATTTAAGACCTCCAGTTATTCACTTGGACTTCTATAGTAATTGTAAGTAGAGGCTGATTTTACTTAACCTCGAGCGCAATGACCCATTGTTTAGGCTTCGTCCTGCCTAGGCAATAATCATGGATTATATAAGGACCACATGGGAACTGCGAAAAGTAAATTATTGAAAAGGGGATTAGATACATGCATTAGAGGCCAGGAAGAGGTCGAATTTGAATAATAATAACAATGGAACATATCATGATTCTGTCTAGATTAAATTAGAGAAAATATGACGAAAGGGCACAGTTCCGACCATAGTCAGTCTACGCAAAGCGCACAGTTAGACCAGAGTCGATACTTTAGTACTTCCAACATGGTTAATTGTTAACTGACGAATGACAAACGTATGTTTGACTAAACATTTTATGGGCCACAAAGGCTGTCCAAAAACGTTTGAAATAGAGATTGAATAACCAGAGACTATTCAGTGGCCAGATTTGTATAAAAAAAATAAACATCACTGCATGATTAAATGAAATTATAAAACAATGGCGTAAAACGCATATATGAATTAAGAAGAAATAAATAGATTTTATTCGCAATAAAATTCATATGACATGTGTTTTACTATGCACTCAAATAGCTATGCCCATTTATGGCGTTATTCGTCATCTTTAGAAGAAACGTTGGTGCATTTAACGTAATACAACCCACGTGCTCTAAATGACACGCTTCGTTTTCCCGTGAAATTCTCCCAACGTCAATATCATTACTTGGTTATTTATTTTACATCCAGAAAATGGAATTTCACTATTTCCACAGAAAAGGGTGGCAAAATAATTTAGCGTTATATTGAATACAATTTCATTTTGGCGTTGACGTGTCCATGAAAAAAGTCTGATTGGGGAGGAGTAACCTATGCAAAGCAAAAACCACGGGCTTCGCCCTCGGATTTTACCTTTTGCACATAACTCCTCCTCCATCAGACTATATTCATGGACACATCAACAAGAATACAATTAATTCATAATTCAGAATGTATAAAGAAAAGCGTACAGTTCCGATCCGCGCAGTCGGACTATAGTCGATGCCTTTTGCACATCTCACATGGTTCCTTTTTGCCTGATGGGTCACCTTTTGTATAGAGCATAACATGTTAGTGTCTTAAAATAACAGTGTTATCTGGTCGAGGTTGGGAGAATTTATCAGGACGAGGCTCTGCCGAGTCATGATAATTTCTCGCAGCCGAGACCAGATAACATTGATATTTTAAGACACTATTCGTGTTATTCTATTTATCATGCAATCATTTTCAGTCCTTAATTTTAAAAATAAACCCCTAAAAAATCAAAGAAATCCAGGTGAACGTGTATGAAAATTGTTTCTAAAAATAGACTGACTGATATCATGTTATGTTATAAGGCAGATGTTATCAGGGTAATATAGGCTTCATTACATGATAAATATGTTTGCAGATGACGTCACAGGAAATCTTAACACAGCACAAGAATGTTTTATGGGCGACAGGGGCTGTTCGGAAATTATTGCAGCCTGGGCAGTGGGACAGAATGGCGAGTGCATGCACCCGTCTGCTGGCTATAGAATAGGCAACAATGCCAAAGGTTATAAAAGGGCCATGATTGAGGTATTGTTTGGCTATTTCAATTAAATTATTTAGAAAAGAAATATTTGAAAAAGATTTTTACGGCTTGGACAGTAGGACAAAACAGCGAGTGTATGTACCCGTCCGCTGGTTTTAGAATAGGAAAAAATCGCAAAGATTATAAACGGGCGATGATTTAGGTATTGGTGGGCTATTTTAGGTACATGTTTTTTATTTAATTAAGAATTCTCATTTTTTGTTACTCCGGTACTCGATCGGGTTTACTTGCGTTTATAATTTAGATTCATTCGCTGGCTTAATGGCAATAAGTGATGAATTGAAATGATCATCAATCGAGAACTCATGATAATCTATACAAAACGTTAAAGAAAATAAAGTCTTATTTGTGTTTAACAAGATTTGTAAGTTCTTTTGAATTTACAGAAGCGTTTCAACTTAAAAGAATATGTTTGCTTTCATTCATATATGAAAATCAAGCCATGACCACACTGGACATAATTTTTTCATCGCTTTTCATTTTTTTGATATACACGTATCATGAATAATGTTAACAGTTTGTTTGTAAATCTAGATCTACTCTTTAACAAAATTATTTGCTTACTCAAAACTGTCTTTCTTTGGGTAAAAACGCGTGTTGCCTTTTATTGTAAAATTAAATTGAAATTAATCAGAAAATACAAATACAGAACACTTAATGATTACAGCTACACTGGAACAACCCCGCCTTTGTCGACGACTTTACCGACAGTTCGGGTATAACCCTGTATCTAACCCCCAACCTCAGACCGTATGACGCAGGCGTGTTGATGATTGGTCAGCAGTTCCTTGAGATTCCCCCACAAACTTCCGGCCATATTGAAGAAAGCGTTTGTTCGTCTCGCTGTACACGACGAATTATGAAGGATTCCATCAATGTCATTTCGGTGCAGAACCATATGCATTATTTGGGTACGAAATTTTACAGTTCCATGTTAAATCAATATGCTTATTTACGATGTGGAAGCACGTTGCACATTTTTTCGGTATTTTTCCAATAATTCTTTAAATACTTGACCGATTTGAATATGGTTTATAGCAATGAAGGCAGGAAAAACGCAAGGAATTTGATGGGCTAGATAGATTCTTTGAAATTCTGCTGATAAAAAAGTTATTGACGACCAAATAAACTCTTATTTGGCCGTCAATATTTTTTCATCGGCAGATTCTAAAACATCTGCCACATTCAGCTAATTCCTGACATTTTCCAACTTCTCTGTTTCAACCAGAATTCTAATTGGTCGCATATTGAAAGCACTATTGACTATTTGCTGAAATTGTTTTGTAAATATAGTCAACAGCATCTTGAAATTGAAAAGATGAAAGATTTCGGATTCAGATTGAATGAGTGTGTGGAGCGAGTTTTGGTGATATTCAAAGGAAGGTAATCCAATACAGTTGATTTTGTTCAAGATGAACAAACTAAGAGATATCTTTTTACCTCCTTTTAATAAAATATGCATACAGGTTCTGTAAAAAGCTTCATAATTCTTCAAGAACCAATCAGACGCTGACATTTACAATTATTTCAGAGAAATCGCGATATTTTCAAGCAAGCTATAATCATTTTGAATGTAGCTGTCGATCTTATCATTCGTGTGTGTGTATGTGTGTGAATTTGAAGCGTTCTTGAGTGATTTGAGTGAGTGTTTGGAATGAATGAGTGGAGCGTTGAGTGAGCGAATAAGAATGGTTTTGATCGGAACGAGAGTTAATTACACAATGTTACTACCTGTTCTTCATGGTTAATTCCGAGGTTAACACTAATTTTTTGTTATGCTTTTCCATGTCCAAATTTTTTATTCTCACGATTAGTATAGGGTTAATTCACGTTTTGGGGGGTGTTAAAATTTGCAGAAACCCGAAAAATGGTTTAAGAGGGTCTCTGCAAATGTTAACGCCTGAAAAAAAGTGAGTTGTGAGTTGTTTATACCGACATTGCTTGGTAAATTAATGACGTCACAAAAATTAACGCGGGAATAGGATCGACGTCTTTATTTATGGTCTTTATATATGTTAGACAAAGTAACTAATAAAGTGTTTAGGCGCAGACGGAGGATATTTTAGTAAGAAAAGCCGGGCTTTAATGACACGTGAAATTACTTATTTATCCACATTTTCTCCCGTTAACGTCCGCGTTTTATCCGTTAACGTATGTTTATAACGACCCGAAAAAGTAGATTTTAAGCAATAGTGTATCTTATTTCAGGACGTAAGGCAGTGTCCCAAGTTGTCATACCAGGTACTCGAGTTGAGTATCTGGCCTATGACCAAGTGTTTAACTACGATAGACCGATAACCTATGGGTAAATACCTTAAATTATCTACAAGCGATGGCCGTTTTCGACTAGTCCTTGAGTTCGTACCATTTTAACCAATGTGATGTTATGGTATTTGTAAGCCCCACCTCGATTGGTCACTTGTTCGACGGAGAATTATTTTCAATACTTGTTAAAATAGTCCCAGTCGAAAACGGCCATAATTTGTCCATTTATTTTTTGATAGTTTACATAGTCATCCAATTTCATACCAGTGTTGTGCATTCAGTGAAAGAAAGGTAGTGGATTATAACCATTTTTTTCCAATTTATTCTGCTAAGCTAAATGGGACTCTATCTGTCCTGTCATTATAAGAAAAGAAGAGAGAAAAACTCCAGTGGTACTTGAAACCATAATTATCTCAATAGCCATTGGTGTACAAATCAGACTTATCCGCACACATAAGGGCTTCCGTTCCTCTGTACAGAATATTTTATTGTTCTGCTATAAGCATCCCAGAGTATTGATAAATGTTGCATATTTATTCTATATTCAACGTGTCACTTGAAAAATTATCAAGAATACAAACTCAAGTCAACGGGATACTTTAAAATAACGAGGAAAGAAAAAGAAAGTATAAACTTGAAAGTGGTGTAAATGTGATCTTAGGGCCAATTTATTTCTGCCCGAACGGGTCCCGATTATAAAGATTGGAAAAATCGGGACCCGTTCGGGCCAGAAAAAAATTGCCCTTTATCTTTCTGTTGTTCTTTGGTGTTTTCGTATAGGTATTCCAACCCAATAAGAATTGACCCGGGGCACGAACTCAAACTGACCTGCCATTTTACGTCTACGTCACGTACAAAGACAACGTATTACGGCGAGGGAACAAATGACGAAATGTGTTTTGCCTTCATTACGTACTATCCAAAGGAAAATCTTTATACGTCAAGTAAGTGAAAACAAACACGTAGTTGAACCATAACCTAACAGGGAAATGGGTCATCTGGCAAGTAAGAAATATAGGATATTGAATGCGAGGTCATTGAATACGGAATTTATTAAACGAGTCATCTATAACGCCGAGTTTTTATCTGTTTTGGATGACGAGTTTAAACAATTCGGTATTTAATGAACATTATTATTAGAATTTTATTTATGATATGATATGAATTTTTGCAATAAATCGAGGAAATTCTTGATATTTATATTTCAAGTTATTCCACGAAATATACAACGCCGTTTGCGAATTGACGTCATCAAAATCACAATGGCGTCATTTTCGCAACGAAAATATAACGTTCTTAACTTCTTAGCTCATTTGCATTTATTATTCCACTAATGTAGTAACACCCGAGTATCAAAAAATTTCAGCGGGTTTATTTCACTCCCGCGACGTAGGTCATATTATAAATATACATTCTGGGCAGGCTGCGCGTTTTACATCATGAGCATGTTTGTCAACTACAATCTGTTCAAGACAAACTAAAACATTTTTCATACGGGAAAGATAGCTTGAAACACAAAGAAATCCCCCGAAAAGAAACCATGGATTTAGTTAATAATATGGATCGTGATGAGAAAAGTGACATTAAGTCTCCCGATAGTGTGCAAATCAACAGAAATTATGACGATAACCAACAATACCCAGAGTCGCAAATTCAAGCTACACAAACACAACATGATATATCCGAGGATGCTTTTATTCATGATCGAAATCGAACTCTAATCATTGGTGACTCTATACTTAAGGGGATAAATAAACGTGGTCTCAATAGGAAAACAGATGTATGGACACTGCGCGGAAGAAAATCAAGTGACATAAAATCAAAACTACTCGAAATGGACTTGTCATCCTACAGAAATCTTGTCATTTACATTGGCGGTAATGACGTTTCGGAGGGTCTGTGTCAATCCGTATACAATAATTTAATGTCAATCAGTTCAAGTATAGGTACACAGTGTAATGTTTACTTGTGTACCGTTTGTCCAAGACAAGATGTCGATGTTGTACCGGTGAATGACATCATCAGACAAGTCAGTGAAAATTCCAGTGCGGAAGTAATAGAATGTCACCAGTCTTTTATCTTCGCAAACGGAGAAGCTGCGCGTCTACTATACGCTCGTGACGGTATTCATCTAAACGACAGAGGATCCAGTGCCTTGGTCAAAACAATAAATGGCCAGATATCAATTATCAAAGGTGCCTTCCAAGCAAACTATTACAGTGTAAATAGTAATTCGCAAAATCATACGAACAAACGACAACAATACTCAAGACCGCATGGAGTAAAACCTTCATACAATGATAGACAAAACCAACCAAGACATGTAAGGACACATTGTTTGAATTGTGGATTAGACAATCATTCGACTCACGAGTGTTACCGTTATGAACAATATTGCTATATATGTTGGAATAATACTCATGAAACAAGACGTTGTAAATTTAACCAGTTATCGGGTCATTACGATTCGGCCTTAGAAAATCATAGTTATTAGGACATTTCTGACGGATACTCAAACATTACTCATTCCAATACCATAAACATACACAACATGGGCAATATAACCAATTTTTTTCCAGGATCTAATTTTAACTCAAATCTTTGCCATAACCGTGAATATTGTAACTCAAATATCTTAAGTAAGAACGCTTATCAACCTCTGAGCGCCATATGCATTGAATGTAATGAGTTCCCATGCACATGTTCCTTATTCGACATCCGAAATTCAACAAATAATTGTAACGATGCATTGCAGGGCAGTCAGAGAAACAGAAATCAAAATGGAAATCGAATACTTACAAGTAAAAGCGAAAAGACATGTGCATCAAACTTTTCGCCAAAAAATCAAAATGATAAAAACAAGGACAGCCCGTTTACATTCAAAATGAAGGGCACGCATATCTCTAATTTGAACATACACCATCTTTTACCCAAGTTAGACGAAATTAAATATCATCTAAATATGAACTTTTCGCTTGATATCCTAGGAATGTGTGAAACGTTTCTGCACGAAAACATTGAAAATAGTTATTTGAATATACCAGGGTATAATTTTGAAAGAAATGATCGAAAAAACAAATCGGGTGGCGGAATTATCGTGTACATCAATCAAAGTTTGCAATATAAAAGACGATCTGATCTTGAATTACCAGAGATCGAGTCAATCTGGATCGAAATAAATTGTCCAAAACACCAGTCATATTTGCTAAATTTTGTTTACCGACCACCTAACTCAAATCAGTCTTGGATAGATGTGTTTGCTAAACAGATTGAACAAGTCGATATATTAAATCAAGAGTATCACATTTTGGGAGATTTTAATATAAGATTTGAGGAGAAAAAATACAATGGGATGTTTGAAAATAAAAAATGGTCCGATCTTATTTCAAATTTCGATTTGCAGCAACTCATCAAAACCCCTACTAGAGTTACAAATAAAAGTAAAAGTATCATCGATCATATTTATACAAATTGTTCGAGAAACGCGTGTGAAGTATTTGTTTCACCTTTGTCGATAAGTGACCACAGCCCAATATGCTTTACTCGCACATCGAAAACTCCAGTGACAAAACCTGTTAATCTCAGCCATGAGTTATTAGAATATAGGTGTTTCAAACATTTTGATAGCAAAAGATTTATCGGCGACTTGTCGAATTCCGGAATAGAGCATATTGAAAAAATATCAAATCCAAACGAAGCTCTTGCTGAATTTTACCATAAACTTAACTCTGTTTTGACAGATCATGCACCCATGAAACAAAAGCGTATTAAACGAACGCATCAACCACATTGGTTAAACAAAGATATTAAAGACTTGATGAATGAAAGAGATAGAGCACATAAACGCGGTAATCATGTGGAATATAAATTACTTCGTAATAAAGTTAACAATCTGATTAAAAAAAAGTAAGAAAAATTATTTCAATAGCGCTGTACAGGATAGTCAAAATTCAAAGATATTATGGAGGAACCTGAAGGATATATCGCATCTTGGTAATTCAAATGATATTGCACTACCTCAAAAAATAACTAATCATGGCTCTGAAATAAAGGGTAATCTTAACATAATCAATGAATTGAATAATCATTTTGTAAATGTCTCCGACATTATCAATAAATCAAAATTTTCAAATGAAAACTTCTTGAACTTAGAGAAATATCTTAATGAAAAGTTAAAACAGGTTGAATTCAAAATTCCTTTTATTACAGCGTATGAGGTGAAGAGTATAATTAAAAAACTTGATTCAGGTAAAGCAACAGGTTTAGACGGATTAGGACCAAACATTTTAAAACAATGTGAGGATACTATTACTTCACCAATAGCGTCAATTATAAACAACAGCATTGCATCCGGTATATATCCGGACGAGCTAAAAATAGCTAGAGTAATTCCAATATTCAAAACCGGGGAAAGAGATGACCCAAATAATTACAGACCAATTTCAATTTTACCAACTATTTCAAAAATATTTGAGCGTCACATTGCCTCTCACTTACAACTTTTCTTTCGAAATACTAACATTATCAACAGATCCCAGTCTGGTTTCAGACAAAATCATTCTTGTGTAACTGCCTTATCTAAGATGGTTGATTCTTGGATTACAGACATAGATGAGGGGAAATACGTCGGTTCAGTTTTTCTGGATCTACGAAAAGCCTTTGATCTAGTAGATCACAAAATTCTGTTACATAAACTGAAATTATATCATTTTTCTAAAGATGCACATAGCCTTATAAAGTCTTATTTGTCGAATAGAAAACAGTTGGTTAAGGTTGCGAATTTAAAATCTTCCATGCTTCATATAAATTCTGGAGTTCCTCAGGGATCAATACTTGGCCCTCTCTTATTTCTTATATATATAAACGATCTTAGTTTATCTTGTCCTGAGGTTGAAATGGATTTGTATGCTGATGATTCTACTATGTACAAATCGAGTTATAAATTACTTGAGATACAAAATAAGCTACAGGATAGTCTTTTCTGCGTACAAGAATGGTGTACTATCAACAACATGTCTTTGCATCCTTCAAAAACAAAATGCATGTTAATGGCGTCGAAACACTATCTAAATGATGGAAAAAGCTTAACCCTAAAAGTAAATGGTTTGAAACTTGAAAATGTGTTTGAACAAAAGGTTCTTGGCGTTTTTGTAGACAACAAACTTAACTGGCATCGCCAAATTGACCATGTATGTAAAGAATTAAAGAAGAAATTTGCTCTTTTCAAATGCATTTCATTTTATCTTACTATGGAAACAAAACTCTTATTTTACAACGCGTATATATTGCCTATTTTGGACTACTGCTGTATAGTTTGGGGAAAAGGTAATACAAACTATGTAAATAAAATCTCTATCCTCCAAAAGAGAATTGCCAGACTTATTCTTGCAAAACCTTCAAACTCACCATCAGCTGAATTATTCAAGGAATTGTCATGGCTTACTTTTTCAAACAGATGCAAGTATCATACTGCAATTCTTATCTATAAAACTCTTAATAATAGTGCGCCAGATTATATGTTTGATATTGTTCATTTATCAAGAAACTCAGCTTATTCTCTTCGCTCAGAGACTAAAAACGACCTTGTTTTAACCAAAACACCTAAAACGAAAATCTATAATGATAGTTTTAGCTACTACAGTATTAGCGTCTGGAATGACATACCTGTTGATATTAGAAATGTATCACGTCTTGCTTCATTTAAAAAGAAAGTCAAACAATTTTTCTTCTCTATGAAACAATGAGATCTTGATTCCTAAAATCTATTTCTTATGAGCTACACAATGTAATTAACGCGTTTGAGTATCTGTCAGTAATACAACTCATTTAAATGTGATGCTTATGTATATATCATTTTTTTCAGTTTTTGGGCGTGCGTGTTTGCACATGCGCGGATGTGTGTGAGTGTGTGCGTATGTGTTTGACTTAAAAAATATTTTGTGGGAAAGTGCATGAGTGTTAATTTGATTCTCTTAAACGAATTTGTTAGAAGGCCATGTTGAAAATAAGCCTTGTTGTCTTAACATGTTACCTTCTTTAAATAAAGTTATTATTATTATTATTATTATAATCAAAATTGAGAACTCTGAAATGGTAACAGGAAGATCAATTGATCCTCAGTTTCCCGTCACATATGTCGGAATACCACCAAAATAAGACTTTACAAACGTTCTGAGCAAGTTTGAGCCAAAATGGTGACTTCTAGAGTGATAACAATGAATTGTTAACGATTGCCAACGTACAATCAAGTAGGCCCATAAGCTCACCCTGAGCACGACGTTCTAAGGTGAGTTGAGAATATCGGCTCAATGAAATGCGACATAATAACAGACCCGTTAAATAAAAGTCGCTTTATGAACGACAGGCTAAATATACTAATGTACAAAAGTCTTGTCCGGTTTCGCAAATATGCAAATAAGGCAAATATCTTTTGTGAGAAAAAGAACTTGAATGAATGTAGCAGTATTGTAAAGTAGATGGTTAAACCTTCAAATCTACGATAGATTAGTAAAACCTTGATCTACGATGTAAGGAACAAAACGACGTAATAACCAGCGCGTCAGATGATGAAATTTCAATTCGGTCTTATCCAAGCTAGGGCAAAATTAAATGAACAAATATCGTGCATACTTCTACACAGTATCCTCCTTCATGACTTCGTGCATAGATTTTTCTTTAAAAACGGAAAGGCGCCAATACCACGTTGTTTTAACTGCTGTACTTACGTCCTTAAAACGCGGTCTGATGAACACCAAAATTCAGGTAAAAGATGTTTGCTTCATTTACAAAGCATGATTAACTAAATGCGTGTTTCGATGATCCAAAAATGGCAGAAACGTTTTTACTATAATTATGAGCTAACAAAAAAAACTGCAAAAACATAAATCGTATGCTAAAATGAAAGTAACGCTTCTGAAAGGCAACCAATTTTCTATCAAGTTTTTTTTTTTTCTTATATTTTCTTATTGGATTATCAAAACAGAAATGCTGTCATTCAAAATGTAACTATGCCAAGTCGTATGCAGCATGAAAAAGTGTGAAACGTCATTAAGGTCGTTGGGACTAAATCAACGTCATTTGGTATCCAATGGCGGTAAAATAGTGTACATATTTTGAAGATAGTGCCGATAATGCTAAGCAATATTTTCAAGTCATTATCTTTCAAACTTAAAAGCAAAACAAAACCGGACAAAACTGTTGTCCTTAGGTATAATTTCAGTCTTAAAAAAAGACCCTTTCAATAAAAGGTGTCTTACAAAAGACCCAATCAAAATCCAGTCATGTACAAAAATGTTTTAAACAAGAGGGTCAGAATGGCCCTAGATCGCTCACCTGAAATTTATTAGTTCAGTGGAACTCATCCAAGTAACTCTCTTGCAAAGTTTCATTCACATTTGCCTAATTGTTGAATAGGTGATTTTATTCCAAGATCTTAAAGTGAGAATAGACGCTGCCCACCCATTCATTACTGAGGAGACTCAAAATTAACTCCTCCCTGCCACGCCAAAGAACATTCTGGTAAAGTTTTATTGGAATCCGCCCAGTGGTTCAGGAGGAGATGTCGTTCAAAGATTTCGGGCTCAAAATAAGCCCCCTTGCCACGCCCATATTGATGGGCCAAGCAAAATCGTGTGAATTATTTTTCAAAAGGGTCTCCCAAGGAACATTCTAGTAAAGTTTCATAGAAATCGGCCCAGTGGTTCAGGAGGTGATTTCGTTCAAAGATTTCGGACTCAAAATAAGCCCCGTCCTGCCACGCCCGTATTTATGGGCCAATCAAAATTTCGCGAACAATTTTTGAAAGGGGTCATCCAAGGAATATTCTGGTAAAATTTCAGTGGTTCGGGAGGAGATTTCGTTCAAAGATTTCGGACTCAAAAATTAGCCCCGCCCTGCCACGCCAATATATTTATGGGCCAATCAGAATTTCGCAAACAAATTTTAAAGAGGGTCATCCAAGGAACATTCTGGCAAAGTTTAATTGAAATCGGTTAAGGGGTTTTTCTAAATTGTTGACGACGGACTCAGGGTGATCTTAATAGCTCCCCTTAGCCACGTTGTGCTCAGGTGAGCTAAAAAGAGACCCGTATCAATGTAGATACTGGTATAAAGTCTGCGTAGTCTGAATTCATCTTTTTTTAAAGCATGTGTTATCTATTTTGAAGTAATTGTCGCTCACCTTCTGGCCATAACCTTCCAGTTACTTCAACTCTTTTAATTGTTTCTGTTTTTTAGGCTGCGTTTCTCATGGCGATATTGATCAATGCGAATTCGGCGACCCAGTTATTAAAGGATGTAACATGTCAGTGATTAATGACCCAACGTAAGTACCAAATGCTTCGCCCCTTTTCCATCGTAACTGTTTATTAGTGCAAAATTTTCAACAATTTGTATGCGTAATCGGGGTGTAACAAGCTGAAAGTCAAATGTACGCAAGAAAATGTGACCCGTCACGCGAAAAGGGACCATCTGGGTAGTGCGTAACGTGTCGACCCTAGTCAGACTGCGCGGACTGACTAGGGCCAAAACTTTTCGCAATGGGCGTTTTTTTCTGAATCTAGAATGTTCAATTTACCTTCCGGTGAAAGAATTTTTGGAATGCGACCTCTGAATGACCAATGCTGGGTCCAATCGCTTTTTAGCTCGGCTGTTTTCGAAGAAAACCAGAGGTATTATGTTCACCATGTCGTCGTTCGCATTGTCGTTGGCGTAGGCGTTAGCGTGACAAACTTTAACCTTGGTCATAACTTTTGAATGGTACCAAGGTCATCAGTCAAAATCAATGTCATTTTTCAAGGTCGAATTTCTTAAAAGAATTTAATCTTGGTCATAACTTTTGAATGGTAAGTCATAGAACCTTTAAATTTCGCATGATCATTGCTTGGGACAAGACCGTTCTGTAGGTACCAAGTTCAAGGTCATCACTCAAAAGTCAAGGTAATTTTTCAAGGTCAGATTTGTTTTAAAAAAATTAACCTTGATAATAACTTTTGAATGGTAAGTCATAGAGCCTTCATATTTCACATTATCATATCTTGGGACAAGATATTTCTGTAGGTACCAAGTTCAAGGTCATCAGTTAAGGTCAATGTCATTTTTTCAAGGTCAAATTTGTTTACGTTTTTTTACCTTGCTCAACACTTTTGAATGGTCAGTCAAAGAGCCTTCATATTGCACATGATCATTGCTTGGGACATCACCTTTCTGTAGGTACCAAGTTCATATAATTATTTGCTTTTGCCTAAGAAAATATTAACAGCCGAGCGTTGGCACACGCTTGCGGTGCTCTTGTTCAAATATTCATTTTACAAAGTTCCCAGATGGTCCCTTTTCATGTGATGGGTCACAAATGTAATAGGCGTCATTTGAGGTCGTAACCAGCTACGGGGGACAGCTTTGAGAGGGATAACATAACTTCTATATACTAGATTTCGTTTGTTTAATTTGCGTTATGATTAGCTTTCAACCTTTTCTATCAGTTATATCTCGGCGACTGGAACACCTAACAATGGATGCCTGGTATTTGTCACACCAAGATTCAGGATTCTTTATTGAGCATATTTGATCTTTACAGATCTTCATCTCAGAAATTTACAAACAATATAATATTGTATTAGTATAGTCGAAATATTCCTTTGGAGTGTTAGTGAATAAGGTAGTATCTAATATGAAAAAGGATAATCATTGATGGAATTGCGCAAATTTTTATCTGATATAAAAGGAGGTTGATGCAACAACTAATAAGCATAATTGATCTATCGTTCTTATTCCTTGCCACAACAGCCCCCTCACCTGATACAGGTCACCTATTTGTTGTATATTATTTATTGCCGATCGACAACCACACCATCACAGCCACGAAGTAATATATTCGTGAATGTGTTGCTGCGACGGCCCATCAACATTCTGGTACTCATAATAGTAAAGATACCATTGTAAAGTATTGATTTAAAAAAAAAAAAAAAAAATGGAGGGTGAACCCACAATGCTTAACTTTCAAACAAAGTTCCATGGTAAGATAAAAAGTTTTTTTTTTTTTTTTGTGAATAGTTAATTAAAGAAAGGCGCAGATTAAACGCTTCAACAACAAACTTTACCAAGTTTTTACTGAATAGTACTGTTGTCAGTGCTCATAAGATCAAATGAATTTGCAGCATGAAGTGAGTCACTGACCACATAAGGTCACATTGAGCACTTCGTGCTCTGATTAGCTAAAATGGTATAAAAGTCCATATTTTTGTTGTTGTTTTTGTCTTTCCCATTTCTTTTATTGTCGTTTCTAGACACCCAGACAACGCGGCCAGGTACCTGTCCTTAATGGAGAACTGTCAGATCGGTTCATGCAAGAAGGAATGTAAATCAGTAGTGACGCAGATCAACCAACACCCTTGTTATAGCGGCTCTATGCGCACCCTACTGTACGAATCTACTAAATGGATCCAGGATGAGACACAGCGAGCTCAGATCGACCGATTTTGGGCGTGGTTACGATCCTGTGACGGCGAGCTAGCCGCAGAAGCTTGTCAAAACCCAATCATAAATACTGATGTTAGCGACTCAGCCGGCACGCTAGTTGCTAATCTGCTGATTGTTGCTTTATTTGCAGTCATAAGTTTAATATAAAAAAATACATAGACTGGTCATGAAGTGTATGTGATCCGTCAGGCAAAAAGGGACCATCTGCAGAGTACGAAAAGTAACGATCCTGCCCTGCTTTCAGGAGGGAAACTGTGCAAACTATTATCAAATTATTACCCTCTTTGCACGCGCACCTGCGTGCAAAGAGGGGTATAATTTGCAAACAGTGTGTCACGTTATGCGATCCTGAAGGCAGGACTGGCTAGACTCATTCGGAACACAACTTGGCCAATCGCACGATCAACATCGGATGTTTATAGACGGATTATTTCTAAAAACTACGGGAAAGCCTTGGAAACACTCGATGACGCCAGTTAAAATGGCGTTAGCCCTCGAAACCTCGAGTAAAAACATTCGACGTCACCAACGCTACACGTTCAAGTCACTGACGTGAAACCATCGTACCCTTATATGAATATCTTTAGATTCTAAGATAACGGCTGAAAATCTTAACTTTTGCCAACGATTCGTCATTATCAAATATTAAGATTTTTCAGCCGTTATTTACTACAAAAGATACAAATTTCAAGATAGCGCCGGTTTGTTCCGCGCTAGTTTTTTCTTACACTCTTTCCGCAAAAAAATTGCAAAACTTGTTACCTACCCATCCGCCTTACATACATCCGAGCATTCGGCAATCTTCGGGCGATCTCCGATCTTAAATGTAGGTTACGCAAATGGCCGAGTTGAGACGAATGACATCCGAGGTCTGTTGCAGTTTACGGGAACGGCCGAGTGACGTTCCGAATGTGGATAGACTGTGCAGGCTGAAAGAAATCAAAACTTGTCGGTCTTTCTCTCTCGATTTTTTTTCTAAATCTAGAATGAATTTTCTTTAATTTGAAATGCGACATATAATTACCAAGACTGGATAGAATCTCTTTGAAAATATTTCATGGAGGTACATAATGGTCCCGTTTCGTGAGAATCGCAATTGAAATAAACACAGCCAAACGTGTAGGATGAAATAAATCCGCGAATGTTAGAAATCGTCCAATTTCTGACATGTTTTGCAAAACGTTTTCTTCCTGAAAGCATGGCATGCCTGTGTTTCGATTGTACTGTCGTTTACAGATGATTTATTCTTTTAACTAATCATGTACGGTCGCTGGCGACAAGTAATAATGGATCAAATATTTACATAATCTTACATATGCATGTAAATTCAGAACGGCGAAAATAGGGGCAGAGTAGTAGTAAAGCTATTTGCATTAAAGTTTCTTGACAGATATTGTCAAGACTGTTATTTCCAATACCAAAGTTGTTGTTTTTTTCAATTTGAATATTCATATTTTGTACTAAAATATAATGCAGTTTTTGTAAACACGATTGTTGTTTATTTCTTATAATCCATGATTTTAGCCTTGGCAGTGTGGAGCCTAAGTAACTGGTCCGGTTGCAATCAAGGTTACGTTACGTGCACAGCGGTGTATAATTTGAAAACTGTTTTACATCGTTTAATCATCTTCAAGGCAGGTTAATTTAAATCTACTCACTTTTATAAGTAATCGACTTATTTCAATCGAAACGTTACATCGTCGCTGGTTAACCAAAACCTCGTAACTTCAGCTTGAGCAAGCTAAAGTTACGAGGTTTTGGTAACCGAACGATGAAATATGTTCGCTTTTGCCGAGTAAATTATCCCTTTTGTTTGAGAATGCACTAATTTCAATCCATTTACGATCGTTGCCGGCTATCTTTTGAAAGCAGCCAAAATTTGAAAAGTAAACTCTCCAAATAACGTCACGGCTAAACTATGCCCTACAAGGTGAATAATAACGAAGAATACTCACTTCAAAAGTCAATATAAGGGACAAATCTATAATAAGCTACAGGGGGAGCAACAGAAATCCGTCACGCTCCCCGTGGCTTTAGACTGGTCTCACTATCGATATCATATGCTATGATGAGTCGACAGTGGCACCAGTCTAACCGTGGCTTTTCATGGTTTCCAATCAAAAGTTTTGAAATTTCGAATATTCATAGAGAATCAGAAATTGCCGATCACGAGAAACAAATAGTATTACTAAAAGTGTCATAACCTATCACCAGTACATCGAGTATCAAGTCAATCGGAAATAAGGTGACAGAGCTATGCTCCGGACAAAGAAGTGAACGCGAGCAGCCACATGGACATCAAAGTTGATCACATTATACGTCTTGCCTTTCGAAGGGTTTATTAAGATAGTGGGCCCGTAATAGATCCGCAACTTTTCAGGAGTAATGAACTTTAACAGTGTTAACCGAGGTTTCCTAATGATTTTCATTAAGAAACCTCGTTCAACATTGTGAAAGATCATGAGTTCCGAAATGTTGCGGAATTTTTACTGTTCAACTACCTTAAAATCGAATATGCACTTGATGCGATGTACAACCAACTAAAATGTAGGCAACTATCGTTTTGCAAGCTTCTAGATCTCGGAAATACGGTAGTGAGATTTTGTGTCTTAACTTGTGTAAACGCAACTAAGGCCAGGATGCGGATTAGCGTCAGTCTAAGGTAAAAGGTGATTACAAGTGACATATTTGATGTTCTTGTATCCTGCTGTCGTCGCAAAATTTGCCCAATTGATCATGTTGATGCCAGTTTCTCTCTCTCTCTCTCTCTCTCTCCCCCCCCCACACACACACACACACACACTCCCAATCTTATAATGATAATCGTCTTGAAGGGCTAACATACAGACGCACTTACGCACATACACCTCGCTGTCATTATGATAACAATGTCGGTGAAATTTAAAATATAACTATTCAATGTAGCAGAAACTTTTGTGGACAAAAAGATTTTTTCCATTTTAACAATATTTTATACAATAAACAGCAACGAGAGCGACGTCGTTGCCTGCGCCCGGCTGTTGGGTGCTGGATAATGGATAATCAAAGCGCTAAAAGCGCTGAAGGCCTAGTTTATAGAAAGGCAAGGTGACATTTGAAGGCATGCACTCCAATTTCTTAAGCTTTTTAGAAAGGCTTTTTAGGCGAGGAAAACCAAGTGTTCCATTTACCCATAGGGATCGAAAGTCACATTCCGAACTCACTTCAAAAGAAAAATGTCGAACGGTATGCTCACTACATGGCGCTGAGTCCGCCAAAAATAACTAATTCCCAAGGTATAGATTACTACGCCCAATACTGCTTTGCAGACAGGCGCAATTCGCGTTTTCTAATTTAAGTTGAGTTGATTGGTTTGCCACTTTGTCAGTCAATTTATCCATTCGATCATTCCGTCTGACAATCGTAGTACTGTTGTTTTTCAGGGGGCACAAGCTCGTCGGCTCTTTCTTTTACATTGAATTGAATTCAATAAAAAAAATATTTTACTGTGGGAACACAAGAAATTGATAGGGTCAATTTCTCCCTTTCCAACAATATGGTCCACCCTATACTCATATACTCCCTATTATTTTTTTAATTCTACCCTAGATATATATCAAATTACACTCATGTTGATTTATTGTCTACAACCTGTTCCAAGTTGGCCCAGTTAGCAGCATTTTCTTCTATTCCCAATTAGAAAGGTCATCTGTCAAGATCAAATATAAAAGCTATGTATCTTTAACACAGCAGTGATTTTGGAAGTTATAAGTTAGTAAATATCTAGTATACATGATAAGGGCAAGGTAAATAATCAAGGTTATATTCCAGAAAATTGACCTAGTGTGTCGTATCGCCTATTCAGTTCCCTCGCCCACAGTACTTTCAGTACTTTGATTTTAGGACAGCGAAGTGATATGCAAGCACTGTTCAGTTCGTGTCGCACAAAAGATAATGACGTATAATATACCTACTTTTTGCGCGCGCATGGGCACAAAAAGCTACGTAGTACACACATTGTTCGGTTTTTGACTCGATTATCTTTTTCTTAGGCAATTTGCAGGTTGTTTCCTATGGCCTGCTAAACCAGTTACCGTTATTTCATTGAATTGAAAGCGCAACATGAGAAAAGCTCAAAAAGCTCTAAATTTACACAGAGCTCAAAGTATTGTCAATGTAGCGATTTTTGTCTCATGGGTCGTTAGCTGCAACATAGACTAGGAAAAAAACTGAAAATGTTCGACAATTGTGCGCGGCATATGACCCTAGAAGAAAGTGATAGAGCTTATGTATGCAGAAAAACGGTTCCTAGAAACAACACCTAAAACACGTTTTTTTTTCAAAAATGCATAAAATGTAGACTGATAATTCCCGTTGAGCTACAAAATGTAGGATATGTGAAAAAAATCAGTTTGACACATCGTTTTTTTCACACCAGACAATATTTGAGCATAATCGCTAGATCAAATGGTTTGCCGGTTGAATTTTGACACCATTTTACCATGCCTCCTATTGTTTCTGTTACTCCTGTAGTCAAAGGTCACACAAAATTGACAATGTTTTCTGATTTTTTTCTTGGTCAGGGTTGCAGCTAACGACTTGCGTACTTTGGTTTGTTGAAAGTGTATTATCCCGAGCTCTATTAAGATTTAGAGCTTTTTGAGCTTTTCCTTTCTTACACATCCAAATTTGGTAACTATTTGTAAATCATAATGGAAATCCATGTACATTATGCTTAAAAATTCACACATCAAATTTCATTAAAATGTTAGAACTTTTAAAAAAGTTATCGTCATTTTTAAAGTGGCCGGTTAGGACTTTTGGCCAGTATATAAGTCCCTTAAACATAAGTCGCATAAAAAAGTTATCCTCCTTGATAGTATAGGTTGCTCTTTTTAAAATGAGCATGTATGCAGAGTCCCAAGATAATGTCTTTGATAGATTAAGAATTATCACAAAATGTCAAAGTTTACCCACGACGACGCTGACAACAACGACGCCAAGACAATGTAGAGCTATACCTCAGGTTTTCTCCAAAAACAGCCGAGCTTAAAATTAAGGATCTGTAGAGGAAAAGGGTTAGACCGCATTAGACTGTCAGCTATTATACAAATACATTCTTTGAAAAAAGGAACTTTACATGACTTACTGAGGGCTGTAGTGTCTCCATGAAACCATATATAATTAAACTATTACACGAACATTGAAAGCAATATGCGTAGGTTTATGGTGGGTCAGAACCGGATGTCTGTAAAATGAGGGTTTTATTGGTGGTAAAAGGACAAAGGGGTCGATTTCAAAAATCACAGAAATGAAAGAATGTGTATCGGTGATGTTTTAATATGGGTCCTTGAAGTTTTCATACTTTTAGTCGGTCCAATATCATAAGTGACCAATGTCTGAGCTAAAAGCCAATAATTGTCAAACAGTTATCTTTCCTTTGATGAAATGAATGAAAAAATATGCGAAGGTAACAACGCATCTACATGATGTCACACTCGGCCTATCTCATCTCGACCGACACCTCTAGTGTTTGCGAAACGACTGTTGTTAATTTATATGGATATAAACAGACATGCAAGCTCCATGCATACCTGTAGTCTGATTTGTGCGTTTTTTCGATTGCTATGGCATACCCGTTTTCAATAAAAATATGCATACAGTTTTGTTTTTGCGTGCCAATGCTTAGGAATGAGTGTGACTGAGTAACAAAAGGCACCCAAAATGAACTTTTGGTGGCTCAACACGAGTATGTGACCAAAACTAGAAGTGACAGATGCACTAGCCCGGGCTCACTTCAATCGCTCAAAATCCTGCGTCTATGTATTCTCTGTTTGCCTACAGTCAAGGATAGTCATTCAAAACAGGCCAAGAAGTATGTTAAGTTTCTTTTTTGCTAAGTATAGATAATATCAATTCAATATTCATTTTTTTAACTCCACTGGTCGACGGTCAGCGAGCTATTATCATGCCGCTGTGTCCATTGTGTGTTCGTCCATGTGTAAACTTTTTATTTTAAACATCTTCTCCACTTTAACCAATGGGAGGTATTCAATGATACTTAGCAAAAATGATCCTTAGGTGACCGTCTTATCTATTTGTTAAAAAATAATTAATAAACCCAAAACTGACAACATGAAGGTCCCGGGTTTGATCCCAGACGGCGGCACTCATTCTTTTCGACTATTTGTCTCCCACCAATGGGTCTATAATGATTGACCTATGTTGGACAGCAGCTGGAGGCTAGGAAAGAATGTAATGGTAGTACTGGAGTGAGAAATACCATGAATCCATTGTTAAGTGCTACAACAACCAGGATATAACTGCAAGATTGTTGAAAGCGGCGTAAAACCCTATTCAAACAAACAAACCAAACAAACATCATAAGATTCAATAATAAATATTTTTTATGAATATCCCCTTTTCCTGAAAATTAACTTACAAAGAAGGGGTTTTTTTTAAGACAGTCCCTCCAAAAAGTGGTTGCTTAAGGACGATTACTAGAAATAATTTTCTGAGATAGATTTTTTTTATTTTTTCATATTTTGTAGATTAAAGTATGCCGATTGCAAAATTGGAAAGAAAAAAGGGGGTCACCGAATCAGATTTTTCGTAAAACGTCATAGAATGCCATAGGTATCGAGTAAATTTTTGTCCGATTTTTTCGACGATTTTCATTTCTTGGTAATGACATAAAACTATAACACAATCAAATCTAATCGAACAACTCATATCAATTATATTTTAATTTCATAGATAGGAAGTTATTTGCACTGAATCTAATATACAATTATTGATTGAAAGGAAAGATAATGATTGTTAACGTTTTTTCCCAATGCGTAAATACTGGTATATCGAAAATGAACGAGAATATTTTCAAAATTTATTACTTTTGATTAAATTCCTCAAAAACTCTGAGATAGAAAATTCTTTTTTTCTATATTTTGTAAATAATTATATGTTCATGTGATATTCACATAAAAAAGGTATGGCCACCGTGCTAATTTTTTAGAAAAAAATGCAAAATTCTAGGTCACCCAGTTTTGACGCTGAGGAAAAAATCACTCAAGATTCTTTTTCTCGTGCCAATTTTATGTACAAAATCAATGATATTCAATCCTTCTTAAATTAATCGATTGTGAAGTTAAATTCCTCAACAATTAGGTTATAACTTTGTTTTGGATCAACGGATCCCAAGATCAAATCATATGAAAAGGTCAAGGTCATATATCAAGGCCAGCGTTACATTAATCACGCAAAAATCTAGTATTTCAAAAATCTTCAAGCCTGTTGTAAATAAAATACTCACATATCGAATAATAATTGATCTTGTCAATAAGCATCATCAAATTTCCTGATCGAAGTCATATGATGTGATTAAGGTCATCTATCTCGCTCTCACAACCCCATCCCCCAATAAAATTTCAAATACACCAAGGTCTGTTAAGAATTTATTCAAACATTGGAAATTAATAATCTGACAAGATCATTTGACAACGACAGGATCGTTTATCAAGGTCAACCGTCAAAATGAAATGTGACAGTTACATGTAGCTATCGGATATACGACTGATAACATTGTTTGATGTCTCATTATGCGCGGGAACGTTAACGTCACAAATACCTACAAAAACGACGTTGATGTCATATCCTTTATTCTATAAAATAAAATGGGTGCGATAATTTATATAATTATGTTTAAGTGACAGGATTAGTTGATTGTCTTCATGAAAGCATTTTCCGCGAAATATAGAAATTAAGAGGGGTATTGTAGTGTTTTTGTTACGTCCGAGACAAGTGCAAGTTTGGAGGGCATACTCCTTTTTGAAGAGTTTGATGCGCAAAGACGTTGCGCAAGAATGAACTCCGGAAATCGTCCTTAATAGAAGTGGTTGCTGAATAGAATTGGTCGCTTGAGCATTATCACTTGACCATTATTAACTGTAGTTGATGGGTGACATAAATGCTGTAACAACAATTGCAGGATCTTGGTGGTCCTTCATTTCAAATGATTTACAATATGGCGGACACTTATGGCTATCAACATCTAACTTCCTGTTGAAATGAATGATATAATTGGTCAATCAATGTTTTGATTGGCAGCTGTGATCTGTCAATGAAAGTACTGAAGGTGGTTCAAGGTGGATCACTCGTATTTTTGATGGTATCTGAAGCTTTACTTGCTGCCTCTTTCAACAGGGTGTCATCATTCAGAAGTCTATTCAAGGTTTCTAGGTCTAATTCAAGAAGCATACCTGAAAGTAAAACAAACTTCAATTTTAACAAATCTTAACTTTACGCCCAACAGTGCCTGTCCAAGTTCCTAAAATTGTTTTCCAACAAATTGGTCTGACCTTATGTTATGACCCCAAAACAATATGTGCTTCCTTGGGTCATGGGTAACAATTGTATAAAGTTTTATTATTCCAGCCCAATTGGTTTTTGAGTTAGAGTCCAGTAACAGTTTTGGAAAATGCTGATCTTTACATTTGACCTTCATCTCCAAAACACAATGGGGCACCTACTTGGGTTATGACCAAGTTGCAACAATTGTATAAAGTTTCTAAGTCAATGGGTTCTTGGGTTACAGAATGGACAGATAGACAGACAGTTACACATGGTGAAACCCTGATTTCCCCCTTCTATGAAGTAGAGGAGGGTATAATAAGCAAGGCTTTTGGTTGACTCTAAAAAAGGATTTAACTTTAACAAATCAGAAAATATCATGCTTTTGAACCTAAATATATTTATACCCTTCGACCCCTAAATTATTAGGGAAATAATTTAATTTTATTTATTCCCATTAATTTTTGTGCATTCTGATTGGCTGAAAATTGGTTTTATTCTTCAATAATTTTGAGTATGCAACCATTTTTAAGCTTGCGCGCTAAGTAGTTCCTCCTACGCACATTCATACAGTGTGATTAGGTTTTAAGTTTTATACCTCCATGAAATCAACAAATACTCTCTTCTTCTCTTAAATGTAAATACATACTCTTGATATGTTCTTTTGGATACCTTCAAAAAACTATGTTAACCTTAAAACTTCTTGTCAAGGTAAGGCACCCACTCTTGAATTTCAAGAAGTTTAACAAACTGGGTTATATATTTTTGCAAAACATAAGCAGAGAAAGGCTTCTAACCTGTGATTTTTGATGCTCTTTCTGGGTAAAGCGCTTCAATTCTAAGAAACAGGGTTTCTCCAATACTCTCAATATTATCATCAAGGCTGTTGCTTTCTCCAGGATGTTCATTCACCGCCGTCAATACCCTGTAAGCTTTATCTATTGCAGCTTTGAACAAGATTTCAGATTTTAACATTTCTCTTAAGCTTGCCCTGTTCATTTCTAACAGCATGCCTGTAAAAAAATCAATGATGAGCTTGAATTAGAGGCCATACCCTTTTGCTCCATCATGGCATTTCGGTTTTAAGGTTGTTGACCCGTAATAGTTCCTCTACCTTTTGGAACTCAATAACTTTCACAATGTTGACCCAGGTTTCCTAATGAAAATCATTAGGAAAACTTTGTTTACACTGTTAAAGTTCATTAATTCCGATTTTTAAGGAAACTATTACGAGTTCACTACCTCAATAAATCTTTTTAAAGTGAAACTGTTTTTAGATTTACAGATGCATGGTAAACATTATTTTTCTGCAAAAATATAAAGTATTAGGCATAAAACAAACAGTAAAACATCCGCTGGCAACCTAAAAGTCACAACTGCAGCTCATTCAAGCTGTATTTACTATGTTTTAGTAGTCAATCCCCAAAAATGTTTGAGACAAAGTCAGAAAATGAAAGGCATTAACAGAACAATCCTGTCTATCAAATACCCAGTCCAAATTGGCAGTTCATATGAATGATTTTTACTAATGACCTTGACATTGATATCAAATGATGTGCATCAATGACGTGTAAACTCATGCCAAATATGAATATAGTATCACAAATACAGTCAACAACTATTCGAAGGACTTCAATCACAACAGCATTTTCATTTACAGACAATCATATGATGGGAATGGATTTGTGTCTGTGTATTTTCATCCATTACAAACAAATTCTTTTTTTCTGACAGATGCAAGATCTTCAGGAACACAAGTGCAAAATTACTATTTGTAGTTATCCAATGTATTGACACTGTATGTGGTAAATTCCAAGTTATATTTTTGCACCTCTAATAATGTGTTAATCAAAACTGTGTGCATGTAATGTTTTAAACTAAAAGTTGCAATTAGGGGTTTCACCTTCTGTATTCATCCAATTATACCATCAACACAATGCCTCTAGACTAATAATCTACGATAATTTACTGTAAGCAAAAAGTCAAAAAGATTTTTTTTGTTATTTTAAGCATACTCTTATTTATTTGAGTATTCGGATGTTAACACCATTTTGCAGTCAATGACTGTTTTATCAATTCTTTGTGAAAAGGGAAAAAATTGTAATTTTAGCTATTGCTTTTAAAATATTGAAAAACATCTTGCTCTTTTCATCAGTGTAGATCATAACTTAAAATATGATAGAGCCATCCACCAAATTACAACAAACGTAACATAATTCTCTTTTGAGCAAAATCATACAATTTTAGTTAACAATTCAGCACATTCAAATATTACAAAGTCAGTTGGCTAATCATTTTTTCAAAAGGGCATAATTTATGAATCTAAGCTGTATTTGATAATGGGTGCTGCATGTAAAGGACATCATGTTTAATTTAAAGGATGATTTTCAATGCACTTAGTTTTCTTTAGACAGACAGACTGACAACCGTAAAGCAATATACCACCAATCTATCAATTCTAGTAATTTTAGTAATTCTAGTTTTGGTATTACCTTATGTGATTGCTTGATAAAAGCCTAACAAATTCAATGTATACCTGTCAGTTTTGATACTTTGCTTGGGTACATCACAGAAATTCTATCAAACAGCAGTTGGCCCATCCCTTCATCATCATCATCATCATCATCATCATCATCAACATTTTGATGAACTGACGAAGCTCCATTTGAATCTGACTTCTTTACAGTGTGGCCTCCATGTTGGTCTGAGGAATTCACTAGAGTTGTTTTAGCTGTTTGAATAGCCCTATGTAGAAGACTGGTGTCATCAAGAAGATGTTGAATCATGTGGCAATCAGCCTCAAGAAGCATTCCTATGGAGATGCATTGAAACTTGTCATGCTAAATTAAAAACTTTTGAAAACACAAAATACAGTAAAATCAAAGTACTGAGAGCACAAGATTCTGTGAGTATCTGAAATCATTCTTTTGATATTCAATTTTGTAAATAACTCTGCCTTGAAAGGGGATAAATAAGTGACGTAGACTGAGATCAGGCTGCACATATCTTTGTCTATACCACCTTTTTATAAATGAATATTCTGGGTTCAGCTTGACAAGGGTTAAACAAGAGCACCGCCTACGGGTGAAACACTCGGCTGCAGGTGCTGAATAATGAAAAAAAATTAAGAGATATAACCAAGGTTAAGTTTGTCCCACCAATGCCAACACCAACGACCCCAAGGTGATCAAAATACCTCAGGAAAACAGCTGAGCTAATAAATACATAGAGCAAAAGAAGTACATATATAATTGATTCATAGATATACATGTATAACCTTAAGTACAAAGTTGTAGACTGTTCCAAATGGAAAGAGGTCATTAAAAACAGTTCAATGCAGTAAAACTTTTAAAACTTGCGACCAAAAACAGGACCACCAAAAAGCAGTTGTTGAAGAAAATGGTTGCTTAATACACATTTTGTTCACAAATTAGGAACATTATTTTTATTTAATTTGTAAGTTTTACTTTTAATTTTTAGATAATCCATTGTTGTTAAATGAGACTATTCTAATGAGTATTATCAACACAGGCTTCATTTAAAATAAGTTTTACACCAAACATTATCTGCTTTTTAAGATAGTTTGGTTGAAAGAAGGTGATTTTGAAAACAGTTGCTTAATAAAAATGGTTGCTCAATAGAAGTGGTCACCCATGCAAGATTGACTGTATATGGTTTTAAAAGTAAAATAAAAACTATTATGCTAGAAAACATTGAGAGAAAGGAAAAAATGCTTGTTACAAGTCAGACAAGGGAAATTTTGCTGTCATCTTGTCAATCCATTCCACCCATACATCTCATTCATCAAGTTGAATTTTTTGACCTGATCAAAATTATATCTGGGAATGGGCTCAGGGTTGGTGCTAGCTATTCAAAACAAGTGCATGTCGTAGTGTGATGCAATACAGGAGTCCCCCACCGGATAACAAACAAGAGTTGTCCGCGGACAACGTAGCTCGCCCAAACAGCTGCTTGTCACAAACAGCGCTTGACCGAAGATCAAAGTGGTTTCTTTCAATGTTAAAGACCATGATCTAATATATATCTGTTTGAGTAGTAATTAAGAAATATAAAAACTTTTTTGTTTTAATTGCATGTATAAGGTTAGGGTAAAGTGAAAGCCTACAAGCAGATGAGGTTACCAATGGAATTTCTTTGTATCAAACATGAAGTTTTTCTTTAAAATTTTTCAAAGTCCACAAAAGGTCAAGATCAAGGTCAAATTGTGAAGGACCTTGGTCTCTGTAGAAGCCTATCATCTAGTGAGTATGTGTATGAAGTAATAATGTCCCTGAGTAAAGCATTTAGAAAATATAAGCAAGGTTAAATTTTTGGTTAAAGTTTTTCAGTTGAAGTTTTTCCAAGTCCATAAAAGGTCAAGGTCAAGGTCAAATTGTCAAGGCCCTTGGTTTCTGGTGGAAGCCTTTCATCTGGTGACTTTGTATATGAAGTAATGATGTCCCTAGGTTAAAGCATTCAGAAAATATAAGCAAGGTTAAAGTTTTTGGTAAAAGAATTTTGGCTAAAGTATTTCTAAGTTCATAAAGGGTCAAGGTCAAATTATCAAGGACCTTGATCTCTCACAAAAGCCTATCACCTAATGAGTATGTATATGAGGTAATGGTGTCCCTAGGTTAAAGCATTCAGAAAATAATAAGCAAGGTTAAAGTTTTTGGTTAAAGTTTTCAGTTAAAGTTTTTCTAAGTCCACAAATGGTAAAGGTCAAGGTCAAATTGTGAAGGACCTTGGTCTCTGGTGAAAGCCTATCACCTGGTGAGTATATATATGAAGCTATGATGTCCCTAGGTTAGAGCATTAAAAAACAAGAGCTGTCACTGTAAGATGACAATGCCCCCGACACCGCTTTGATTTAGAAGTTATGGCCAATGTTAAAGTTTTTGGACGGAATGACGGACGGACGGACAGACGGACGGACGGACAGACAGACGGACGGACGGACAGACGGACGGACGGACAAGTCAAATTTATGATGCCTCCCTATCGGGGGCATAAAAATGCAAGGTTAAAGTTTTTGGTTAAAGTTTTTTGGTTAAAGTTTTTCTAAGTCCACAAAGGGTCAAGGTCAAGGTCAAGGTCAAATTGTCAAGGACCTTTGTCTATGGTGAAAGCCTATCACCTAATGAGTGTGCATATGAAGTAATGATGTCTCTAGTTTAAAGTTTACAGAAAATATAAGCAAGGTTAAAGTTTTTTTGGTTAAAGTTTTTGGTTAAAGTTTTTGGTTAAAGTTTTTTTGAAAGGGTCAAGGTCACAGTCTAAAGGTCATTTCGACATGGATGTTGGTCTCAAATGAAAGCCTATGCCCTTATGAGTGTTTCTGTAAAAAATAAAGCCTCTAGGATAAATATTGATAGAAATAAAAAACTTTAACCTAATGCGGACGCGGACACCAACGCTGACGCCGACGCCGACATCCGAGGGTATGACAATAGCTCTTCCGATACTTTCGTCCCGGGCGAGCTAAAAATCCTTTCTTATAATATATCTCCTACTTACTAGATCTATAACTGTATACACAATTTGAAGTTGCTAGCACATTAGGTTTTGAACAAAATGTCCCAACAAAAATATAAGAGTAAGAACAACCGATGGCAAAAACTCCAAAAGTGGGCGGAGAAGAATTATTCTTGTACATGCCACTTGTCCTCAATGAGATCTATAAGTGTACCAAGTTTGAAGTTGCTAGCACTGATGGCTCAGGAGATATGGTCCAAACAAAAAGTCAGGATAAAAAACAACAACGGACAATAACTAAAAAAGTGGATGTGGCAGAGTAACAGTTCTTGTGCATTACACTTCTTCTCAAGTTGCTAGGGCTTATGGATTAGGAGATAAGTACGGGACAAAAATGTAAGGATAGAAACAACAAAGGGCAATAACTCAAAAAGTGGACATGGCAGAGTGACAGTTCTTGTACATGACACTTGTCCTCAATGATATCTATAAGTGTAGCAAGTTTGAAGTTTCTAGCACTTATGGTTGAGGAGATATGATCCGAACAAAAATGTAAGGGTAAAAACAAGAAGGGGCAATAACTCAAAAAGGGTGTGTGACAGAGTAACAGTTCTTGTACATGACACTTCTCCTCAATGAGATCTATACGTGTACAAAGTTTAAAGTTGCTAGCACTTATAGTTTAGGAGATATGATCCGGACAAAAATGTAAGGGTAAAAACAAGAAGGGGCAATAACTCAAAAAGTGGGCGTGGCAGAATAATAGTTCTTGAACATGACACTTGTCCTCAATAAGATCTATAAGTGTACCAAGCTTGAAGTTGCTAGCACTTATAGTTTAGGAGATATGATCCAGACAAGAATGTAAGGCTAAAAACAACAAAGGACAATAACTCAAAAAGGGTGTGTGGCAGAGTTATGGATCTTGAACATGACACTTCTCCTCAATGAGATCTATAAGTGTACAAAGTTTGAAGTTGCTAGCACACATAGTTTAGGAGATACGTTCCAGACATAAATGTAAGGGTAAAAACAACAAAGGACCATAACTCAAAAAGTGGACATGGCATAGTAACGGATCTTGAACATGACACTTCTCCTCAATGAGATCTATAAGTGTACCAAGTTTGAAGTTGCTAGCACATATGGTTTAGAAGATATGGCCCGGACAAAAGTGTGACAGACAGACGGAATCAAGCAAACCTATAGTCCCCCAACCGGTAACCAGTGGGGGACTAATAAAGAGTTTTTGAGTCAAATTTGTCGATGAGGAGGTCGAAACGATCATATGACTTGATAGAAAGTAAATTTTTCATGGCTATTTTGCTATTACATTTCTTAATGTTGTCTCATTCACATCTTTATAAGAGATTCATATCAAATATGATTCTCGTAATAAGATATGAAGAAGGCAATTGTTTCAAATACATTTTTAATTTTGGGGCAGTATCAAAATGAAAAACAGAAATTTGAAGGGTCAAAATAACTCCCTGCCAGAAATTTCTAGGATTCAAAAACATGAAGTAATTTTTATATTTTTAAGGGTCAAAACCCTAGTTTAAGCAGGGTTCGACACTAAGGGGAGTCTTGAGTCTGAAACTCCTAATTTTGTAGATAGGATTCCTTTACTTAAAGTTTTTGCGAGTTAGGAGACTAGTGGACTCCTTAGTCATACAATATTTCCTCAAACAAATGATCAGAATAATGTCATTCTTTCCAACTATTTGGCTCTCACCAATGGGTTGACAATCGTAGACCTATGCGAGATAGCAGCTGGAGGCTAGGAAAGGATGTTATGGTTGTACTGGTGATAGAAATGCCCAGAATCCACCATAAGGTGCTCCAGCCTCCGTGATTAAACTGAAAAAATGTTGAAAGTGGCTTAAACTCCATTCAATCAATCCTAAGTTTCTTCCAATAAACTCTATTTGTTAAAGTCTCAGATCAGTTCTATACAAAAGTTGTTGCATATAACATATGGTTGTATCTACTTATCATTTTGATAAAAAAAACCATCCCATAATTCTGGGGAAATATTTGTGGAAAAGAAGAAATTGTTTGTAACAAGCAATTTCTTCGTTTACCACAATAATTTCCCTAATTTTAATATGAAAATTTAGACTCCATAATTTGAGCTTAGACTCCATTTCAAAAAGCTTGGAGTCTGTTTGACGCCTTTTTCTCTGAAGTTAGTGTCAGACCCTGAGTTTGGTCAAACACAATCCCTGGGAGTATGGACTAACCAGTTATTTTTCCAGTAAGATCTTTCTCTTCATCCTTAAGATGAGAATTTACTGCATAATATAGTTGGTCTGCTAAACAACTTTCACCAGAACCCATTCAATTAACCAGTTCCATTCATAGCCGTATTCTCTACACCATCTTTAGTTTTGTTTAATCTCTTCTTTATGAATTCTCATCTTAAAAAAGGAAAATAAATTTGAGTTAAATAGCAGTCCAGTAGTACTTATCTTTATACCTTGAAACTTTGCTTCAGAATGTATGTATATGTTACACACAAATGAGCTAAAATGGATGCCCCAGGAAAGAGCCCAAATATGACCCCATGGTCTCGATATGAAAAACTTGGTAGGGGCCAACTAGATAATGCCACATACCAAATATGAATGCTATGAGCCCTCTGGTTTCAGAGAAGAAGATTTAAAAGATTTTTGCTCTTTGATTTTATGTAAAAAGGGTTGTGCTCGGAAGGAGACCAAATATGATCCCAGGGTCTTGATATAAACAAACTAAGTAGAGGTTCATTAGATGATACTAAATACAAGATAAGGATGTGGTCTGCATTCCGTTTTTGGAGAAGAAAATTTTTGAAAATTTTCCTATTTTCGCCCTTTTTGTTAAGGGTGATGGGAAAGTTAAGGGTGGGTTTCATTTATTCAGGGATCATTTTTGGCGAGATCTGTGTAAATTCTCTCATTTTTCTGCCAGAAATCTCATCCAAATTGGCTAAAGAGAAAAATCTCACAGTAAAATGTATTTTAACAAAGGATTTGGCTCAATTTGCCATCGAAAACTCCGTATTTCTCATATGTTTCCGACTGAAGGAGATTTTTTGCACATGAAATTCTGAGCCAGAATTATCCCTGTTTATTTGAACAATTTTGGTAGAGCTTGACCCAAGGAATATCTATATATACTGCCTAACTCCCTTTTTGGGTATTACAGGCAGCATCCCTGCCAAGTTTCATCAAGATTGGCCCACTGGTTTCGAAGATGTTTAAAGAAATTGTGGATGACAGACAACGGACATTGGAAGATCACAATAGCTCACATTGAGCATTTCTTGCTTATATGAGTTAAAAAGCAAAACAGATTAAGAGATGAATGCCATATGAATGATATTTTAATTTTAATGCAATGCAAGGGGACTTGCATTTGACCAATGATTACAGAGATTTCATAACGTTTTTTTTTCTTTGCCTTTCTATTCCAATGAATTTACCTATCTTTTTAATGAAATTTTAATCAATTATTAAAGGCTGTCTTTAGCACTTATTCAAATTTATAATGACACTAGATCACCAAGGACGTACTAACTCGGGTACGAATCAGCTTAGTGAAGTAATTTAGGTCGGGTTATTCCCACTCGATTGTTTAATGAACAAATAACAAACAGTTATGGAAAAATAAGTTTATGGGCAGAAAACAGTGGACTTCAAAAGGCTGATGTTGCTAACAACCTACGATATTTGTAGCAAAAACAAAAAAAAAGTAAGTACAATCTTCATTACCGGAAGTAGCTTAACTTCGGCCTCTTTTTCGTTTGCTACTTCCTGTGGTAGGACATGTGGAAATTCTTGTCTACAATTTATCTTTTTTTGTATAATTTCATACAATTTAGATGTTCATAACCGGTCCCATTCATTCGGATGAACATACCAAAAATAAACTAAGCAGTATATATCCTAAAAGACATCAGAACCCTGTAAAAGTAAATCCGGGTGTGTTCGACCCAATCACCTTCCCCTAAATTCTGTTTAAACATTTCTATTGCCATCATTTGAACATGGTATTTATACAGATTGTTTCATATCACGAAAATGATCATGGCACGGGGGTCTGAACACAAGTTCTTGCAATTTAGAATGACCATTCTTGTATGCCCAGGGTCTCTTCGCCAGCCTAAGGCAGACCTGTCATACATTCCGATTACTCCAGGACAGTCCTCGATTTTCCATTTTTGTCCTGACATTCAGCATTTTCTATTCTTGTCTTGGCATTCAGCATTTCTTTCAGATGTAGCGGAAAGTTTAGGAAAAAGTATTCTTAGAAGGAATAGATGGTTAGGTGCTAAAGCAACTGCAATTTTACTTAAATGTTGTTAAAAGTGTTGTAAATTTCCAATCAAATACAAAAACTTATTGTGAAAGATATTGAAACATATTTATGATGAGCCTTTAGTTTGAAATAAAGCAAAGACATTCAAAATGTGGTACTTCAGTATATTGACAGAAGCAAATAAGAAATATAGAAAGATGGCTTTGACCATTCTCATGCTGTGCATAACATTTTAAATGCTGGGCAAACAATATAGACTTGGATCAGCCTGCACATGTGTGCAGTATGATCAAAGTCAACTCTGTCTGGTTCAGGGTTCCCTCTGACTTTTAAATTTGGGGGTGAAAACAGGCATTTTTTAGCATACTTGTACCCCCTTAACATGAAACAAAGAAGGCTACTTACAAAAATTGGGGGTACAAGATTCAAATTGGGGGTGAAAAACCCCCCATTTGAGGGGTTTTGGGGGTAACCGGACAAAATCCCCTCCGGACAAAATCCCCTCAACGGTTTTTTGACATGGCGGACAGAATCCCCTCGGTCATTTTAACAACGCGGACATAATCCCCTCAATCCGTTTTTTGAGGCGGACAGAATCCCCTTCATTAATTTGCTAGGACGGACATAAGCCCCTCGTTCGGAACTACAAGGCGGACATTATCCCCTCAATCAAAACTACAGGGCGGACAATATCCCCTCGTCGTAACATAAAAATCGGAAAGAATCCCCTTCGTAGTTCGAGTAGATAGATCTATGTTTATTGTTTAAGTTAAGAAATAAATTGTGTCAATCAAGTCAATTATTCTATATTCTTAAACGACTATATTTCATGAAAGAATAATGTTGCCCACTAATTAACGTGATACCAATTAAGAAAATCCAAACTGTAAATCGGCATTTTCTATTCTCGTATACGGTCTACATTTCCACAAAGAAAAGTGTTACATGACAATTAATTTTTAGCTCCACTGGCCGAAAGGCCAGCGGGCTATTGTCATGGCGTGGTGTCCGTCGTCTGTGCGTCCGTGCGTGCGTCCGTGCGTCCGTCCGTCCGTCCTTAAACTTTTACTTTAAAAATCTTCTCCTCCTAAAGTACTGGATGGATTTCAATCAAATTTCACAGGAATGTTCCTTGGGTGACCCTCTATCAGATTCCTTCAAAGAATTTTAATTGGTTGAAAATCACGGCAGGAGTGGGCGTGGCTAATTTCCATATATGGTAATATGTGGGTTTTCTCAGATTCTAATTGATGGATATCAATTAAATTTTACATGAATGATCCTTGAGTGACCCTTCATCAGTCTACCAAAAATTATTGTGATCGGATGGAAAATATGTATTTTATGGGCGGAGGTCATTTCTCTATATGTTATATAGTGGAAACTTTGAAAATTAATTTCTCAGAATGTAATTGATGGATATCAACCAAATTTCACTGGAATGATCCTTGAGTGGCCCTTTATCAAGTCTATTAAAAGTTATTGTGATCAGATGAAAAATGTGTATTTTATGGGCGGAGGTCATTTCTCTATATGCTATATAGTGGAAACTTTGAAAATCATTTTCTCAGAACCTAACCAATGGATAACAACCAAATTTCATTTGAATGATTCTTTAATGATCCTATACAAGTCTGTAAATATATATTGTGATCAGATGAAAAATAAGCGTTTTATGGGCGGAGGTCATTTCTCTATATGTTATATAGTGAAAACTTTGAAAATCATTTTCTCAGAATCTAACTGATGGATATCGACCAAATTTCACTGGAATTATTCTTTAGTGATACTTTATCAGTCTGCAAAAATTTATTGTGGTCAGATGCAAAATATGTATTTTTTGTCAGAGGTCATTTCTTTTGATATGTTACATGGTTTAATATCCAATATGGGGTAAAACAAACTTTTTTCAAAGTTCAAACAGATGGATTTCAACCAAATATCATAGGAATTTCATTTCTGTGAAGTTATATCAGGCTGCAAAAAATATTTGATGGGATGAACAGCATGCTCTATATTGGCAGAGGACATTTCAACATATAAATTGAATATATGACCACCCTTTTGGTATCACCTAAATCATGATTTTTTTAGACTCATTAAATTTAATAGGTGTAGAGATTGTAGGTTAGATTGAACATAAGCTTTGTTAGAATCCAAATGTGTAGAAACATTAGGTGAAATAGGGAGCCTGAGATACCCCTTTAGAATTGGTCAGTTTCGTTGAACAAAGGGTGAAAGAGGTCAATTGGTGTAAAGTGGCCTACTGAGGATCAGAGTGGGAAAGGAAAGGCTGAGTTGACTGCATTCTAAGGAATTGGGCAGAATAAAAATATTGGATTTAGTATTTTACCTCTTCTTATTATAAGATAGAATTTTGTTTTGGTGACAAACAATTATTGTGAAGTAACACCCTTACAGTGGTGTTCAATGAAAAGCGGAAAGATCTACAATCAAAATTTTGTGGACGAAATACCAGTATATTATGCAGTAACATTCTATTAGTATTGAAATTTTTATTTTTTGATTTCAAACAAATTTCACTGGAATGATCCTTATTTCTAACAGCCTTATCATCCTCTAATAATCATTATCAGGATATTCAGGCCTGTGGAGCGAATCAGGCGCTCAAGCGCCTCTAGTTAAACCTTAACACATAAGAACGTAAGAGTTTTTTTGCAATGATTTAATTTATAATGAAAGTTTTGCTGTTTTTTCTTGTATTTGAAAGGGATTGTGTCCACCTATTGAAGGGATTATGTCCGCCTTGTAGATTTGATTAAGGGGATATTGTCCGCCTCGGTAATCAGACCAAGGGGCTTATGTCCGCCCAAACAAACTAATGGAGGGGATTCTGTCCGCCTCAAAAAACGGAATGAGGGGATTATGTCCGCGTTGTTAAAATGACCGAGGGGATTCTGTCCGCCATGTCAAAAAACCGTTGAGGGGATTTTGTCCGGAGGGGATTTTGTCCTAGAATCGTTTTTGGGAACCCTGCTGGTTGTACGTAAACAATGTACTGCCATCATAATGCAGTTTGTAGCATATTGGACTGTCAATCTAGAAGTCCTGGGTTCGATTCTGGATGGCGGCACTCATCCTTTCCGATTATATGGTTACCACTATTGGGTTGAGTATCATAGACCTATGTGGGATAGCAGCTAAAGGCTAGAAAAATATGTGATGGTAGTATTGGTGTGAGAAGTACCAGGAGTCCACTGTTAGGTGCTCCAGCCGCCTCCATATAACTGAAATATTGTTAAAAGCAGCCTTAAACCATGACTTTACGAAATACCACTGGTCCCACTGACATGTCTTGTAAAAATCATGCCGGTCCTGTAAGTTATGCATGAATACAAGACTGACTGAGCAATAAAATCGAGCCATATACACAATATGTTCTATTGTTCTGTCTGGTAGAATTCAGTTTGGTCTGGTAAAAATTTTGAATTTACCAGACCCACTGTCCAGTAAAAAATATGTGTATTTTGTGAAGACTAAACCCCATTCAAACAAAAAAAACTTAAACAATGTGCTGAAAACCAAAACCAGTCTGGTTGGAATGTCCCTAAAATTACAGATTACAACCTGGGGGTAAAAAAGGGTATTTTACAGTGTACATGTACCATCTCTATATATCACAAAGAAGGCATACTTGCAAACATTTTGGGTACAAGCTTCAATTTAGGGGTAAATCACCCCCATTTGGGGGTTTTTGGGATTACTGAGTAGGACAAGTAGATATTTCAAGAATTTTCAAGCCCAATCAGAATGTCAAGGGCTACCAGTAATATTGTTCTGGTACCTGTGTGATTAATCATTTGACTAACCAAGTCAAGCAGCACATTTATAGATCAATATTTATTATAAGAGGTACAGATTGGAAGGGGTGATGCCACTCTTAATTCTTTCTTTCTTAATGAAACCCTTTGTTGTGGGTACTTATTTCAATCCTCTTGACAAGACAATTCCAATGAGTAGCCACAGTATAGGATTTGAGAAAGTATTGTTGAAATATTTTAATTTGAAATCTAAAATGACCCCTCTTTCTGTAGCTCTAAAATTTATGTTATACATGTATCGCTTTTCAGATAAAAATGGCTGCCCCATCTCCAGACCTATTGTGGTCCATTGTCAGGAACAATAACTCCTACTTGTTGAAAAACAACGGCAAACAGTTCACACGGGTATGAACAAAATTAGTCTAATCCTAGAGATTTAGTCGGATATCAGCAGTATGGTGCCACAAGAACTCAATAGTAGGGAACATAGTGGTTAATGCTCAAGGATTGAGATTCTCTTCTTAAATTTAAGAAATTTCTTAAATTTAAGAAATTTCTTAAATTTAAGACCATTCTTATTGACTCTCACCTTGTTTTATTTGAAATATGAAATATAAACCCTCATATCGAGGGTTTAGTGCAAGACTGTACTAAGTGTATATACAGTGTATATACACTTAGTACAGCCTTGCACTAGACCCTCGATATAGACTGTCACCTCAATATAAATGAAATATTAAATTATTCTGTGCTATGTTGATCAATGTCAGAGGCGAGTTTAAGACTGTTGAACACCAAGTCACTATATTAGACAGTGCTCTTGTATGTGTATATATTATGATGTGATTTAAAATTGTCATAAGTACTGGCAACTTGCTTGTATTGATTTTCTATGTAATAAATTGTTCTTGTATAGTAAAGGAATAAGCATCAATTGGTAATCTATTACATACAGTCAATATAGCTCGAGCGACCACATCTATTAAGCGACCAATTTTCTTAAGTGACCATCATTGAAAATCCCTTCAGCGTAAACAAAATCTCTGAAAAAGAGGACATTCTTCACAGAAAATTGATTATTATGGAATCTTATGTTGTTGGAGCCCATTAGAATCGTCTCAATAAGACGATTCTATTTGGTGCAAACATAGGATTCAGTGCAACGTGGCTGACAACCTATAAATGCTATCAATATGACCTTGATAGGTCCCATTAACAACCTCTTTTTGGTGGTCCCTTATGCGGTGCCCTTACACAAATTTTAACATACTATTCAACAGGAGCCAAACAATGTAAAAAACATCAACTCATACAGATATAGTGGCTTGGTACACAAGGAAACTGTTGGTGTTGAATACGGCAAGAACAGAAAGGGAGTGGTTTTTGTCATGAAGAAAAAAGGAAGTAAGTCTGGGCTCTTGTCTGAACCAAAAACCAGGTTTTGATGCCAATTAATTCCATTTTGACCAAAAAATTGCCTGTCGGGGGTCATTTTAACCTACCAAATTTCCATCAGTGCAATCTATGCAAGATTATTTGAATCATTTATTTTGTAGTATTTTCATACTTTAAGATCTATATAAGTGACAGGACACTATATTGATAACGTTGAATCATTTATGTAAATCTTTTTAGCTCCACAGGCCACTGGGGCTATTGTCATGGCGTTGTGTCCGCCGTGCGTGCGTCTGTCCGTGCGTCCGGTCGTAAACTTTTTCTTTAAAAATCTTCTCCTCAGAAATTACTGGATGAATTTCAACCAAACTTCACAGGAATGATCCTTGGGTGGCCCTCTTTCAAAGTTGTCAGACCTATGTGAGCAGCTGGAGGCTAGGAAAGGATGTGATGGTTTTACTGGTGAGAGAAATACCAGGAATCCATTGTTAGGTGCTCCACCTGCAGCGATATAACTGAAACACTGTTGAAAGCAGTGTTAAATTCCATTCAACCAATCAATCATAAATAAGTTGTTAATTGTAACAACTTATTTATAACATCTTTTATGTTTATACCTCAAAATGAGTAATACACCAGAATTAAAGCTTGAATCTCAAATTGAAATTTGAAAAAAAATTGAATTGAGTCTGAAAAAAGTTTTATAACCTTGGGCCCAGAAGTAAGTCTTCTGGGATGAGTAGCTAGTGGCTTTGGTAGAATATTTAAATTGAATAGGGGCTGGGAAAAAACAGGAGCTATGGATAGGCACACACATTGCTATTATATAAAATGAAAAGAGCCTGTGCATGACTTTTCCAACAATTTCTCTCGCAGAAAGCAAAGTCTCTGGTCATCCTGTGCGACCACACAGTATGACCAAAGACTTCACTATCCCATGTGCCGCCATCATAGGGCAGTTGGTAGCGAGTCGGACTGTCAATCTAGAGGTCCCAGGTTCGATCCCGGACAACAGCACTTATTCTTTGCGACTATTTGTCTCTCACCAATGGGTCGATAATCGAGGACCTATGCGAGATAGCAGCTGGAGGCTAGGAAGGGATGTGGTGGTTGTACTGGTGAGAGAAATACCAGGAATCCATTGTTAGGTGCTCCAGAAAAAATGTTGAAAGTGGCATAAAACTCCATTCAATCATCATTCATGATCAGATGTAAAGATCTTAACCCCTCTTCAAGTGTTCAGTGAACATCTTGTTTGCATTGTGTGTTTGTCTAGGCTGCTCCATATTGATGCCTTGCGCACAAGTGAAATTGATGGAAATGTCCCTAACAGGCGCAAATACTGTTATAAGTGGTTTGAAACCCCACACAAGCTTTGTTGAATGATCATTTCAGAGAAACAGTTAAACAAGAAGTCATACACAAGAGTAGCCCTCAACAAAAACCCAAGGGCTACCCTGACCTCCATCCGTAAAATGATGAAGAACAGTAAATACAGAAGGGACTTGAGAATGGTGTGTATAAACAATCTTAACTCTGACAGCTTACACATTTATAGCTGAATTTTTTTGTTTATAAAGCCCGGGTTCGATCCCCGACGGCGGCACTCATTCTTTCCGACAATTTGTCTCTCACCAATGGGTTGATAATTGTAGACCTATGTGAGATAGTAGCTGGAGGCTAGGAAAGGAGGTAATGGTTGTACTGGTGACAGAAATACCAGGAATCCATTGTTAGGTGCTCCAGCCGCCGCGATAAAACTGAAATAATGTTGAAAGCGGTGTTAAACTCCATTCAATCAATCAATTGATTATAAAGGTTGAACGAGATATGTTTTTAGCTCCACTGGCTGAAAGCCACTGGGGCTATTGTCATGGCGTTGTGTCCGTCCTGCGTCTGTCCGTCCGTCCGTCTGTGCGGTCGTAAACTTTTTCTTTAAAAATCTTCTCCTCAGAAACTACTGGTTGGATTTCAACAAAACTTCACAGGAATGATCCTTGGGTGACCCTCTTTCAAAGTTGTTCAAGAAATTTTGATCCAATGAAAAACATGGATTTAATGGGCGTGGCTAATTTCCAAATATGGTAAAAAGTGACTTTTCTCAGATTCTAATTAATAAATAGTATACCGATAAAATTTTACATGAATGATCCTTGGGTGACCCTGTATCAGTCTACAAAAAATTATTGTGTTCGGATAAAAAATATGCATTTTATGGGCGGAGGTCATTTCTCTATATGTTATGTTGTGGAAACTTTGAAAATCATTTTCTCAGAATGTAATTGATGGATATAAACCAAATTTCACTGGAATGATCCTTGGGTGACCCATTATCAGTCTGCCAAAAATTATTGTGTTCGGATAAAAAATATGCATTTTATGGGCGGAGGTCATTTCTCTATATGTTATATAGTGGAAACTTTGAAAATTATTTTCTCAGAATGTAATTGATGGATATAAACCAAATTTCACTGGAATGATCCTTGGGTGACCCGTTATCAGTCTACCAAAAATTATTGTGATCGGATGAAAAATATACATTTTATGGGAGGAGGTCATTTCTCTATATGTTATATAGTGGAAACTTTGAAAATCATTTTCTCAGAATGTTATTGATGGATATCAACCAAATTTCACTGGAATGATTCTTGAGTGAAGCTTTATCAGTCTGCCAAAAATTATTGTGATCAGATGAAAAATATGGATGTTATGGGCTGAGGTCATTTCTCTATATGTTATATAGTGGAAACTTTGAAAATCATTTCAACATCAGTAGAACCCAAAATATCTTAAAATCTAGTCAAACCTTAGATTTACTATTTCAAGAATTTCAAGCCTGTGGAGCGACTCAAGCCATTCATGGCTTTCTAGTTTAAGTTTTTCGTCGGGGAAAGCTTATCTTAAACGAGTCTAGAGTAAAAATGTTATTAAGGGAAGCAAGTAATAAAGGACTTGGCTAAGATGTAATTTACAAAGTAGATTTTGATAGTTTTGCTCAAAAACTCCTTCAAGTTGCTTTTTAGCTCCATTGGCTGAAGGCCACTAGGGCTATTGTTATGGTGTTATGTCTGTCAGCCCTCCATCTATCTGGTGGTAAACACTGTCTTGAAAAACTTCTCCCAAAGAAACTACTGGATGAATTTCAACCAAACTTCACAGGAATGATACTGGGGTGCCCCTCTTTCAAAGTTGTTCAATGATGTTTGTATCTTTGATGGGTTTTCTTGATCAAAACTATTGAAATCTGCCTTGTAAATTGCATCTGAGCCAAGTATTTTATTACCATTATCACACACTTTGAGATGGTTTGAAAAGGAACATCTTAAAACTTAAAAAAAAAGTCATTAAGTACCCACTGTCACATTGTGGCAACAAGTCCATGGTTTTCAGAGCTGCCGTCATTGCAGTCGGTAGTTAGATCCCCAAAGTGCCACTCATCCTATAGTACTTTTTGTCTGGAGGCTAGCAAAGGATTAAATGATTGTATGTTTGAGAAATAACAGGAATCCATTGTGCTCCAGCCACGGCAATGTAAATAAATGATTGTCTACAGCTGTATTAAACGCCATTCAATAATTAAATCAACTATTGTATTCAGAACAACCACAAGATGTTGGCCTGTGCTTATTGTTGAACCCTGATTGCTAATAGTTATTATATGTTATTATTTGTTGATCGGTGCCAGAGAATATATAACTTTTTTGAACGATCTACTCAGAATTTTCTCATACATCAAAATGAGTTTTAAGCCGTTTTTCTGTAGGCACACTTTAATAAATGTATGAACCAAAGATAAAATTCATAAGTTGTTACAAATAACAACTTATTAATTTTATCTTTTATGTTCATACATTTATGTAAATTTTAAGTTTTAGAAAATTTTCAATTGAATGCACAATAAAGTTTTCTATTTGTGGTCAATGTCTTGCATTCTCTCTTTATATTTCCAGCCGGCCATGAGGCGTGCATGTGCCCTCCTCAGAAGCCAGAAACCTGTTGCTGTAAAGAAGACTGGCAGGAAACCAGCAAAGCCTGCTAAATAAATGTTCTGATCTGTAGACTTGAAGTAAATAAAGAGAAAAATGACATGTTGGTTTTTGCATTTCCTCCTTATAGATCGTACAGTGATTGACACTATATCCTGTGTGTAACCAGTTCTTTGGACTCAATGCCTCACTTTTGAAATCAAGGAGTCCAAACTCATAGATAATGAGTCTGAATTTTTTGATTGGAGCAACAATCTGGAAACAAAGAAATTGCTTTTGACAAGCAATTTCTTTCTTGCCAAAAGTTCTCCCTCCAAAGATCTAAAATACTACCACCCGATGGTGACACTCATCCTTTCTGACTATTTGTTTTCCACCCATGGATTGATAATCGTAGACCTATCTGGGATAGCATGTGAGGCTAGGAAAGGATGTAATGGAAGCACTGGTGCGAGAAATATCAAGAATTCAGTGTTGTGTGGCCCAGCCTCCTGAATATAACTGGAATGTGTTGAAAGCAGCATAAAACCCCATTCAAACAAACAAACCAATCAAAATATTACTAGATGCAAACAATTGTTTTTTTCAACAAATTTTGTTGTAAGAAAAAAGATCAACAGTTATGATAACAGATGAAAAGGAAACTACCTGGTGTATTTGTTTGTTTGTTGAAATATCCTCATTTATATTCCAGAGAGTCCATTGGACTCATTCACAAAATAAAGGAGTCCTTACTGGTAAAAAAGTTTCAGGGTCCCCTAAGTGTCAAACTTTGTTTAGGTTGTCACAATATATTTTGCCTTACGACTTAACTTAACCCATACCCCACTGGTTTTGAATTTGCTTTTCAAACAAATTGCTTATTTTGGGGACGTTTCAAATTTCAAATAGTACGGCTAGAGTTTTTTTCTCTCAATTATTATGCCCCCCCCCCCTTCAAGGAGAGAGTGTATATTGCTTTGCACTTGTCAGTCAATTGGTTGGCCTTGTCTGTAGATGATTTTTGTCCGGAGCATATCTTGAAAAGATTGCAAGCTAGAATCATGAGACACAGGTGGAAAGATCTCATTGACGAGTGAAGTGAATAAGAACTGTAACTTGATACCCAACATATTTTTAGCTCACCTGAGCACATGCTCAAGGTGAGCTTTTGTGATCATTGAATGTCTGTTGTGCGTCGTCAGACGTCAACAATACAAGTGTTTATACTCTAGAGGGCACAATATGGCTCAATCTTCATGAAACTTGGTCAGAATGTTTGTCAGGTCACAAGGATGACCCCTATTGAAAGTGGGAAGGATCCATGTCAAATCACGTGAAAATGGGCCTTATGGACACTTTTTAGCTCCACTGGCCTTCGGCCAGCAAGCTATTGTCATGGTGGAGTGTGCGTCCGTCCGTCCGTGCGTAAACATTTTCTTTGAACATCTTCTCCCAAACCAATGGGCGGATTTTAACGAAACTCAGTAAAAATGATCCTTGGGTGGCCCTCTTCTTAAATTGTTAAAAGAATTTTGATTCGCCCCCAAATATGGGCGTGGCATTTTTTCTCTTTGAAATCTTAAAAAATCTTCTCCTCCCAAACCATTGGGGCGATTTCAATGAAACTTGGCATGGATGTTCCTTGGGTGACCCTTTACTTAAATTGTTCAAGAAATTTTGATTGGCCCATAAATATGGGTGTGGCAGGGCGGGGCTTATTTTGAGCCCGAAATCCTTGAACGACATCTCATCCAGAACCACTGGGCCGATTTCAATGAAACTTGTACAGAATGTTCCTTGGGTGACCCTTTACTTAAATTGCTTAATTTTTATTTGTCCATAAATGTGGCAGGTTGGGCCCTATTTTGAGCCGGAAATTTTCGAATGACATTTTGTCCTGAACCACTTGGCTGATTTCAATGAAACTTTACCAGAATGTTCCTTGAGTGTCTCTTTTTGAAAATTATTTGCTAAATTTTGATTGGCCCTTAAGATTTGGGCGTGGCAGAGCTGGGCTTATTTTGAGGCCAAAATCTTTGAATGATATCTCCTCCGGAACCACTCAGCCAATTTCAATGAAACTTCACCAGAATGTTTCTTTGGTGACTATTTACTTAAATTGTTCAAGAAATTTTGATTGGTCCATAAATATGAGCGTGGCAGGCGGGGCCTATTTTGAGCCCGAAATCTTTGAACGACATCTCCTTCTGAACCTTATGTTTTAATAAGATGGGTAAAGGGTTGCAGGTTCATTGTGATTGAGTATTTTGGTGCAATATTGACCAGAACCACTTAATCATTATAAAAAAGGTATAAAGAGATTTCAGATGTTAATGTATTCATTTAAAGTAAGCTTTATTTAATGAAAGTCTAAAGATTTTAAAGCCAGTGGAGCGATACAGGCCCTCTTGGGCCTCTTGTCATGTTTCCACTCAGGAGATAAAAATGGTCCAATCTTCATGAAACTTGGACAGAATGTTTGGCAGGTCATAAGGATGAACCCCTTTTGAAAATGGGAAAGATCTATTCTAAGTTACAGGAAAAAAGACCACAAAGTTGGTTTGATCCTCTTGAAGTGTAGTCATAATATTTGTCAGGTTACTCGAATGATTCATATGATATATAAGTTAATGGGACATCAGTGAAAATTTTCCTGCTTATACTAGTGGCCACAAATTGTTAAAGTACAACTATAACTTTTGATGGAAATTTGATTATTAATAACCGAGTCAAAAGATTAAAAGGTGAGGTATATAGGACCATCATGGTCCTCTTGAAAGCTCACCTGAGCACAACAAGCGAAAAATTTTCCTGTTTATATTAAAGGCCACAAATTGTAAGAGTACAACTATAACTTTAGCAGGAAAATTTGATAATTAATAATTGAGTCAAAGATACGAAGGTGAATTGATTATTAATAATTGAGTCAAAGATACGAAGGTGAGCAATATAGGACCATCATGGTCCTTGTTAGCTCACCTGAGCTTTAAGGATCACCCTGAGGGCCGATTTCAACGAAACTTTACCAAAATGTTCCGTGCGAAAATAAGCAAGGCAGAGTTATGGTTCTTATTCACTGAACTTCTCCTCAATGTGATCTATCCACCTTAAGGTTCATGTAAAGTGTTTGAGACCCAATTTTAAGGGCGCTTCATTAGCCAAGAAAAAGCAGTATGTCCAGGTATATTGTATATCAAAATGAAGCTATTTTTGAGCACAAGCAGTTGAGCAACATAAGACGGCCATAGCTATAGCGGTAAAGCCAAAGCATTGTGGAAAAGGGTCATTTTGTACAGAACCAGCAACTGCATGATGGTTAGATAAAATTGGCCCATATTTTAACAAAGTATGGTCTAAAGTACTACCCAGGTACTACTACAACATTAGATATAAAACTCGGTCTCAAAAGGCTCTTATGAAACAATCAATTTCCATTTATTTTGTCAGCATACTTGTCAAACCGGTTTGGTCCGTTTTCAAAATAGATGTTAGGTATGGTGCAACAGGGCACCATAATACTGTGAAATATTTTCTGCGATTTATTTCAAATTATAGTTTTTGAATTCAATCATCTATAGTGAATTACTATAGATTTATCATTCACTGAAATAAAAATTGTAATATTGCTAAACAACCTTACAGGTATATAAACTATTAATGTTCATTTATGTTTTGATAACACACCATACCTTACAAAAGTCTACATGTTTACAAAATTAGAATGACATTATACTCATGCACAATAAAAATACACCACCTAGATTATGCGAAATAATTTTATTTGTAAAGATGAATTTAACAGGGTTATATTTGCTAAGTGAAGATGAATGTTTTAACTACACATGGCTACAAGCACAGTTCTGTAATCTTTATTTTGTCTCAGAAATTTCACGAAGAGAACAGTGCGTATAAGACAAAAAGTTACACACCTCAATATCTGGTATGTTCTCTAGAATTTACCACTGCTTGACAGCGTCGACGCATACTTCGAATTAGGCGTTGGATACGGTACTGTGAAATAGAATTCCACTCCTCTGTCAACGCATCG